>JARHVA010001143.1:1660000-2220000 GCA_037957365.1 Torreya grandis
TCTCTGTACTAGTTTAAGGGACACTATGTTTAGCCTTAACCCATTATCTATAATAACCCACTTGATTTTATGGTTTTCAATGATGACCTCAATATACAAGGGGTTATTATGTCTTGGACTAAGAGTAGACGTGTCTTTTTTATTAAATGTGAGATGTCAAAACAAATATAAATATCTTACTAGTGTTTATAACTATTCATGATTAATATCTTTGAGAATAATAGATTGTTATAAAACGTTATTCAAAATAATTCTATGGACTTTAGATGTATGCAAAAGATCTAAAATAGAAATCTGCATAGGGGTTTTACTCAATTAGTATGATAGATTATAAGGATTTTCAAAAATAAGATGAGATGGTTTAGCCTTGGCTAACATAATGTTTTTCTTTAGATCTGAAGGCATAATGTTCACGTTGGGTTAAGTGTTAGAAAAAGAGGGAAAATGGACCTGAAGGGTAACTCATGAGAGTCTAGTTACTATTATGTAATCTTGAAGTGGCGAGGAGTCATTATAATTAGAAGATGAAGGTAAAGGGCTTTGGAGGGTGACTTGCAGGTGTCTAGTTGCATTAGATAAATTTTGAATCGATGAGGATCCATTATAATTAGAAGAAGGATGGGGTCCAAAAATGGTAACCGATGTAAATGGAGGTGTAATAGAATTATGTGAACTTGATGTGATGTTACTTGAGGGAAAGGGAGTTGACCCTATAACAATGGGTTTAGTACTTTGATAAATATGAGATGGTTCATGAGATTTAACAATAATAGTGGCAATTTGGTTTTTAGAAATGCATCCCATAGTATTATTGTAGTCGTAAGGCATGTTGTTGTAACCCAAGTTATTAGCATGGGTATTATGATCTTGATTATGATCATGCTAATTATGATTCTAACCTTGAGTTTGATTCTACCTCTAATTCTATCCTTGGTTCTAGTTGTTCCTTGGTGGTTATTGATTATGTTAAGGAAATGGATCTTTGTAAATTCCCATATCTTGATTAGTGTCTTGTGGATCAAGTTTGATCTCAACTTTAACACTCTCAATCAAATATTCAATGAGGTGTCATAATTGAACATAATAATAAGCACCATGACCAATAACATGATGAAATTTATAAAATTCATTTGCTCGATACTATTCAGGTTTGGGTTGATCTTTAAAAAATGGCCTTGGTATAGGCCATACAATCAAATTAGCTACTATGAGATTTTGGAACACTACCTCAATAGGCTCTCCTAGTTTACTAAAGACTCTAACATTATTATTGAATACCCTTCATGGAGGGACTCTTTTCAAAGTGTTTGGTGGATTAGGTGGAGCTAATTGTATGTTTAGAGACATTGGATCTTACACCATTTGTACATGTCTTGATTCAATTACTCCTTTTTCTATCATGTTCTTGTTATTATTAAAACTCTTAGGATTATACATTATAATAATTTGAATAAGAGATTGGGTCTGATTTGATGTTTTACCTTGTTCATAAATATTGACAAGGACCTTAGTGATAAGCACCTTCTCACACTGGACACCCTCATCTATAATTTATTCAAATGTGTTTGCACAATCAAGTCATAGATTGTGCACTACCTCAAGGTGTATGTTCCATGTAAAAATATCATCCAACTATTTGTTTGGAAAATTATGTTGAAAGCATCTAGCTAATGCTCTCAACCATTGTAGATATGATATGAAGCTTTCTCCATCTCATTTTTTGGCTCTACATAAGTCAAAAATGGTTAATTCATGTTCAATGTTGTACGAGAAGTGGTTGACAATTTTTTTAGATAGATTGGTCTAATCTACAACCAATCCCTTAGGTAACTTAAGAAACTAGTCTAAAGATTGTCTCGCTAAGCTTCATGGAAACAAGTGAATCAAATAAATGCTATTGTAAGCTACCTCTTGGAATAACACAACAAATTCCTCAATGTGTTCATGAGGGTCTCCATTTCATTTGTATTTGTCAAATTTAGGCACCTCAAAATGAGGTGGAAAGGGGACTTGGAGAATACTCAAATAGAATGGATATGGACATATCTAGTCAAATTTATACTTCTTGATTCTATTTCCTATCTCCAATCATGTCACAATTTATTTCATTGAATTTCACTCTTGCATGTTTGGTGCATTGGTGGTGAAATATAATTATGGTAGGGTTGTATGTGCCCTTTTTGTATGGATTTATTAGGGATATACACCCTATGATCCACAACTTTGTTTTGGTCTGATCCTTGAGTTGAGTAAGTAAGCTTTTAATTCTAGGGTTGATAAACATTCCTTGAAGTTAGCCACCTCAAATTATAAGTGTTCTATTAATTTTGGGGAGTTTTTGATTTATTCACCAAAGTATGCATTGGTTAAGAAGAACTAGCCAAATTGTTTTAAACAATATCCTCAATACACACTAAATGTTTTGGTCCTTGATTTTGTAAAATAACAAGAGGTTCTTGATGATTGAAACATGTATGATCCGTGTCTAGCAAATCATGTTGCTGAATCTCTTGAGACTTAGTTTGTTCAATTGAGACATCTTGATATATCATAGGTGTGTTCTCAACTAAAGTGTGATGCATGGGTTCTATCACATTCCCTTGCTCTTTGAAAGTGTCATTGTTCATAGAAGTGGCAACTAGAGAGTTGATCAAGTCCATTATAAGTTGGTCTGCATATCATTGACTTATCTTTTTGATATTGGTAACAAGATCTTGATCATTGTGTGTTGACTCTATAACAATTTCCTTTCCTTTACTAGAGGAATCAAAATTTGTTTTTTCAATATGCATGAGGTATTATTCTCACTATTGTTCTTCTACCCTAACCAAGGTATACAATTATTCCATAGGAAAGTCTGATGGAAATATAACACCTAATTCAATCAACCTTAGGAGTGTTTCATCTTTGTGATATAGGGGTTGATGTTCAAAATAATCTTCTTCAAATCCTAAAATCATGGGAATGTCTTCCAATACCACATAATTGTCTTTTCCATCATAAAAGTGCTCTTTTTCATATCTAGGGCCGTAAGGGACCCCACTATGAGTGTACCTTTGTGCCATGTCTAGAAGGTTGTTCTCTACATTTGATAAGATTTGGAAAATGTTTAAAAAGGTGTGTTTTGATTTTCTCCAAACAAGTGATAAGGTAAAAAGAGACTATAATAAAAAGGAGGTGGCGTAGTACCATACAATTAGAAGAATTTTTTCAAAAAATTACTCAACTTTGGTGGGTTGAAATTGTCAAATTGGAAGAGGGTATGATAAATATAAAATTTATAGTGTAAAATAGTACATCAAATGTAGGTTTAAAGATATGTCAATACCATAAAATCTAGTTCAACTTTGATGAGTTACTACTAGAAAGTTAGAAGAGAGTCTTTCTGATGAGGAAAGTAATAATGTGAACTAAGAAACTCAAGATGTGAAAATATGCAAGAATTCTTAAGTATAAGACTAAAACCAAATGGGAAGCATAACGCCACCACATGGTAAGCAGAAGTAGAATAAAATTGGTTCTATAAATTAGAGTGTAAGTGACATGCTAGATGACTTAAGTTCACAATGATCAAATTATGATGATGAATCTATAAAACAACCTTCAATTCAA
Source organism: Torreya grandis (assembly GCA_037957365.1). Lineage (NCBI taxonomy): Eukaryota > Viridiplantae > Streptophyta > Pinopsida > Cupressales > Taxaceae > Torreya > Torreya grandis. The sequence goes on from JARHVA010001143.1 coordinate 1,663,613, forward strand.
ATGGGAAATCATACCCAAGTTAACTCAAACCAACTGCAAATGGTAAAGCAATTAACACGTTGGCCTAGAACTTAGAAAAGTGAGATTTTGAATTTGAATTAAAAAGTGAAAGACTTGGAATTTTTTGGGAAATGGTTTAGACTCAAATGGACATCATAAAAAAATTATTTAAACAAAGATAAACACAATGTTTAGAATGAGGATTTGAACAAGGCAAAAGATGATTTTGATTTGACCAGTGTAAGACCTTTTTATTAAAAAATGGTGGATAAAAAATGTGTTATAAAAATGTTTTAGACTCAAATCAAGACCAAGGAAGTAAAGGAAAAGATAAATACAACTAATTAAATCGTCCAAAGCCCTAAAACTGACAAAGTTGCATCATATAATTGAAATCCATCTATATACACACTCTTGGGTGGATTTTAAAGTGTTAATCCAAAAATAAAATCACATAAAGTAGTGGGGTTATTACACCCCCTTATCCCAAGAGATTTTACAGTGATATGGACCTTCGTGGTACTCACCCTGCATTAACAATATGTCCATGGAAAGTGGGGTTGTTATAAAACTTAAATTTTCAACCATCTAGATGGTACTAAATGTGATTAACACTAGAGATGCATCATGTTAATTGAGTTCATTATGGTTAACTTACTATTCAAGGGTTTATTCCTTTGCATAATTATTCCATCTATGTACTTCTTAGTGGAATCATTTGGTTAACCAAACACGACTCAAGTTTTTTTTATGATCAGAGGGGTTAGTTGCTCAACCCCTAATAATCACAATATATGTGCCCTGATTTATATACCCCGTGATGGGGTGGGGTTAAAACAATTCTAGGAGATGAAATTCCATGTCAAAACTTCCCTAAAGAACTCATGAGGAGGCTATGAACTCCCACTCACAAGCCAAGTTTCATAAAATAAATGACTAAGTGAAAAGACTTTAAAGGTTATTTTTATATCACCCAAACCTTATAGGTTTTTAGGAGAGCCTTGAAAACATTATTTTCATTCCTTGGATAAGACACAATTATAAGGAAAAAACAATTTTGGTCACCTAAGTTCCCTAAAGGGGATGGGGGGAGAGCATACACGCATCCTTCATTTACAAAAACAAACAAGTACAAAATGATCTAGCATAATATAACACACTTTTAAAAAATTGCAATTTAAGTGAGTGCAAATTTTATGCACCAAAAGTGAAGTTTTTTGTGAAATTCTTTGCCCCTTGGCCTTAGGTTCAAACTTTGAAAAACTTTCACAAAATAATTTAATCACAAAAGCATCTAAATTCCTTTTAAACACCAAAGGGGAAGTTTAAGACTTAATCAAGCTTAAATTCGACACTTTTTCAAGCATGTGACCTGTAAATGTTGGAGGGTTTCCTTCTACTTTGAATCACAATTATCTATGAAATACGCAAGATTTGAAAACTTGCTCTTGAGTTCTCTATTTTTATTACATAGTGATTGATGTCAGTCAATAGTGACCAATGCTAGTTACAACAAGACCTATGACAGTCATAAAAGAACCATAACAATAATTTACAACTTTGAAGAAATTTTAAAACCCCAATTTTCTTACCATGTTCTACCCTGCACTAGAATGGATCTCGATTAGTCAAGACTGATGTCAATTACATAGAACTAATACCGCTCACTGTGTAGATTACATGTCAATAAAAGCGCAAAAATGTGGGAAAAATAATGATAAAAATTGATTTTTATGGGGTTTATGGACTTTTTAGGAAATATAAGATTTCTAAGTTGTTCTCCTTAATTGAATGGGTTTAATCTATCCTACTAGGCATGCCAAGATGTAGATATTAAATCTAAATATAGTTAGATCAAGCATTATTCAAGAAAACTCAAGAAAAATGCATAAGAACATAACTAGCTAAGCCAAATCCATATATGGGGTTTTTCAAATGATAATTAAGATTTATTGAAAGAAAACACATACACAATACCTTCCCAAGAGCATCCCATCAGCCAAATGTGGCTCAAAATGTGATTTCCCCCTTAATTTGGTGCTCAAGTCTTTAGTAATGATGCAAGGCAAAGCTCCTCCAACATCTGAAGTGTACCAATGAAACTAGGCTCATGATATTTGAGTCAAATTTATGCCTATATTGAAGCTATCCTATTATAAATTAAGCATAATAACACTACACACAAATGACTTGTGGAGATAATTTTGCATAATAAGTTTACACAAATAGAGATTAAAAATGGTGGTCTTGGCCCTCTAATTTATAAATTTTTGAGATTGATCAGAATCAACCATGACCATCCATCTTGAGATCAAGATGTGTGGCCATGAATTAATTCAATATTGGAAATTAAATTGATAAATATCCTCATAAATATTTGAAAAGAAGGGGCATTAAAGAGGCATGGGAGGCCTTAAACTTGATAGTTGTTTTATTTATGGCTTATGGATGCCACCACACAAATGATGTCACTTAATGATGTAGATATTAGGAATCAGTTTCAAAATAAAATATATTTAATAAATTTCATGGATTATCCACTTACTCCCTTGATTTGGATTAATTTTATGCAATTCTTTAGAAATTGGTTGCACACTATTAATCAAACTAGTTAGAATGTCATATTACTAGGTTATAACTTGATTGGAGTGGAATTAAAATATAACATCAGTTACATACATACTAATATCCTATTTAGGATATTGATGACAAAAAATAACTCATGCATGTGTCATGTGCTTCTAAATTAGAAGAATCCAATGATTCAGAGGGTCAAATTGTATTTTCATCATTTTGATTCAAAATTATTTGAGAAAAGTTAATAATCACATAAAATGCATTGCCCCATTTAGGATAAATTATCCTAAATTATCATATTTATACAACAAGATCAAAACATTTATCATATTTTAGTGATTTGGCCTAAATTGTGCATTTTCACAAATTTTGAATAAGATTGACAATTTCAACACAAAGGTGTTAGAAATTGAATGTCTACAGTAAAGTTATATGTTTTGGACCTATTTGAGAGCTTAGTTCTCTTGAGTAGAATTTCATGTATTATTAAAAACATGTTTAAAATCTTTATCTAATGAGAAAATGGGTTTTGAGGTCTTAAGACCCAAGAGGGCCTTTCTCGACCTTGACATACATAGTCACTAGCCTGAGTGGTAGTTTTAATGAGATTAAAACTAGTTTTAGAGGATGTATGGTGATTTTAAGTTTCTTTAGGTGTTTAAGGGGGTCCTATGCTTCAAAATTATGTACTTGGTTCAGCCATTTGGGCATGTAACTTCATGACCGATCATCAAAACATGATAGAACCCTATTTTGCTTGAGAAGGAGCTTGAAGAGGTAAACTTGTTTGATAAGATATTGCATGAGGTTTTGCACGGGAACTAAAGCCCATAGGAAATGTTAGTGGGGTCCCCCTGATACAAATTCTTGGTAATGGTTTTTAGAAAGGACCCTTGTCCTTTATGAACCATTGTTAAGAACATTAACCCCCTAAAACCCTCCTTAAACCCTTCAACTAACCTAATTGAAGAGATATGATTTATAATTCATAAATTTTTTATAGTTTGAATTATAAATGGTCCTGATGATGTTCAAAAATCTAATGAGCTTCACTTCCATGTGTTTGTTCACATGTGCATGTACAATACCATATGGTACAATGCAAAATAAGTAGTTTTAAGCTAGTTTGTGAGGGTATAGGTAGTGGAGTGCCATCCAAAATATTTGAGGAGATTTATGGGGAATTGATAGAGGTTTCATATAAGAGGTTATATATTTCTTTCAAAGAGTTACACAGCCCCACAAGTTGGCCACTAGCTCAACAGGTAAGAGAACTCAATTTTGCAAGCCCAAAATCAATGGTGAAGGCTTGAGAGTGAAATACACGACTTAAATATCAATGAGTGATTTTTGAAAGGGTTCTAAAGGTATCATCAAGTCAAATTCAAGCATCAAAACCTAAAATTTTCTTATAAAACATCTCTAATAACACCTCCCTTCCTTCCTATGCCTAACATGTTGAAAGAGTCAAATTAACATTAATGAGATTATAACAACTCATATAAGGTGGAAAGATTTCATGAATGTCTTATAAGAATATTTCAATGAAGACTGAATTAAGACTTAAAGTCCTATTTTCAAGGAGGACTAATTATTCAAAAAAGACATATGAGCTAGTATATAGGGTGTTCATAAAAGGATATAAACACCTTCCAAGTGGTCAATATTGACCAATCTATGATGAAGACATTTAAAATTCTCCTTAACACATGTTACTCTACCTCTATGCCACCCTATTGACATGAATGAAAGGAAAGTTTTGAGTAATTGCTACATAGCAACTTGAGGGGTTTAAAGACCAAGTTGACATCTCTATTTTGGGTTTTCTTTGTCTCCCCATCATTTGATTTTCTATTTGTAATATTATTTATAGAATGTTACTATCACTCTTTTGCTTTGGTTGTGCTAAAATTCTACCAAATTTTGTACTCACCTGTCGAAGAAATAAGAAGCTCTTTTCCTCCATTTTCAGGTTTTGGTGAAGTGTATGGTGATTGCCATTGATATAAAATTGTGAAATATTTGATTTTGTTTTTCCCAAAATCTGTCACTTGTTTTTAGGGACAACATATAGACTATTTTGGTCCTGAAGGCAAAAATGATTTCTTCCCTTCTCAAAAATGTTCTGAGTATTCAAATTCTTCAATTATTCAAGTCTTCTCAACTAAAGAACTCGCAGGTTCAATAGGCAAACTTTCTTAGAAAGAAGTTCCAACACTTAGGCAATTTCAAGGGTTCAATGACTTCAACGGACTTAAAGAAAAGAAGGCTTTGAAGAGTTTCAAAGGTTCAAACAAAAGATTCCAAGAGATGTTCAAAGTGAAATATTCTAAAAGAATATTCCAAGCAAATAGCTCAAATGATTGGTTCAACAAACACATTGAACTCATAAAAAAGACTAAGTGAACGTGGCCCTTTGCAAGAAACATTGAACCACTGACCATCGAACCACTTTGAACTGTTGAACCATTGAACTGATTCATTACAAAGGTTCAAGGTTCAAAGTGGTTCAAGTGACTAAGTGATCAATGACGTCCCCATGGACGTCAAATATGGGGTAATGAAATATCTGTTGATTTTCAAAGATGCACACCTGAGAACAAACTTAGTGACCTGCCAAAGAAGGAGCCAAAAAAGCTAGCTGAAAGAGAGAAGATAGCCTTGAGAGCTCAGATTGCCAAGGAAGGACAAAACGTGGCAAGGAAAGAGAGAACAACTATAGGAAATCTAGAAATATCTACAGGAGTGTTATTTCTAGTAGGTAAAATAGTCCACCAAGTTGACATCAGAGAGCGTGAGCATTCAAAGATGTGGCCTATTTTTATGCATTAAGTAAAGATGAATGGATAGCTGTGTAAGCATCATAAAGAATAATAGACAACCCATGCTTAGGAGGAGACATTTGAGATGATTCAGAATGCCAAAACGAAGATCGATGACTTGTTACAGCATGGCCCTTTCACAGATATTTAAGACATTCAATTTAGGATGGGCCATTTTCATGAAAAAAAGTGCCCAAGTCTTTCTTGGAATGCTATATATTATAATCTCCCATTTTATAAGGGAGATATCTCTATTATCAAAAGTGAAACTCTACCCAAATTGAAAGGCATTCCTAAGACTTTGATCTCAGACAATTAATCATATTTTGTTATTTGAATGAGAAAAAAGTGACCTTTCAGACTTTATGATGGAATAACTTGTGTTATTTATGAAATTGTTCTTATGTCTATTTCCTAGAAGCATTCTTGTCCATTTAATTTAACAAGCAAAACTAGTGGAAGTAATCAAGAAGGTGTCCTGAAGCTGATTGTGGAGAGACTTTGTGCTACCACAATGGTCTTTAGTGTGTTGTTTTTTGTATCTGTGTAAAGGATCTTGGGATGACTTTGTGCCCCCATTGTCCTTTGTATATTTCACTCTTTGGCAGTTGAGGTGGAGACTTTGTGCTACACTTTATCCTGCTATATTACTACATCTAGTTACTTTTACTACCCAAGAAGGAATCTGGCTATTGACTGAGTATTACTTTTGAAATAAGAGAAGTACCTCCAAAAATCACCCAAGAATTCTCCTATGTCTGTGAACATCATCTCTAAAAAAAGAGAGATGGATGGTGTTATCCTACCCTGAGTGTTATTTTCAGCTTATATTTATATTATATTAATATATCATAGTTATAAGGAACCTCCCCTTGATAAGAAGAGAGATTTGTCCCCTTTTGATGTGGTCGACCTGCATATTTGGTAGATAAATCTACCTATGCTATGGTTGAAACACCTATTTTCCCTCAGTTAGCTGGTGAAAAAATATTCACCCAATAGTTTTCATATGTTATTTTATAGTTTTTGTATGTTCATACAATAGATTTGAATTTCTAAAAGTCATTCTAATTGTCAAGATCAATCTTAGTCTATGTGTGGATGTGAATTCAACACCTTTTCATTCCTTCCATACAAAGAGTGAGTTTGTCAAGTCCTTCTTGTGAAACACTATTATAGAAGTCAAACCTAAAGTGAAGAGAATGTGTGAAATCTTATTCTCTTCTTAAAAGTGTCATTTACAAGCATAAGTGGTCATTTACATTGGTGCATCACGCTTAATCTATGTTTTCATCTCAATTTTAGTGCAAGAAGCATTCTTTTCACCCTTTTTATAGTAGAAAATCAGTAGTTAGTAGGAATAGTATCAGTTTTAGTGATTACATCAAGGGAATCAACCTAATACCTATATATTCTCTCATTTCCAAAGTCACTCACACTTAGAAGATATTTTATTATTTCAATAGGAGTCAAAAACAACACACTTTCTCATAAGGGTATCCCTCCTGATTGATAACAATTTTTATCACAACTAATGGGATGCATACTCCTTGGCATAGCTGAAGTTTGGAGCCAGAGAAATTTTTTTGTATCATCAGAGGACACTCATCATCATTTTAACCAAAGGATTCCTTGGAGTTGAAGCATTCTTAACACTAGGATATCACAACTTTCATGCCAAAGGTTACCACAAGATCATCTAGCAAAGATATTCCTTTTGAATTCATTGAGTTGCCTTATAATTCTTATAAAAGGACAAGATTTATAAAGACAAACCCCTATTCTAGAATTTTTTTTCAATCTCCTAGTCAACCCATTATTCTAGACAGTGCAATCCCTATTATCTAGATGAAATCTAGTGTAGTCATATAAAATGCAAAAATTAGTAACTTGAGTATGACTTGTGACATCCATCCCATAGATCCCTCCTACTTTCTTTCATGACCCGTCTAGGCACCTTTTTTCTGATTCCTACTCATCCTTAAGCTTTCAAAACCTCATTCTAGCTTAGTTAGGACCCTTTTTCTGTGCTTATTCCATCCCCTAGGTCCCATACCATCCAAATAATAGCACTTGAATTAGAATATAGTGCTAGTCCCTAGGGTGTCCCCTTTCTATCATTCCTATCCAATCATATTTTTATCCTAGAATACCATTTTTCCGCAACTCCTTTTATTCATCGTGTCAGCCTAGCACGGTTGCATTTAACTGATGATCAATAGATCCCTATAAAATACCATTCAAAGTTCATTTAGAAGAGGTTGGCAAATATCAAAAAATAATCAAGAATACAAGAGAGGCTACTCAAGCATATTTCCTTATTCTCTACATACAACCATCTAATATAATTTTTAGCTTATTAAAATCCCTACACCAGTCCCTAGTCATCTCAAGAACACCTAGTTTAGCATTTTTCATCTTCATACACACTATTACATAAATCATAATAAGTGGGAGAACTACATATGGTTTGATCCCTCTTCATAGTATTGGTATATAGGAAATGTGCTCATATAAGGGATGCAAATACATGTTCAGTGAATGTTACACACAAACCTAGTGAACAAAACCCAAAAAGCTCAGTTCATCAAGACAATAGTGGTAAAGGTGGACTATATCATCAGACACTAGGGTGTCCTATTTTTGGCACTCTTATCCTTTCACTGAATGAAGGATATATTCTTATTTGTGATAGTGTCTCAGTCCTACACAGTGAATTCTAGCGTCTGTCTTAGTTGTATCAGTCAGTTTCCAGCTAAGTCTTATTTTCTTATCCTTATTACTATTATTAAAAAAGTTCAAATTACAATCAAATTATATAAATTAGTAGCTTAATTATTTCATATTTATTTACTAATTTTACTACTCAGACCCTTTAACTAAATTAGGAATAATACACCAATATTCCCAAAATTGTTAAATCATTTGGTGAACATGACTTACTTCATTTGTGCATAAAAACCCTAGACATGCTAGGGTAAAATTCCTAATGATTTTTCATATTTTTTTGATTTTTTACCTGCATAATAAAATTATAAATTAGCATTACTTTTTAAAATTTTGTAGTAATTTTAAAATAATTTTATTTCAAACCCTAGTTGCCCATACTAGGTCTCGATATTTTCCTAGTAATTTTCCAATAATTTTTGAATATTTTTTACTAGCTCATTTAAATAAAAAATACACTTCAAATTTAAAAATTCAATAGTAATTTTTAAAAATAATTATTTTTCAAAACCCTAGTTGCACATACTAGGTCTTATTCAATCAAGCATTTTCCAATAATTTTCTAAATTTTTAGTTGTATATTTAAATCAGAAATCCACTTTCATTTTCAAAATTCCATAGTATTTAAAAAAAAAATCATCTTTCAAACCCTTGTTGCATACACTACATCCTATTTGCTTCTTGAGATATCACCTTACATGTTTGTGAGCTTCATATCCTTTTTATGCACTTTTCAGTTTGCTATTTTTAGGATTTTACATTTCCTATATTTAGTACTTTATTTATATCGCACTTTGTCTATTACAAATTATTGCAAAAAATTCAGTCAGATCTCAAATTGTTTTCCTACATTAACAATGGGTTAATATATTAGTTTTGATGAAAATGATAAAAAGGTATTTCAATAACTCTTAACTAAACACCCTGACATGCAAGATGACATGCTTATAATACTATAAGAAGAACAACAAAAAGTCAACAATGGTCCATATTATCAAACAACAAATAAACTAGTTGTAAATGACATTATAGGGGGAACTATGTCTCAACAACCCCCTATAGGAGCCCAACCTACCTCTATACAACCAACTACAACTCGTACATCTTTATCTCTTGATGTGGCAGCCCTTGTGCAAGAGATAAGATCTCTTCAATCCAAGGTGCTACATCTTGAGCAAGGTGCCTCTAGACCGAAATAGGCTTTGTATTATTTTACTTTACTATATACACTATTGGTACATCACATTGCCTCTACACTCTTACCACTAGGTTTTGTTCAATCCAAGCTCACTCTTTATGATGGCAAGGGTGATCTAGAGACACATTTGAGAGCCTTTTATGCAACATGCTTGGATTATGTACCAAATTACTGACTACTTACCAAGCTATTTCAATGGAGTCTAAAGGATTATTCTTTACAATGGTTCTATAGTGTACAAAATCAGTCAATCAATGTATTCAAGCCTTTATCTGACATGTTCCTAGCTCATTTCAGCATTATCATTGATGATAAGGTTTCCTATGCCCAAGTTGCACAATAGAAACAAAGGGAAAATGAGCATCTCACAGATTATGTTCTTTGATATAAGACTATCTTGGCTAAAGTGAATAGCCCCATGGATGATCAAGAGTTATAATATCTCTTCAAATAGAGTCTCTTACTAGGTTTGCATGAATTAATTATGTTCAAAATATTCTCTTCCTTCACTGAATTGTGTGTCATGCTAAAAGAAATAGAAGTTAAGTTAATATCAATGGGAAAACTCAAGTACATAATTATCTCATAAACAAAAAACAAGAGCAACAACAAAGTCCCATATAAATTCAAGGTCAATGATAATAAGAGTTAGAATCAACCTACAGTTAATGCAGCTTCAGATCCCCCTCAACAAGTGGTTTTATCAGCACCCCATCAATAAAGCTTTACCAATCTACTAATTTATCCAATGAGAGTTTTACAATAGCTATTAGAATGTAACATCATGTATCTCCTTCCTATTCAGGAAGTGTATCCAACAAAGCCTCTTCTATGAGGATATGATCAACATGCATTTTATAAGTTTCATAAGGCACCAGGCCATACAAAAAATATATGCATCAATTTGAGACACAAGATACATGATTTGATAGATGGAAATCATATTGATCTTGGCACTTCAGTTGAGCCTCCTCAGACAAATAAAACATAGGATAAAGCTTTGTAAATCTTCTTAGATCCCTTTTCATAGCATTCTAAACAAGAGATAGGGGACACATCAGGGGTTCATCATGCATATCATGCACATCCTCCACCATATACATACATGGCACCTTCAGTTCAGACACATCCTTTGAGAAACATGATTGGTATATATGATTCTAGAGTTCCAGGGAGACCTTCCATCTTTTCTCAGAACAAGAGATTGTTGAGGATGATTCAGATTATCATACACTCTTTATTATAGCTTACATTCATAATAATCCTATTCATAGTGTTATCATAGACAATGGATCTAGTGTGAACATGTGTACTATGATATTATTGTAGCATTTGGAATATTCAAAGTAGGATATTACCCTGATGGACATAGTTATCAATAGATTCAGTGGGCACATACAAAGTTCATTGGGTGAGATTGTACTTCCTCTATAGGTTGGTCTAACAAATGTGGCCACACCATTCACTATTATTCCAAGTGTAGGAGTTTTTGATATGTTACTTGGTCTATTATGTATTAAAAAATTTTGTGTAGGAACTTCTACAGTTCATAGATGCATAAAATTCATTCATGCTAATCATATTATTATAGTTATTGGAGTTTCATATGAGTTACCACTCCCCACTAAATAGCCATCTACTATTTCATAGTCACCAGTTTTAGTTTCACCACCAGCTTTAGTTTTACCACCAATTATATTTCTTCTTCTAGTTCTGATTTAGACATAGTTGAGGTATCCATCACCAACATAGAGAGTTCATACACCTCCATAGCTTCAAGAATCTAGACAACTTCTAGCTACAGTGTTCACACCTAGGGTAGGATAATTGAGATCTCATGCCTCTACATATAGAGCACATGTTTAGAAAGTTTCTCCTACCACCAGATGGGTCCCTAATAGCCCTACAATTGCATCCAATTTTTAGAGTTACAAGGAGACCCCACACTCAATTTATACTTTAGATATGTTAGAACATTTACAACATATACAAATTTTAGAGCCACAATATCAACATTTCCATCATGCTTCATGATCACACATGAATCATCTCCTTGATACAGGATACCATGATAGGGAGTCTCCCATGAGACTCATTGGTTAGTATAATTTATCCTCAGTTTTATCTATACATAGTTTCTTATGCTTGATTGTACATAGCTTATATCAAAATTAAAAAAACAATATAACATTATCAAAAATATAAGAACATTCAAATAATTAAAAAAAACCAAAAATATTTTGATTGTATGCATCATCCATGCTTTACATTTTTATATCATGCTAGACTTACATTTACTATTCTATGTTATTGTTTGTCAATTTATCTACATTACCATGCTTCACTTGATCTTCTCTAAGTGTGTGCAGTGACATTTAGTTCTTTGATTGATTCACTTTACCCATTAAGAGCACATCCTTCTACATTCAAGACATACATCGATATACATACCCACTGGGAGCATCTTATACATGACTACACCATCTAGGTTATGTTATTCCTACACCATGCACATTATTTACTAGCCTACATAGATTACTCTATTGACACTCACTAGTATATAACACTCATGTATTTCTTAGCATATACCTAGTCTTGTATTACCATGTCTTGCATTCTTTCAAATTCTTGATTTAATTGGTTAGATGCAATCGTATTTCTAGTTTTTACATGCTTTCCTTTCTTGCTTTATGTAGCTAGATTGATTGTATTTTTTAATTCTTATTTTTTATCTTGTATGTGCCTTAGGACATTTTCCAATGTCCTTTAATTTTATTCATGTGTGTCTCTTAAGATATTTGCTAATGTCCTTTGCTTGTAATCTTCTATGAGATTGTGGCTTTCACACTAACCTTGCTTGTTTCTAATTATATGTGTATGTGGAATTTGAACATGCCTTGTATGCTTATTTTCCAGTTTGAGTGACATGTGCCCATGTCCTTTGTTTGCTTGGCCCCTTGGCCACTCCTATATGCTTTTTGATTTTTTGCCTTGTGTGCTTGTTTGCTTGTTTACTTTTCAATTGTTTACTTGCCATGATTCAAATTATGAATTATCTTGATTTCTTGGATGCCATAATGGACATCATGCTCCACCCCTCCTTTATAAATAATAATTAACAACTAACTAGACTTCCAGTTCTAGTTTCAATTTAGTACATTGCATATACTATTTTATTGTTATATCTAACTAGGCATACCTTTGTTGATCTAACAATATTTTTTACAAACTATGCTATATCTTGAGATATCTTAGCGATTATCATTGCTATATCATGTATTTTACAACTTAACACACTTACAAGGCTCTTTTTTCTAAGGGTAGTCATTGTAGGGTCTTCATTCCTACCCTTAGAAGAGGGGGAAACAAACAGGGTTTTTTTTACAAAGATTAGAGCTCCTATCAATCAAAAAACTAGTTTAAAAACACTTAGAACAATAATCAGAGGTCAAACTAAGTAGAAAAAATAAAAAAATAGTGATGATTCCAAAATAGTTTTTAGATTTAGCAAAGGACAATAACACTAGACATGGACAAGAGTCATAGATACCAGGGTGTCCTATTTTTGGCACTCCTATCCAAATAGAAAAAAAATAGATTTTTTAGAAGCAGGGAGAAAAGTAGGTTCAAATATAGTTTTGCACATTTAGACCAATTCAAAATTAGTAGATTTTAGTACACTTTTCCTTAGAGAATATAGATATTCAGAGCATCATGTGTGGCATGATGGATCTCACTTCCAGTTTTAGATATGGAAATTGGTATAACTTCCAAATCAGAATCCATGTTATAGACACTAGTGATTGGAGATAATGTGTATGACACATTTCTTTTATTTTCTTTTTGAGTTTAGGATATTACCCAAGTATTCTTATTAGTTGCATGCTTTACTACATTTTTAGGTGGTTGGTATCATTTCAGAGTGGCATTCATATAAGCCTAACCTCCATATTTTGAAATGGATTTCATATAAGCCTAGTGCCTACTTTCAGAGAGGCTTTCATATAAGCCTAATCTTCATCTTTTGGAGTGGCCAAGAGTGGCCTAGTTTCTAGCATACATTTAGATATCCATGCCAACATTGTCAAATTACAAATCATTCATGGGATTTAGGATCCATCTCATTTGACACACATTTCATACTGGTATCAATTTATAACTTTAGTTCATGGGGCAATGATGAAGCTAAAGGACTAACTATCCTTTGTATTCTTGAGCCACCTACTTAGAGGGAATGGACATACAATCTAAAAATAAATTAACACATGCATGACCACCTAGATTCACTTAGTGGGAGATGATGGAGCTAAAGGGCCAAACTTTAAATTCTTGAGACACTTTTGGGTAATTGAGAACTCATCTCTATTCATGATATTACTCTTGGTATAACATCATCCAACATTACTCAACATCATCCAACATCATTTAGCATCATAATAAGTTTTGTATTGGTTTGCATACCTAATGAGGTATATTCCTTCCTTTCTCTTCCTCTCTCTTTTACCTAGCTTTGTACATTCTTATTTTAGATACAATGTATCTAATAAGAACTGATATACTCTTTGTTTTCTATTATAGATTCTCACTTGAAAGTGTTTTCTCTATATGCACACCCAACATGACATAGCTTCATGAGCTTCACCCTTACAGGTAAGTTTAGGTATGCTTTCTATTTTTCATTTATCCTAATATTTTTCTTTGCCACATCACTAGAATAAAGGGGGGTAAATATAGTCATATAAAGTGTGAAAATTGGTAACTTGAGTATGACTTGTGACATACATCCCATAGGTGCCTTTTGCTTGCTTTTATGACCCTTCTAGGCACCTTTTACTGATTCCTAGTCATCCATAGGATTTCAAGACCTCATTCTAGCTTACTCGGGACCCTTTTTCCTGCTTATTACATATCCCTAGGTCCCATAACCCTCATACAATAACACCCAACTTAGACTATAGTGTTGGACCCTAGCGTGTCCCCTTTCTAATGCTCTTGGCCAATCACATTTTGAGCCCAGATTATCATTTTTCCTTGATTCTTATTCTTCATTACATCAACCTAGCATGATTGCATTTAACCCATGAATAATAGATCCTTATAAAATCCCATTAAAATTTCATTTAGAAGAGGTTGGCAAATATCACAAAGCAAACAAGAATACAAACAAGACTACTCAAGCATATTTCTTTATTCTTTACATATAATTATTTAATATAATTTATAGATTATTCAAATCCTTACACCAGTCCCTAGTCACCTCAAAAACATCTAGTTTATCATTTTACATCTTTATACACACTATTTCACAAAGCACAACAAGTGGGAGAAGTACATATGGCTCGATCCCTCTTTGGAGTATTGGTATATAGGTAGTGTGCTCACACAAGGGGTGTGGATACACATTCATTGAATCTTACACACTTTAACCCCCACTATTTCTCAAAGTTGGTCAAAGCATAATGGATTATTGGGTTTGAAGATAAAACTAGCTCTATAGGGAGCTCTATAGACTTTCAGCTATCAAAACTTCACAAGCAGGGTCACACAGACCTAGCGAATAAAACCCAAAAAGATTAGATCATCAGGACAATAGTGGTAGAATTAGACTATAACACTAAACACTAGGGTGTCATATTTTTATCACTCCTATCCTTTCACCAATTAAGGATAGATTCTAATTTGTGATAGTGTTTCAGTCCTGCATAGTGAATTCTAGCCTTTATCTCAGTCGTATCAGTCAATTTCTAGCTAAGTCTTATTATTTCACCCTTATTACTATTTTTAGAAAATTTAGAATTACAATCAAATTACATAAATTATTATCTAAATTATTACATAGTTATTTATTTATTTTAATACTTAGAACCTTTAAATAAATTAGAAATAATACACCAATATTCCCACAATTGTTAAATCAACCAGAAACCAAGTGTTTGTCTCATTTAATAGAGGAAGCCCATTGAATCTTTCCCAATATCATGATATAAAAAAATTAACTCTTAAGAACATTAATTTCTTCTCAGGAGAAAATCAAACCATGCCTATTGAGTACATAAAGGATGTTTCTAATTTTTCTTCAGTCCACAATGTTGTCTAAGAGAACATATATATTAGATTACTTGCGACTTACTTCAAATGAAAACCACTGCAGTGGTATAAAAACCTCTCTAAATTTCATTACTTCTTGGGATGATTTAGGTGTTGCCTTTTGTAGGTAGTTTGAGGATAAATATACTCACCTGTCCTTGGTTGAATAACTTACCACCATAAATAGGGCTCCTTATTAGTTCATGACTAACTTTAACCTTAGATTCCAAAAACCATGGACTAGGATATCTCTAATGATCAGGATATCTTTAGAGTATGCCTTCTTATATTATCTAAGAGATCTCAATGTAGACATTAGTGTCATTATTTAATCTATGGGTGGCACTACTTTACCAGATGCACTAAAGTAGCAATAAGAGATGAGAATAATTTGATAAAGGATGGAAAATTGGCACCTAGACCTCCTATGCCTTTCCCCCCTAGAAATGCAACCAATACCAGCCCCTCAAGCTCCTCTTATGGCTCTTATTCTATCCCCCTAGGCATTAGTTTCAACATTTCTTAGCGAATCAAATAAGATTTAAGAGTTCAAAGGAATTTTTAAGTCCTTCAAGAATGAGATTGTCTAAATAAAAAGGTAGAAATAGCAAGAAAATAGGCCTTAACAAGCACCTAATCAACCTTCCTATTAGTGTTTCAGAGACAATAGAGCTCCCTATCAAGGATTCAGAGAGTAGAGACCATCTTATCAAGCTCAAGGAACTATCACTTAGGCTAAGCCATAGGAAGTAGTTGATCCTAATGTTCTATCATCATCTAAATCTCTTATTCCTATGCCAACTCAGAGTAGTATAATTCTAGATTCAAGTTGTTAGCCATCTAATTAGAATAACATACATAATCAGACATTGGTTAACTAATTTATGGTGATACCTCAAATGACTCAAGAAGAGGCTTCTCTTTAATAAGGTCAATATATTAAAGGTATGACATAATAAGATAAGAGGCATAATGGATAAGGGAGGCTAGATTCAACTTTTTTGAATTGGCAACTTGATTACCATGTATGCTTGAATCTAGTTGGTGATTTTCGTACTTCAAGTAATGTGATTGCAATTGTAACTATAAAAAAAATAGAGCTATTTAAGATATTAAGGATGTGAATCATGTTTCAATTACACCTTTTATTGTTCTCAAGAATGTCAACACTTAGTTTGCTACCCCAATGTCATATAAAATCATAATATAGAGTTTGGTAAGTCTCATCAAGTACCACAAGTTCAAGATTAGCTAGTTATATAAAAGATGAAGCAAAAGGAAAGTGAAAATCCATAAAATATTTTACATAATATGAAAATGTATAATTTTATCATGAGCATGTGAGATTCATTATCAAACTTGGGGCAAAAAGACATGCTAATTTAAGAACTTTTAGCTCTTATCACTAAAACCAACTGAGAAAGAGAGCACAATCTTGGAAAATTAAGATAAACCAATGAGAAAATAAGTGAAAAAATTACACAAAGAGCTAAAAGTGGTAAAATATAGAAAAAAAACCTCCCTTTTATCTCTCTTTGATTTTTGGTAATACTTTAGTCCATAATTGTATGGTGGATAGTGGAGCTAGTAGCACTATCATGCTTAAACAAATTATGGATAAGCTTGGTTTAGTGTATGAACCAAACACCAAAGGAGTATTAAAGATATATGGATCACCAAAAATATATTTGGCATGATCAAATACCTTAAAATAATAGAACATGCTTGACCAAATGTCACTATTCATCAGGATGTAGTGGTGGTGGACTTGCCTCCCTATTTTTCCACGTGCTTATCTAGAAACTTCACCTCAATGATTGGTAGTTATCTATCAACTAATTGGACTTGTTTGATATTTATAATAAGTTATGGTACAAAGGTAACTATTTATTTTTATCTCATTTCATATTTTCACTTAGAGCCTTACAAGCCAAGTGTGGTGAATACATATTATGTTATATCGAATGAGTTACTAGAAGCTAGTGAAGTAGAAGCTAATTAACCTATAGATGGAGTTAATAATATATTCCTTGATGAATGGGAATAAAATTTGCATGATTATGATCCATATAAAATTATTGAGGAGGGACTTGGTGTCTATTTCCTTTATGAAAATGATGCACAAATTCCAACAATAGTGAAGGAAGATGAGTCTAAAGATGATATTTGGCAGCTCTACTTTGATGGGTCAAGGAAAAAGCATGGTACTAGGGATGTAATGATGTTAATATAACCTAAAAAATAGATATATTTTTCTTATATTAAATTTTAGTTTGGCTATTCCAATAATGTAGCAAATATGAGGCTCTAGTTCACAGTTTGGAGTGGGCTAGGAAGATGGGAATTAATGCTTTATAGGTTTTTAGTGATATTTAACTAGGTGAGAGGAATGGATGTATGAAAGAATACATTGATTATATCTTACAATCACAAATTTTTGGACTTACTTGAAGATTTTTAGGCTTTTGACATTCAGGCAGTGCCAAGAGAAAGGAATAAACATGTAGATAGATTAGCTGCCATAAGATCTCAATTCAGTATTCTAGTTGATGTAAGGAGTGAGAATATCAAATTTATTGTGAGGCATTACATTCCCAAAAACCATAATAATTGATAGGTATTTGAATATGAAAATCATATTATTAGATTCTTACTAGAGGAGGTTGAATTCTCTTCCAAGAATCAGTCAAAGATCTTACAACATTATGGGTATCAAATTGTTCAACTAAAGTCTAATAAGTTACCCAAAAGATTGGTCACTCTTGAGAAAATTTTTAGTAGAGATGATAAGATGAGGAGAGATAAATCCTCATTTTCAAACAAGGAAGAATGCTATGTTAATGTTGAGATAATATTTGGAAAGAGTCTTAAATTGGGTAAAGTATGTACTCCTTCACAAAAAGAATCATTCATTGAGTTATGTAGGAACTTTGATGATGTATTTACATGGAAATATATTGATTTTAAAGGATTTGATCCAAGTTTATCTCAACACACCATTGAGATAGAGGATGAAACCAAACCATTTAGATAAAGGAAAAGACCCATCAATCCAAAACTTGAGCCTTTGATGAGAACTAAGCTTTATAAGCTCATTGAATCAACCATTATCTTCCAAATCAACTATTCAAATTGGGTGGTAAACCTTGTTCCAATAAGGAAGAAGAATAAATAAATTAGACTTTGTGTAGATTTATATGATTTAAACAAGTCTTCTCTTAAGGATCATTACCCATTTCCATCAATAGAGAAAATTTTGTAGATGGTAGTAGGTTCATAGAGGTTCTCATTATTGGATGGGTATAGTGGTTACAATCAGATTTTGGTTAAGAAAGAGGATCAATTTAAGATAGCCTTCGCTATCAAGTGGGGAACCTTTTCCTATAGAAAGATGCCATTTAGTCTGTCTAATGTTGGAGAATTTTTTTAGAGATCCATGGATATAGAATTATAAGGTCTTATCAACATGTTTGTTGTTATCTCTTTAGATGATATAACTATGTTTTCAAAGAATTTAAGTGAACCCATGGTTCATCTCAAATAAGTGTTTGAAAGATGTAGGCAATTTGGAGTGTCTCTTAACCCCAAGAAATATGTCTTCTTGGTACATGAAGGTAATATTATTAGACATGTGGTTTCAAAACATGGTTTAAGAATTGATTTGAAAAGGATAGACTCCATTATTTCTCTATATTTTCCTAAACATAAGAAGGCATTACAAAGATTCCTAATTAAAATCAATTTCATAAGGAGATATATTTATGATTTTGTAACTTTGGCAAAGCCACTTACAACCATGATTAAGAAGAATCAAACTTTTATTTGGTCTAAGAAGGGGATGAAGAGTTTTTAAGAGATAAAGTAAGCAATAGCTAGTAATCCTACCCTTATAGCTCTTGAATTCTCAAAAGACTTCATTTTGTATACATATGCTAATATGGACACCATTTTAGGTATTCTCATAAAATAAAATCAAGAAGCTTTGCTGCACCCAATATCTTTTTTCAATCAATACCTGGAGGAATATGAGATAATATATACTTATGTAGAGAATCATGTTCTTTAAATAATCAAATCTCTTAATAAGTTTAGTCTAATAATAGGATACATCTAATGGTTGCCCATCCAAGTATCAAGGATTTCTTATTGAACATGGACATAAATAAGAAGAGGGCAAGTTGGATAATAAGAGTGATAGAGTATGATGTTGAAATAAAGGTCACTAAAATGATTAGAGGCAAGGGATTATGTGAACATCTAGCCGAAGACTTGCAAGACAATAAGGAAGCAATTTTAGTGTTTAATGATGAAGAAGTTGTATGTGATCATACCTCATCTTCAAACTAGTTTCATGACCTGATAAAGTATCTTCAGAATAGTTACTATCCTCCTACCTTAAGTTCATCAAGGAGAATATATTTAGAATTGCAATCCATTCCCTTTCTCCTTGTTGATGGTGTACTTTTCAATAAGGACATCAATGGTATGTTGTTAAGGTGAATAGAACCAAGCCAAATAGAAAGGTTGCTTGAAGAGTTACATGATGGACATGGTGGAGGACATTTATAAAAAATAACTATAGCCCTTGAGATCATGAGAGGTGGAAACTATTGGCCAAGTATATTCAATGATTGTCATGCTTGGATTAGGAAATGCAAGCAATGTGCCATGTTTGTAGGAAAAGTATGACTTGTAGCCTTACCTCTCCAACCAATTTCAGTGGATCAACCTTTTTTTGAAAGGGGTTTAGAATTAATTATCCTCATTAACCCAACTTCAATATTAGGTCATAAGTGGATACTTACTATCATGGATTACTTTACCAAATGGATAGAGGCAGTAGCTTTGAATGAAACAAACAAATATAATGTGATACATTTTTATGAGGGTTTTCTAAAAACATTTGGTGTTTCTTCTACCATTTTTTGTGGGAGATAAGATAAGTCAATGGGATTTTCAACATGGTGTATACCTTAGAACTTCATTAAACTACTATCCACAAGATAATGGCCTTACTAAGTCTACCAATAAGAACCTACTGAAGTTCATAAGGAGTATTGAAGATAATCAGAGATCATGGAATTTGAAGTTAAAGTCATCTCTATGGGCTAATAGGATCACATACAAAAGGTCTATTTCTAATTCACCAAACAAGTTAGCTTATGGTAAGGAATCAATCTTTCCCATTTCTCTTGAGTTTCCTCCTTTAAAACTAATACACCAACTAGAATTGTTGGAGAATGAACCAATGGAGGTAAGGTATGATAAGATCATGGAGTTGGAAGAGGTTAGAAATTAGTTCATGTTGTCTATGGAAATTAACCAAGCATAAGTGAAGAGAATATTTAACAAAGGAACATCTTCAAGGAGTTTTAAAGAAGGAGACTTGGTTCTCAAGTGAGATGAGGATAGAGATAAACTAGGAAGGCATACCAAGTTTGACTACCTTTAGAGTGGCCCATACACAATCTCTAGATACGAATCCCACAATGTTTTCCAACTTGAAAAGTTGGATGGAGAGGAGTTTTCAATCCTAGTCAATGGGATACATTTAAAGCATTGCTATTGAGAGCTAAGTTCTTTGTACATAGTTAGTTTGTTTTCCTCTAAGTGCTATCCTAACATGTTAGTATACTTATGTTTTATTTTCAATAAGTGTTTTGTTTACACATTTGTCTTTGTTTCAATGAATTTCTTTCTTATTATGGAAAAGGGAAAACAAGAAACTAAGTATGGGTATGGTTAGAAAACTTATTTGATTGTGCACACATTGAAATTAGAAGATTATGAAGAGCTCATCTTTGGCTTGGGAGGATGACCTATAGATAAGAAAGCACTAAAGCAAACTTGTTTGTTAGACAAAGAACTAAGTAGATTGCCTAGAGAGAGCTTCCTTAGGGGTTGTCAATCCACACATTTTAAATGATTAAGCTTATAAATGGAAAAGAAAGGTACTTGCATCAATGAATCAAAAGGTATTAAAATTGAATACAAGAATGCTTGATAATAAGTATGATATCAATGATTGGATTAGTGATAAAATAATTAATAACAGTCTGAGGGTTGGAATATGCCTAAAAAAATTAGAAAGGAGTCTATGAGTAGGTAGGAACATAAAAAGTTAAATTTGGTTGGGTGAAGGTAGGTGAAATTAATTTGATAGATTTTTGGTGCCATAATGTCCATTGGTGGTTGGGGTGACCATCAATAGTTAGGGTGACTTTTGGTGGTTGGACAGACCATTGGTGGTTGAGTCAATCGTCGATGGTTACTATGTGAGGATCTAGGTTGGTAATTTGGATGATTGATGAGATCCAAGAGATGGATTCTAAGAGATGGGTAAGACCTGGGTTGATTGAAAAATGTAAATAAAGTAGATGAATATTAAGAAACAAGTATTTGTCTTACCAAAATTTGATTGGGTGGATGGTTGAGATAGCTGATCTATTAGTAGAATCTAACTTGATTTTGATAGAGTAACAATACCTGAAAGCTTGGTTGAGAGGTGGTGGTAAATTGACCCTCTGATATGATTGCTGGGCTGTTAGACTAATGATGATGATTCACCTATAAGAAAGAAACTCTTGGATGTATAAAATCTTGATAAAAACTTTAGATGGATTTCACCTTTAGGCTCCTCTCTTTTTATAAGCATAAGCAAGAGAGTTGCAACAACATGTGAACTAGGCCTTCTAAAATTAACTCATCCATATAATGGATCGCAATAGGATTTAGAGAAGTTTATTATTAGAAAATAAAGGTGACTTAAGTTTCATGATAATTATTAGGGAGGTGGACCCTAAACATTGATGATCAGAATGACCATCAATAGTCCAGTGCCAAAGGTTACAATAGGTAAAAGATAAAGTTAAGCTAGTTTGGTTAATTTGAATATGGGTGAGCTTGGTTAGGGTTTAGAGGGATAGATTAGTCCAAAGAGGGTCCTAAGGTGGTCTAGGGAAATTATGACATTTGGAATTATGGCGTGCAAATTTTTGATGTCTACATTTTGAGCCTTTTTGTTATGTGACTTTGAATTAATAAGTTGCAGAACAAAAATTGGTGTTGGTCAAAGGTTTGATTTCTTTCCTTGAGTATGGGAGGAGGTGTTCCCCCTCAAATTGGGAGGAAATGAGGTAAATAAAATTTTTGTCCAAGTTTTATATGGTTGGTGAAGGCGTTGATGTGGGTAGATGATAGGTTGGGATTTAGAGTGCAAACATACATGTAAAGTATGACAAAAAGTATGATAATCAAGATTGTGAAAAGATAAGGGTACCATGGTTGATAATAATAAAGGTTAGTGATATAAAGACAAGTGACCAGTGTACCACATGACAATATTTAGGCATGGTGGTTAGGTACACATGTTAGTCAAAGGTTAGTTTTTTCATGGGTATCCAAGGTAGGAAGTGTTCCCATGGAAAATACAAATAGGTCAAGTTTTGTGGGTATTTGAGGTAAGAAGTGTTATTGAAAGACATAAATGGGTTAGGTAATCACGAGGTGGTGCAAATATAAAAAAGGGTCAACATGTCAAGGTTTTCACTATGGTCAAAATACCAAGTAAAAATGATCACAAAATACATGCGAGTTGGGTTGAAAAGGACTAACAATAAGGTGATGAGGTAGTTGGGGTGGGTGGAGAATGTAGTCTCAATGGGTGGGTAAATTGGGTTGGGTTTTCTAAAAAATGGGGGGTTTGGCTTTGGTGGAAGTAATAAAGTGGCATCCTAACCATTGAAGGTCAGGGTATCGAAGGGTGACCATCGATGGTCAAGGTGGAAACCCTAAAAAATCCATGGGGTAAAAAGTGAAAGTGAATAAATTTTAATTATTTACAATGCTTTCTCTATTGAATTTATGCCTTGGCTTATTGGCATTTTAATTTGAGAGAGGAGGCTGAGTACTTGGTTGAGTTGGAAATTGGTGATTAGTTAGAGGCACATGGAGGAGGAGATTTCCTAGGTTTGAGATGTAGGGAACATGTGGACATGACTGAGCAATAGTACATAGGCTCCTAACTATGATAGAGGTCAAGGAATGAAGTAGGTAGTGTCTTGAATTTGATAAGATAGTTTGATTTTTACAATGTCATTGGGTTGGGGGTAGGTTTAAAATTGCTTAGGTGGGTTTGATTTTCCCTAGTTAGGTTTCTTATAAAATATTGGTTATTGGGTGGGTAAATACAAGAATTGAGAGGGTGGTTAGGTTAAAGGGGGTGGGTAGAGTGATTAGGGTATTAAAGTAGTTGTTTAACCTATTGGTTAGATGAAATATGGATTTGTTAGGGTTTAGGCATTTTGGCCATGGAATGCCCACATTGATTATTGATGGTTAAGTTTAACTATCAATTTTTGACACCTTAGAAAACATGGGTGTTTGACCATCGATGGTCACCATGACCATCGATGGTCAAACACCCATGTTTTCAAAGGCATCAAAAATTGATAGTTAAACTTGACCATCAAAAGTAGGGAAGATATTATAAAGTTTTTTAAAAGGGTAGGAAAAGTAGAAAGCTTACACATTAGGCATGAGGTAGATAAAATGCAAAAATTAAGGTAGGCTAGCATTATTTGTCAGGTGGGAGTAACACATTGCCCAAGGGATGGAGTGCCAAGTAGAGGTGAGGGTAGGATGTTTGAGAAGACTTGGGTTAGGGTAGGATTTAGAAGAGAAGGTAGTGTGGTATTGGTTGGATAAACTAGGGTAAGCATCAAGAAATGGGTTTAGGTACTTGTTAGGTATCAGTTTGATAGGCTAAGGTAGGTATAAAAAATTTTGGTAGTTGAGGGTTATGAGAGGTAAGGTGGTGTAGGTAACAGGTGTGGGTTATGGTAGGATAGGTTGATTTAGGTTAGTGTAGGTCAGTAAGACATTGATTTAGAAATGATAAATGCTAATGTGTGCTAACTTTTGATTTTATAGGCATGAGAGCAGATCTAGATGAGGGATCAAGACCTTAGGATCTTTGTAGATATTTAGTAGGGTATGTCCCTAGCTGACTAGGCCCATATGGATGAGGTGGGGTTGGGAGTTATGAGGCACTACAAGTATGTGACCTAGGATGCCTTTATGCTCATAACACTCATCAAGAGATGGGATCCCACTATGAACACCTTCCTAATTCTGATCAATGAGATAACCATTCTTCTGGAGGATGTCAAGTTCTTATATGGAGATGATAATGATTAGGTTAGATGGCATGCTAGAGGATTTAGGTGTAGACATTGAAATCGTGCCTTCCCCTTGGTTATTTCTCCCCCCTTAGTCCCCTTCGTCCACTTAACCACTCCTAATCCATGTTTTATTAATTTGAAACAAAAATCTTATTTTAAATTAATAAAACCCTTTTCTCTCTCTCCCTTGCCACCTCACCACCCTTGGATACCCTTCTTGGATTCCCTTATTCCCCACATGGCCAATTTTAATGCTTAGACTCCCATTCCAACTTCTCCTCTTTAACCTCTCGCGTCTATTTAGCCACCTTCGACCATTTCTTCCTCGGACTCGCTGACCCGACAGTTGGAAAATGAACGGAAGGCTATTTTTAGCCTTTTTCCTGCCTTCCAACCGCCGACATCGGTCAACTGTCGATCGACATCGATGATATTGCCAGCATCGGCATCCTTCATAACGGTTTTCTGCATCCGTTATCCTTCCTTCGCCTCTCTCTCGCATGAGACTCCTAAATCTTTCAATCTGTCAATCTTTCGCTCCTCTCTCTTCTGCTGCTAACTCTTTGGCTGTAGGTACACATCAAGCAATACTCTCCAAGGACTCTGCATCAGTTTTCTACATCAATTCCAGTGATAGGACCTTCACATCAGCAACACCAACAACAGGTACACCAGTCTGCAACACTCCTTCTGTAGGCCACAGGTATGTATTTTGTTTGTACTTTCATTGTGTTTTCTAGTTATTTGCTTCTAAGCACTATGAACTAGATTCAATACTCTCCAGAATAGACCAGAGCCAAATCCTCATTTCTCTGCCTCTGTCTTACCATACACTCTATCCATCAGCCCTACAACTCTGCCCAAAACCTCTGCACAGACTATTAGCAAAACCCAGACTCTCAGACCCAGACCCCTAGACCATTTAACCAAGACCAAAACTCTGTCTCAGACCCGTCCACAGACCAAAACTCGTCTAGACCTCATCCACAGACTGCTGCCCCGACCGATGCCGGTCACTTCCCCAACCGACGTCGGTAGACTAACCGATGTCGGCATCCTTGACAACCGACACCGATAGGACCACCGATGCCGGTGACTGTGCCTAGGCCAATAGCATCTTCCAGGTAAGCTTTTGCTTCCATTTCCTTTTTGTCTTTATCATTTTCAGTCTTTTATCTTTCTATCATTTATCAAACATCTCTTTATTAATCAGTGGGTTGACATCCCTCAAGCTTTTGCTTTTGGGATCAAGCTTTCGCTTGGCAGCCCACCATCTCCTTATCTAACGCCTTCTTTGTCTTAGTCTCTTTCTCTTGCAGGTGTCATTCCTCCATAGCCAAAGAGGAATTCTCACAATGTCTGGATTATGGTGCGCACAACTATATCTAGGTAGACAAGCCTTGACCATTTATCTTAGTTTCTTAATTCCTTCTTTGAATGTAGAAAGTGAAAATATAGCGTAGAAACATTCTGGCACGGCCGGTGGGACCCTTAGGGCCTTCCTTGGGTTCCTTTCCTTCTTTTTTTCATTTAGGTGCATTAGGTTTCTCCCTCTTCACCTCTTCCTTCTTTTCTAAATGACATTATAAGCAGGAATAAAAAGAACTTTTCTTTTCTTTTCTTGCACTTCTAGACTAGTCAAAAATCATATCCTTCAAACCTTTTCTCAACTTGTTTTCATTCCAACTTCACATTTCGACTTGGGGCTTAAAAAACTTTGCATTCATTTCTGCTTGCTTGCATTTCTTAGTCCACACTTAGTAATTAATAATCGCATATTTAATTAATCATAGTCCACTTGATGTTACACAACTGAACCACTTGCACTAAATCAAACATCAAACAATACCTGAGACAAGGCCCAACTGGGATTTCATCCCCCAACGGATACCTTACCCCTACCTGGAAATCCCACTTAGATTTCATCACCAAGGGGAAAGCCCACTCCATTCTCTGGCGGAGGATAATCTGTAGGCAAGGTATATTTTGGCTAAGCGAGACCAGCTTATCACTGGGCTCGTGAAGTGAGGAAAGCTTGCTCCTTAGCACCAGGCCATGTACCGAACCTAATACAGACTTCTTGAGCACCTAAACATACCTAAAACCATCCATAGACTACCTCTTCTAGGACCCTTCTAACAGCCAACCTCCTCAAACATCACTTTAAGGCATAAGCCACAAGATTCTAAAAGTTGATTCTTAGGATTTAACGCTTAGTGTCTGCCTGTCTCCATTTATTTCTCTATTCTTATCTACTTGTTTGAGTTAGTGAGGATGCTCTTCTTCCTTTTTTCCAAGAATCTTCAAATTCACTAAGTTTATGGAAAACCACAGTCACCGGCATCGGCTTTACCACCGACGTCGGCCTCCCTTCTTGCCTGCATCGGTTATCTGACCGACGTCGGCCATCTTTTATCACTGACATCAGTTTTTAAATCGACATCGGTCTCTGTCACAGTCCTTTTTTTAAAAATAGCAGCCTAAACCCGACCCTTTTTCTGCCAAAAACCACAATCTAAGTTTTTAAAACTGTGAAAACATAATTTCTAAAACCTGCCCCTCCTCCCTGCCTTGAATGGTTTTGACACGCAGTCAAACCAAGGCTCTTCTTGACCACGTGAGACATCAACCGCTTCTGCCCTCCCTGTCCATAACCAGTCCTATAATGGAGTTCCACTCAGAGACTTAAAGAACTCCTACCCGACCAACCCTGACTCAAACTCCCATCGTCCCTAAAGGGGACCAAGATTTCACACGATTCTTGGACCTCAACGTCAAAGCCCTCCAAAACTATCTCACAAGAAACCAAATGCGAGACCTTTCAGGTGCAGCGGCAATGACATCGACATCATCCGCTACCCAACCCATCATGACTCAGCCTATTATCTCGACTAGTCACTCGACCATGGCCAATACGCAAAGTTTGGCCTCGTCATCTATTTTCAAACCTACCTCCATCGGGGTGTCATTGCCCCCTCAACCGCACACAATTCAATCAAGTTATACACCATACCAGAACTTGGTTGTCTCGACCTCGCCCACTCTTGCACCCATACACATGGGAGTGACAACCTATCCTTTTACCAGTGCTGCCACTCAACCACCTATGGCGATATCTAGTCAACTTGTGTCCTCCAACTTCATGACACAAGCCCCTATGACCACAACATCTATCCCTATGACGTACTATCCATATGTTGTGCCTACACAAGCATAACCAAGTACGTCATACACCTCTTTGACCACCTTCCAGGTACCTTACAACCTAGGGGGTGCCCCACCTGCCAATCCGTCAGCAGACGTGATCAAAATGCTGATGGACAAAATGTCCAGTCTCGAGACCTCTATTTCTGGCTCACGCAATGCTCTCTCATATAAGCAAATTTTCAATGAGCCCATTCATCCTTCTATGCCCATCCGACCATACCCCAACCATTGGGATCTTCCTAAATTTACTCGCTTTCAGAGTAAGGAAGACCCACAACAACATCTTCAGGCATTCAGACATGCTTGTTACCTTATTGCCCATGACGATGCGTTACTTTTACACACGTTCCCTATGTCTCTTTCTGGCCCCGCCCTTGACTGGTATAGTTCTCTTACCAGACATTCTATCTTTTCATTCGCTAAACTCACCCAATTATTTCTCGATCATTTCTCTATCAACATAACCAAACAAGTCTCAATAACAGACCTCTATTCCATCAGGTAATTTGATGACGAATCAATAGTCAATTTTATCGCCCATTGGAAAGGCCTGATCAACCAGCTCTCCTTCTCCTTGCCTCAACCTGAGCTCATCGAGCTCTTTTCTCGAGCATGTTAGGTTGTGGAGCTAAAAGCTTCACTGATGCAGACATGGAGGAGGTTGTAGATGAGTTGTAGAGTGTCACAAAGACTGGCATTGGTCTGGCCAACCGACGTCGGCAGGATTAGACAAGAAGGCAACCAACGTCGATCATGGATCGGCTGGCATTGGCAACCCCTAGGTGGACAGGGACCGATGTCGGTCGCCTGTGTGGTTCGACTGTGAGTTTATTACAGGCAGTTAGCTAATGAACCAAGTGTTTGCATGATGAGAGCCAATATAGACTGAGAGCTGCGGATCTAATTATTGTAATTAGATGTCTAATTATTGTTTGGATGAGATCTATATAATAGACTCATGGTTGTATTGGAAACTTGTTCTAGTTTGAGTTGAGCAAAGTTAGCTCCTTCTGTGTGTGAGGTGAGCAAGGGTGTTCCTCCTAGTTCCACAGCAGTACCAAGGTGGGTGCTGGTTTTGGAGAGTCAGCAAGATTCTTCAGGGGTGTAGGATCTTGGTCAGCAGGTGTGCATGGCCTATATAGGAGATCTACATGGTAAGTAAGATCATTGATCTGTAGGTGTATGTGTGTGCAAGGTCAAGGTTCACAGGTGTGCAGAACTAGGTTGATTTGCAGGTGTGCAAGATCAGATAGGACAACAACACAACAGGGAGCAAAATCAGGCAGGATCTACTTGGAGTACAAGTGTGTACTCAGATAGAGTAGAGAGGAAGGCAAGGGAGTTCCTTCCATAAGTATGGTCTGTTGAATTGCAAGTTGTTGCAAGTTCATGGAAGATATACTTGGAGTACGTTGAGTACTTGTAGAGTGCGTGGAGCACTTGTGGTGTGCGTGGAGCACTAGAGGTGAACACCAACTCAGAGTTTGAGTTGGGTGTTGGGACCTAAGAGAGAGCTTTGAGGAAAGAAGTACTGTTCACTTGAGGTGTGGGAAGCCTCTGAAGAGGTGGTGGAGAAGAAGTGGCATCTTCTTTATTGTATTATTTTCTTCAAGAATTTTAATACAAGTTGTGTATTATCTCTCATATCATGTGTTATTTCTGAATTCTAGTTACTTGTGTATTCTGGTTATTTCCGCATATTAAGTTGCTTGGTTTGGTAATCAACTGTATGCTTCCAGTGTTTCACGTATCCTGACAAGTGGTATCAGAGCCAAGGTTGCAGGAAGCAGGTTTTGTGTTTGGTTACAGGGCACTCTCAGGGGTTTTTGATTGAGTGGGAGTAGAGCAATGGCAGATGAAAGTAAGCTAAGAATGGAGGAGTTGAAAAGCACAGATGGTCACTTATGGTCCCATGGAAAGAAAGAGCAGGTAAAAGATTATTGTTGGTTGGTAGCAGATCAGCATGAAGGAACTGAAGATGCAGATGTTGTTGCACAGGATGCTCTGGGAGGTTTCTTGGATAAAGTTGAGTCTTGGATAAAAGATTCGGTTGTCTCTTTCCATGCAGCCCTAGGTAGAGGAGCTGGTGAGCCTTGCCAAAGAATTGGCAAAGGGGAAGTGAAGCTGAAATTACAGGCAGCCAACACACAGGTGTTGATGAAGGTCATGCAGGTCCCAGGTTTGGAGATATGGCTAATTTATTCAAAAAGATTGGGTGATGAGAGATGTACAAGAACTCTCACAGCAGATGCACTTGAATTAGCTGGTGGTAAGAAAATAGGTACTCTTTATCTACTTGTTTATATTACTGATTCTTCTTCTATTGTAGAGACGTGGCTTCGTAGGCTTGGTCACATGAGCAGGAAGGAGATGCATGTTCTTAAGTGAAAGATAGATATATTTGACAGGCTTAAGAACTGGAAAGCCTTGGTGTACTTGGAGGAGATGGCAGACAGAGACCAGTGGATGGGGCTGGACACTTCTGAGCAGAGCAGTTTGGACATGGGGTTTGATTCAAAGGAGCTCGCGGGTAAAAAGTCATCACTCATAGGCGAACATAGGTACTGGCATCGGTCAGGAGGAACCGGCATCGAACAGATAGGTGCCGATGTCGGTCATGTGCAGACCGAAGCTGGTGATGTTGGGCAGTAGGTAAGACCGATGTCGGTCAGGAGGACCGACGTCGGCAATAGGGACACCGATGTCAATAGGGTCGGTAGTTAGGGACAGATGCATGGGAACCAACATCGGTCAGATGCAGATTGTGGAGTGACCGAGGTCGGTCACTGTAACAGATTTTGGGTGGACAACCAGCTGTCAAGGAGTCTCAAACACTCATATGGAGGACTGAAGACGTAAGTAGGCCCTCAAATTCATTGTTCCTCTTCTTTATACTCATTGCTGATTGTAGAGCAGAAAGGATCTAGGAAATAGGTGGGAGCATGGCAGGGATATGATGCAGAACCAAATGGGAGTTTTGGTAGGGTTGCCAGCCGGTAAGAAAGCATAGAGACGAATGGATACCTTAGTTGAAGAATAGATATAACAGATACGTGAGACGGAAGACCAGGTCATACGGTCTTGAGGAGCTGCAGGACAGTGGTACAGGATTTGACAGGTGGAGGACGAAGCATGGCTTTAGTCAATGTCAGGGTAACTACTGTGGTTTGTCTTACCAGGTGGATGATGATTGCAACATCATTCTGTTGCTGTATGTGGATGGTATGTTTTGCTAGCAGGATTGTACATACAGGGTTTTGCTGAGCTAAGGGTAAGGTTAGTTCAGTGGCATGTCATGAGGAGTTTGGAGCAGCAAAATTCTTTGGCATGGGAGACATGGAGATCACAGGTTGATTTTGTCTCCAGTGGGAGTTGATGTGAATCAGGTGTTGGCAAGGTTTAGGTTGCAGAGCCAGAGCACACTAAGGGCTGGACATGTACAGTGTCCGAAATCACATGAGGTCTGGTATAGACCTGAGTATTCCCATGCAGTGGGAGCTGTCAGAGAGTTAGGAGCCAATTTGGGGAAGTGGGTTCTCAGGTATTTGAGAGGGACCAGCAGCAGGGATTCATGCTATGCAGGGTCAGGACTTCACTACATGGGTTTGTAGGTTCAGATGTGGCATGATACTCAGATGACAGGAGGTACATCATAGTGTGTGTGGTGGATTGTCTTCAAGATTGGGCTTGAAGAGGGATACAAACCAGGAAACATATTAGATGGAGTACAGGTATAGGTATAGTGTAGCTGTTTATCTCCAAGTGGGAGATTGTTAGGTTGTGGAGCTAAAAGCTTCAATGATGTAGACATGGAGGAGGTTACAGATGAGTTGCGGAGTGTCACAGAGACTGGCGTTGGTCTGGCCAACTGACGTCGGTAGGATTAGACAAGAAGGCAACCGACGTCGGTCATGGATCGGCCAGTGTCGGCGACCCTCAGGTAGACAGGGACCGACGTCGGTCACCGGTGTGGTTCGACTGTGAGTTTATTATGGGCAGTTAGCTAACGAACCAAGTGTTTGCATGATGAGAGCCAATTATAGACTGAGAGCTATGGATCTAATTATTGTAATTAGATGTCTAATTATTGTTTGGATGAGATCTATATAATAGACTCATGGTTGTATTGGAAACTTGTTCTAGTTTGAGTTGAGCAAAGTTAGCTCCTTCTGTGTGTGAGGTGAGCAAGGGTGTTCCTCCTAGTTCCACAGCAGTACCAAGGTGGGTGCTGGTTTTGGAGAGTCAGCAAGATTCTTCAGGGGTGTAGGATCTTAGTCAGCAGGTGTGCATGGCCTATATAGGAGATCTACATGGTAAGTAAGATCATTGATCTGTAGGTGTATGTGTGTGTAAGGTCAAGGTTCACAGGTGTGTAGAACCAGGTTGATTTGTAGGTGTGCAAGATCAGATAGGACAGCAACACAACAGGGAGTAGAATCAGGCAGGATCTACTTGGAGTACAGGTGTGTACTCAGATAGAGCAGAGAGGAAGGCAAGGGAGTTCCTTCCATAAGTATGGTCTATTGAATTGCAGGTTGTTGCAGGTTCATGGGAGATCTACTTGGAGTACGTTGAGTACTTGTGGAGTGCGTGGAGCACTAGTGGTGTGCGTGGAGCATTGGAGGTGAACACCAACTCAGAGTTTGAGTTGGGTGTTGGGACCTAAGAGAGAGCTTTGAGGAAAGAAGTACTGTTCACTTGAGGTGTGGGAAGCCTCTGAAGAGGTGGTGGAGAAGAAGTGGCATCTTCTTTATTGTATTCTTTTCTTCAAGAGTTTTAATACAAGTTGTGTATTGTCTCTCATATCATGTGTTATTTCTGAATTCTAGTTACTTGTGTATTCTAGTTATTTCTGCATATTAAGTTGCTTGGTTTAGTAATCAATTGTGTGCTTCTAGTTTTTCATATCTCAATAGAGCATGTGCTAGGCACATCTCTTCTACCTTGCGGATCCAGACATTCCGCACTTTCGATGAAGCTTTCACCATGGCAAGAAAGCTTGAACTCTGTGCCATCAATGAAAATAAGGTCAAATTGCATAATAACAATGCAAAATCTAATGATCCTTCTTCGTCCAAACCTTCTTCTACCCACTCCCAATCCAAGGGGTCGACAAACACGATCATCTCTAGACCATCATCTTTAACCAATCGACCTCAATTTTC
The DNA here is from genome assembly GCA_037957365.1 of Torreya grandis. Classification (NCBI taxonomy): domain Eukaryota; kingdom Viridiplantae; phylum Streptophyta; class Pinopsida; order Cupressales; family Taxaceae; genus Torreya; species Torreya grandis. The sequence continues at coordinate 1,696,578 of JARHVA010001143.1, forward strand.
AACATCAGACTACATCAATAAACACTTCCAACGTCAATCCATACAACGTCAATTCACTCCAATTAGAGAGTCATATGCCTTTGTCTTGGATAAACTCATCAAGCAGGGGGTCCTCAATCTCCCTTCAATCTGACCACATCAATTCGAACCCTCAACACCTATCCCTGCATGGTACAGGGAGAACCATTTTTGCAACTATCACCGTGTCAAAGGCCATGACACGGACAACTGTCAAACCTTCAAAAACATCATCCAGGACATGCTAGATAAGGGGGATCTCATCCTGGATAACCCAAATGCTCTAGCCAACCAAAACCTTGACATCTTCAAACAACCCTTTCCCAATCACCCGCCTACTCAAAACAATGTCCAGACCATGACCAATGATCCTCAAGACCATGATATACACACGGTCGACACTGTCTTTTCTCTTATCTCTGACCAACCTCCTTCACAGGTGGAAGACCCTTCTTCCCCTATACCTCCTCCACATGGTGAAGAACTTTTTTCTCCTATTAATCCTCCATCGACCTCTCTCATATTGGAGGATGCTTTGATAGCACCCACACCGACTGCCTCACCCTCATCCTTTTTGTCATCAATGGGGGATCATACATTCCCCATGCCTAGACCACACATCGAGACCATGACCATTCCTACGCTCTATCCAACTGTAGAGCCACACTCTCCTATTTCTTCTCCACCAAGAGAAGAACCAGTCTCTTCGCCTATTTCAACCGAGGAAGACCCATTCGCGATTTCCTCTTGCCCTTTGCCTGAGATTGCTACATCTCACTCATCTCTATCCACGTTCGAATCCAAACCCGAATCTAACTTTGCCTCGCACAATAGTGGCCCTCACCCCAAACCAACAAAGGCCATTAAACCACACAGGAGGACTCATCCCCCACCTTCATCATTACCTTCAATTTTGGGCCCACATCCATCCACTTTAACAGGGGTGCTTCCTACTCCCATACCTCACAGAGGCAAGTCGCCTCCATTACTCTCTCAACCCATCAGACATATATCTCTTCCAATTCATCGAACAACGTCTCATAAACCAAAGTCACCAACCCTCACTGCAACAACACATCCAGACCCGTTAGCAGGTTCTTATGCCTTGCTGTTACAGCAATTATTGTAGTCCTCTCGTATCTATCTCCCGCCTATTAAACCATATCAATCTCTCAGACCAAAACCACCCTGGTTCGACGACACTCACATTTGTGCATATCATCGCATGCCTGGGCACGACACTGAGCATTATTGTGCCCTCAAGGTTGTCATTCACCAATGTCTGGGGAATGACACCCTTCTTCTCGACCACATAATCCAAAAACCTTCAACACCGCCCCACTCATCAAATCTCAGATCAAGACCATCTTGGTTTGAAAACTCTAAATTCTGTCATTATCATCACACTCTGAGACATGACACTGAGCGTTGCTGCACTCTTAAAGCTGTCATTCGTCAACAACAGAGAAAGGATTCCCTTCTCATCAAGGATCCTCTTGACCACCCCTTTGACAAATCATCTACACCAACCCATGCTTCTCAAACCTCGTCACCTAAATCGGGATCCCCATGCCAGACTAGGGTCCCTTCGCCGCCTTTAACCCCCCTATTCGACATCAACACAGTCAATCTGACCACTACGCCTCAACCAACCTTGACTAATCTATCAAACATTCTCCCTAGCCGCTGGGGGAATTCAACTTTCATCCAAACCCCGACCAACCTTTCAACCCAGTCTCAACCACATATCAATCACATTTTTAATCCTAAACTGTCAACCCGACCTTAACCAAACATTCAACCCGACCTCAACCAGACCGTCGACCCGCTTTCAACCAAACATTTAGTCCATCTTCGACCAAATGTTCAAACCAACCTCAATCAAACCTTGATCAAATATCAACCAACTTCTTCAGCATCAACCCCAAACTTCAACCAAACATTGACCAACTCCTTCAACATCAATCAACATGTGACCAATTTGGAACGAAGCAAATGGGGCAAGTTTGCTCCCAATTGACTCAGACCTTACATCATAACACCATCATGGGTCAGGACTTTGTCAGAACCTGAGCCCCTTTATGTCTTGCCTCTTTGACCAGTCCACCATTAGTCAATTAATTATTCATTTGACGTTTAACTTGAGCTCGTCCCTTGAGCAGTCCCTATCACCGTCATTCCTATCTCCTTCAACCCTCAATCCTAACCCTTTTGGCAAGCAGGAATGCTTTGTCCTAATAAAAGGGAAACCCTCTAAACCTCTATAGTCAAGTCCATGACCAAAAGTCCAGTCAACAAATCAATCAAATATATACCAAAATGGGATGCATATTCCAAGGTCATAAAACTATAAATTTAGACTGCTCCCTCGAAAGACACCTGCATCATCATTACTGTATTTACTAGACTGCTCACTTGAAGGACAACTAGGCCAAAGTTATCAAAAACATAAAAAGTAGAATATAGACCACTCCCTCGAAGGATGGCTATGCATAAATTTTGCTACATATGCAGCACTATCTCTGAAGCTTCCTGCATCGATCAGCTTCATGACATGACCACAAAGCAAGACAATATCTCATCGCAGGCTTCCCGCATCGATCAGTCTGCCTTAAAAAAAAAAAAAAAAACTGACTGACAAAACTTTAGAGTCATGGACTTGTCTATAGTCATTCTCGGGGTCACCTATAAAAGGGGCAACGTTGTTCCTGCCAAAAAGGGTTCCCCCTTTCATCTCTTATCAAACCTATCACCCCTGCATACTCAAGGGATTTCGAGCTCACTTAACATCAAGTGATTCGCTTACTTCTCTAGCACAACCTGGTCAACAACGCAATGCATAAATAGGATTTTTGTTCTCACAACCCTTACCTATGCCATCATTCTGGTCCTTGTCAATGAAAGAGCAATTTGTCTTTCACTTTTTGACACATCTTGGTCACACATCCAACCAAATCATTATCTATCCAACCAAACCCAAACCAAACCAATCAAACATTTTCAGACCACCAACATGACCTAGTCTATTTCACATAGTTTCTATTGACAACAATACACATGGAAACTATCAACCCGACACAATTTATGTTAAGCATAAACCAATACTTGCTAAAGCATAAATAGACCTCAATTCATTTTTAGCATACATCCATCATGACTATGGAAAATTGCTAGGGATGAAAGACCCCTTGACCAATGTTGAAGAATACACCATTACACAATATGGAAAAGGCTGCAACATCATCTTTTTATCCTCATCATTCATCATGACCAAACCAATCATCGACCAATCTTCTCAACTAGTCTGAACTACATTGGTCTGAGGCCCTAAGACTGGGGCTATGTAGGTAGATGATATGACATCTTCTGAGGTTAGCTCGACCACCCTCATTTGTTCATCTCTCTGATGGACAAACCTTCTTTCCTCCTTTTGACCATGACCTTGCCCTCGACCAAGACCAATTTCATCCCTTTGACCCTTCCTCCCATCTAGGGAGAACTACATTGGCCTGAGGCCCTTCCACAAGGGCTATGTAGGCAACACTCAGATCACATACCATCTTCTGAGGTTAGCTCGGCCACATCCTTTCGTCCATCCATCCACCTCGACCAATGACCATTGGAGATCCTGCCTATCTCCTCCGACTCTGGCCACTTCTAAGACAAACATTGCCTTGGTTGTTTTTGCATGCATGCTACCCCACGACTGGTTAGCAAAATTGTGCGCAGACTATTTATGACCTTCACAAGTATAGGATCGCAAGCCGGTTGATCCCCACTACTTGTGACTTTTTCATGTTTCTAGGAGCACTTCCTGAGCCTGGGATACTTGGAACATGATGACCATTTAGAGCTTCAGCTTAGATTAAATAACCCAATCAGTAGATGACTAAATGCTGGGGCCCAGTTATTTCAATTTTGGCACTCCTCGACCCTCGACCTGTGACAATTTGACCTGACCATCTCGTGAAGTTGTGTACGTGCAATCATAACTATTACAGCGTTCTCACTCTATCTTCACCATCTTCATTCACTCTTTGTCAAATCAACACCCGATTTCAGGTTCCCTTCCCTCAACTCCTGCTTTGAGGGGGAATACCTCATCCATAATCGGGGCAACCCAACCCTCCTATTTTTGTCTTGCAGTTCACTTGAACAACCAACAAGATGAAATCAACCTTATCCCATACCTGGGGCAACCGACTCCTATTTTTGTCTTGCAGTTCATCCAGAACAACCAACAAGACAAAAAGGGGCAAATGTAGACACCGAAATCATGCCTACCCCTTGGTCCTTTCTCCCCCCTTGGTCCCCTTCATCCACTTAACCACTCCTAATCCATGTTTTATTAATTTAAAACAAAAATCTTATTTTAAATTAATAAAACCCTTTTCTCTCTCTCCCTTGCCACCTCACCACCCTTGGATACCCTTCTTGGATTCCCTTATTCCCCACATGGCCAATTTTAATGCTTGGACTCCCATTCCAACTTCTCCTCTTTAACCTCTCGCGTATATTTAGCCACCTTCGACCATTTCTTCCTCGAACTTGTTGACTCGACAGTTGGGAAACGGACGAAAGGCTATTTTTAGCCTTTTTCCTGCCTTCCAGCCACCGACGTCGATCAACTGTCAACCGACGTCGGTGATATTGCCAACATCGGCATCCTTCATAATGGTTTTCTGCATCTGTTATCCTTCCTTCACCTCTCTCTCACATGAGACTCCTGAATCTTTCAATTTGTCAATCTTTCGCTCCTCTCTCTTCCACTGCTAACTCTTTGGTTGTAGGTACACATCAAGCAATACTCTCCAGGGACTCTGCATCAGTTTTCTACATCAACCCCAACGACAGGACCTTCACATCAGCAACACCAACAATAGGTACACCAGTCTGCAACACTCCTTCTGTAGGCCACAGGTATGTATTTTGTTTGTACTTTCATTGTGTTTTCTAGTTATTTGCTTCTAAGCACTATGAACTAGATTTAGCACTCTCCAGACCAGACCAGACCCGAATCCTCATTTCTCTGCCTCTGTCTTACCATACACTCTGTCCATCACCCCTGCAACTCTGCCCAAAACCTCTACACAGACTATTATCAAAACCCAGACTCTCAGACCCAGACCCATAGACCATTTAACCAAGACCAAATCTCTGTCTTAGACCCATCCACAGACCAAAACTCGTCTAGACCTCGTCCATAGACTACTACCCCGACTGACGCTAGTCACTTCCCCAATCGACGTCGGCAGACTAACCGACGTCGGCATCCTTGACAACCGATGCCGGCAGGACCATCGACGCCGGTGACTGTGCCTAGGCCGATAGCATATTCCAGGTAAGCTTTTGCTTCCATTTCCTTTTTGTCTTTATCATTTTCAGTCTTTTATCTTTCTGTCATTTATCAAACATCTCTTTATTAATCAGTGGGTTGACATCCCTCAAGCTTTTGCTTTTGGGATCAAGCTTTCGATTGGCAGCCCACCATCTCCTTATCTAATGCCTTCTTTGTCTTAGTCTCTTTCTCTTGCAGGTGTCATTCCTCCATAGCCAAAGATGAGTTCTCACAACGTCTAGATTACGGTGCGCACAACTATATCCAGGTACACAAGCCTTGACCATTTCTCTTAGTTTCTTAATTCCTTCTTTGAATGTAGAAAGTGAAAATATAGCGTAGAAACATTAGGTATATGGTGATATATCAAAGGGATCCTATTGAGAGGAGACTTATGACCATGCTCATGATTATAGTGACATGCTTTGGGCTTCTTGACTTAAATAGTAGGAGATTTATTTATTTGCTATTGGGGGTTCTGATTAAGCTATTATTAGACCAAATAATTTTTAGTTAGGTATCTCTTTTGATTATGCAAATCTATAGAGAGCTATGGGTGTTTGGGTCCCTTAGGAGATATGGTATCAGTGTTGGCATGGTTCTACATTGCTAGGACTATAAACATATTTAGGTGTTGAGAATAGTGGGATTGTCATGGGTTAGCTATACATAGATTGACTTCCCCATTAGTTTTATGTGATGGAGGAAGGACTTTGCTACATTAAGTGTAGGAGGTGGTACCCATGATGTGAAATGGTTTAGGGGTGCACTGGGTGCAAGAGTGGTTGGAGATATTACCTAGAGACAATACCTCTAGTTTTTAGTATAGCTAGGTTATAGGGGATAAACACTTTCCCTCCAGAGCTATAGGTGGATACCCATCAAGTGAGATGGAGAGGTGAATATGATTCTATTTGATAGGGTATGTTGATAGTTTAGTTTGGTATAGGGAATTCCAAGCCCATTCCCTAGGTACAAGAGAGAGGATTTAAAGATCTTATTACCAGTGCCATAGCCTATTCCTATAGTTCTAAATGGTGGGTGTGAGGAACTGCTAATTAGGGCTCTGATAGATGATGTTAGGTTTGTAGATGGGTAAATAACATGGTAACAACACTTATACACAATTGTTAATAATGGTGGAGATGATATAGGTGCAAGGCCAATGGTTGTGGATCTAGTTGGCCATGATGGATAGGTAGGGGTGGCTTTGGCCGCAACATAGGGATAGGTACAAGTTTTATAGGGATAGGTGGCCATGTTGTAGGGCTAGATTGTGACCTTATAGGGTCAGCCTGATAATGTCACAAGGGAGAGGGATCAAGCTAAGACATCTATAGGCTTGGTGACTTAGGAGAGGGAATATCTATAGTAGAGAGGAGGAGGAGCAATAATAGGATAGGCAGTACCACTTGGTTTTACCCCTATAACATGGTACCTAGCTAAAGTGGAGGAGTTACGGTACTATGAGGCTATTATTTTTGCACATGTCTAAATGAGATCCAATGGGGTGAGTATATGTCTAGCTTAGTAAAGGGAGACAACTTAGCAACATTAGGGTAGTGGGAAGCATTTGTACCTAGATAGATGGGGATAAGTGGTGTATTAGTAGGCATAATAGGCAGATAAGCACCAGGACCTAGCAGAGCTCTAGGAGGTAGTGGTGCCCCTAGGGCATAGATAAAGATAGATATATATGTGACATTTGTATATTATTTTGATTCTAACATGTGAGCTAATGCAGAAAGATGTACATTTTTTAGAGAGAGTTCTATCTATCTATATGCACACATTTCTATGATCATTTGACTTACAAGATTATATATGCATTATTTATGTTCATGTGCATGGTTTTATGGTTGATGGTTTGATTTTCATGATTATTGCTTATGATGTGATGTTCATATGTGATCATGGATTATGCTTATGTTATGGATGCTTAGATCAGGCATGATATGGTTTGGAATTATGGTTACGCTTATGACATGCTAAATTTTTTATGAGTACTTTGGATTTCATTATGTTTAGCCATGTGAACATTGATTTCATTACTTATGGATGTAATTATCATGTATGGTATGGTAATGTAGATGGGTATGGTTGTGATTATAGTTCTTTGTTATTAATCTTTATGCTAAAATGCAAGAGATATTTTAATTAACAACACTAGATGTGAGAATAGAGAATATAATCAAGAGGAAAACACCATAATGAAAATATCAAATAGCCATGATAAGATGAGTAGAGAGCATGGTGATTATTATTCGACAAGGACTAAAACAAAACCAAATTTAGATTGAATTAATAAACATAATCCCTTAAATTCTTCACATTAGCATTCATCAGTTGGCTAAAAAGGTGTCTTAACCACGTAATGTCAAGTAAGCTCAAATATACTTTCCATATAGTGGAAAAGTGGAGATGGGTGAGAAGGGAACCTTATTTTGAGATGAGATTACCTCTTGTATAGGTATTCAAAGAAATAGGATAAACAAACCTATGTTAGATTATGTAGATTGATCGATGTGGGAAGTCTACTTGTGAAAGCTAATTGCAGATTCTACCTTATCTTGTTATCTGAGAGCTGATTATGGATTTAAAGAGTATGTTGATTTCATTGTGATTGTGATAATGGGTCTTTTTATATATTTTTTGTATATGGGAAGCTAATTGATGTAGGAAGCTTTTAGGAAATTGCTAAGCTCTTGACAAATTCTTTACTCATCCATCCTTCAAGGGAGTGGTATAAGTTTATATGCTTTGTTTAATGCTTTTGATAGCTATCCTTCAAGGGAGTAGTCCAACTTACATTGTGCCAATTTCAAAGAGGTTATTAATATTTGTCCTTCAAGGGAATAGTCTATGAATGTTAGAAATGACCCATGATTTCCAGTGATAGGAATTTTGTTATTTTGCTTGACATAGAATTTTTTAGGTTGGCTTAGTGGTTCACCTTTATGAAGGCAAAACTAAAAGCAAGATAAGGTTGATTAGGTGTAAAGAGGTTTAGGTGATAATGACCATGGGAATCCATCTTGTGAAGGTGTGGAAAGTACCATGAGAATCATTTCATGGGTAGAGCTATGATATCCATTATTTAAGATAAGGATATGCCAATGATAATTAATCATATGATTCAGTGTTAATTGGTTGCACCTAAAACAAGGAGATGGAATGTAGGTAGATAGAAAGGGATGAGCTTAAGTTAGATAGAAGGTGAACGTGAACCATCTCAAGAAAAGAATAGACATGGATGTAAAGCATTGAGGGGCTTAGGCTCTAGGTGGCCTTTAAGAGAAGATAACTGATAAGCGCCTGATCCATACTTGTGGGTTATAATATAAAGTCCAAGCTAATTGAAATCAAACTTGCCTTGCTTACTTTTATCCATATTAGTGACATGCTGATTTGCCTTTAGGATGAGATATCTAATGTTGAATTCTCTCAATTTAAAGTGTTTGTTATAGGCATGTTTGATACGCTCTTGATAGATATGGAGGTTAGGGATACTAGATGATGCTCATCAAATAGCTCCACCTGGGCTAAATGGTGCTAGTGATAATCATTCTATAAAATGAGCTCTTATAAAGATATGAAAATAGAATGGATTTGGAATTCAAGAGGCAAGAAAACCTTACTTCCAAATAGAAGAAAAAATGGGGTAGCACTTGTAGGGGTTCTAATGCTAGTATGATATGCCCACAAGGTGAAGGGGATCTACAAATGCTAATCTCGACCAAATGTATTAACCATTTTAGTTATCATATTATTAAGGGTTTTTTTAGAGGCTTCTACCTATCCATTAGCTTGAGGGTGATAGTGTGAGGAGAAGCTTAGATTAATTCCAAATGCATCACATAGACCCTGTACTTGCTTGTTCTTAAAGGATTTACCATTGTCAGTGATAATCTTATGAGGGACATCAAAATGATAGATGATATGATGGTTGATAAAGTTGATAATATTTTCCACTTTGGTTAAGATTAGAGGAATAACCTTTACCCACTTGGTAAAATACTTGGTCATGGTGATAATAGAATGGTGTCACTGTGAGGAATAGGGGTTGATCTTACCAATGAGGTCCAAATCCCATTATGAAAAAGGCCAAAAATTGGTGGAAACCCGAAGGCTATGGCTAGGTGCATGATGCAAATTAGCATGTTTTTGACACTTAACACACTTTTGTATGTAATCAAAATAGTCTTGGTTAAGGGTAGGCCAATAATATATAAGGTTAAGGATGCACTTAGCTACAATGAGGTCACTAAAGTGACCCCCATAGATACCATTGTGTATTTCCTTGATAGTGTGAGAGGCTTCATGACTACATAGGAAACGAAAGAGGAGGCCATAAAAGCCAAGTTTATAGAGGATTACACAATAATAGTATAGTGAGATGTGCTATGGATAAATGCTCTTCGATCATTCTTAGAGAGGCTAAAAGTAACTATGCTAAGGGTCAAAGGTTTGTTGATACTAAAGGTTAGATTGGGTCTCTTCAACATTAAAAATGGTGGGGGAATCTAGTTTAACATAGGATGGTTGGCAAGCTTGTGAATAATGATAGATATATTAGAGTTTGAGGGTGTAAATGAGATATATGAGGCAAGGGAAGCCATGGCATCAATGAACTTATTGGTAGATCATGGGGTTGACTAGATGAAGTAATGCTCAAATGATGCTAAGAGTTTATCAACTAGATATTTGTACTACTGTAAGACATCATTCTTACATTGGTAAGAGTCATTGATTTAATTGACCATGATTTTGGAGTCACCAAAGATATTGACCATTTTGACTCCCAGGGCTAAGGCAATCTAAAGTATGATCACTAGGGCTTCATACTCAGCCATATTATTGGTATATTCAAAATCAAGCTTGAAGGACAAAGGTATAAGTTCACCATTAAAGGGGATAAGGATGATAACTGATCCCCCATCATGTTGAAACTTTGATCCATCAAAGAATATGGTGAATTGATAGGTGAAATCTACTTGAGAGAGGGTCATGATAGACTCATCAAGGAACTCAAGAGGAGGTTGGTTATCTGATAATGGTGCCTCAAACAATTAGTTGGCAATGAATTTCCCCTTAATTGACTTCTACTAGAGGAAATCAAGGTTAAAATTTGCTAAGAGCATGACCCACTTGGTCATATGTTGGTTTTGATATGGCTTGGAGTGCATGTGCTTGAGTGGGTTGATATTGGTAATGACATAGGTTTTATCGTTAAGAAGGTATTGGTGAAGCTTGGTGGCCACAAAGACTAAAGATAAGTAGAGTTTCTTAGTATGAGTATTTTGAGTCTCATATTCCATAAGTGTGTGGCTAATATAGTATATGACTTTCTCTCTATGTTGTTCATATTGGTGAGCCAACATTGCCCCTAGGGAATGGTTGATGGTAGAGATATAAAGGTAGAAAGGTTGGCCATCTTTGGGATGGGTAAGGATAGGTGGTGATAGAAGGTATTATTTGAGTGAATCAAATGCCTTATATCAATTTATATTCCACTTTAAAGAGATATCTTTCTTTAGGAGTTGGTGAAATGGTTGGCACCCATCCAAAAGATGGAAGATAAAATGATGAATGGATTGAAGTTTCCCTTGCTAGCTTAAGAGTTACTTGAGGTTGGTAGGAAGAAGCATGTCTAAGATGTCTTTAATTTTGGTGGGATCAACTTCTATTTTATGAAGGGAGAAAATGAAACTAAGGAGATTTCTTGACAAGACCCAAAAAATGTACTTCTTGGGGTTAAGATAGAAATGATAATGGATAAGTCACTTGAAGATGATCTTAAGAATTGCCAAGTGATATTTTTAGAGTTAAAATTTCTCAAGAAGGTCATCCACATAATCCTCTAAAATATTGTGGATAAGGTCATGGAAGATATAAGTCATGAGACATTGGTAGTTTGCATTGGCATTCTTTAATCCAAAAGGCATGACTCTATAGTAGAAGGTTCCCCAAGGGGTGGTAAAAGTAGTTTTATGTTGATATTTAGGGGTGATTAAGATCTTATTGTAACCTAAGAATCCATCCATGAGAGATAACATCTTGTGTCCATTTATAAGATCAATAAGCTAGTTGATGCTAGGTAGAGGGAAATCATCTTTGGCATAGGCAAGGTTGAGGTCATGAAAGTCCACACAAATGCATAGTCCCCCTATGGCTTTGGTGATAGGTATGAAATTTGAGACCCATTGGTTATAGTTAATGGGTTGAATAAAGTTGATAGACAAAAGACACTAAAAATATTCTTTGATGAGAAGGGCTATGCGAGGATGTATGCATTAGATATTTTTCTTGATAAGTTTGACATCATAGTAGGTGATTATGTTATGGGTAGCGATGGTGGGGTAAATTTTGGGCATATCACTATAAGACCAAGTATATTATATACTACTATCTTGGAGGAAAAAGCAGAAGTCTTGAAGTTCCTCAGTATTCAAGGATTGACCAAATTTAACAATGTGGGGGTTATTGAGAGTGCCTAAGTTGATATCCACGATGGATTTATTTAACATGGTTGAGGTCTTAGGAGGAAGGGGTTTATGGATTGAAGAATCTAGGGCACCAAGGTAGGTGAGAATAGAATCATCATCATGGCACTAAATAGTGTTAATGGTAGGGGAGTCTTTTCCTATCATCTCAGGATGGGTCAAAGGGATGGTTATGGTCACCCCCTCCTTTTGATAAGTTAGAGGTCCAAGGCTGATCATGCTGATGAAAAAAGATTTAGGTGGGATGATGTCATCATCCTCACAAACAAGTAGGGGAAAAGTTAGTGAGGAGGGGGTATCTTCCTCAACAATAGTGGTGGTAGGTATTTTAGGTTAATTTTTGTTGGGTAGGATAAGACTAAGGCCATGCTGCTCATGAGGTTTCTTAGTTTTAATGGTGACTAATTTAAGTGGGCCATTCTCATATTACCCAAGACCAAAGCCTCACACTGATGGAGGAATGTCTTGGTGAAGCTCAGTTTGTCTAGGTAAGAGATACCAGAAGTAATGGTCTAGGTGAGGAAGAGGTGGTAGGAGCATTGAGGGATTTGTCAAGTCCCCCATAGACAAAATGATTTTGACAATTGGGAGGTCCAAAGGGAATGATAGTGCTAACATTGGGGTCATATCTCTACTAGTTGGTAAGTTTATTATACTTGAGAGGAGTAGGGAAAGTGTTCAGTGCTAAAAGGTGGTACTCCTCTAGTGAAAGATGATGGAACATGGACTCTAAAGGGTATATTATAGGGATTTAGTGTGAAGGTATAGAGGAACTAGTTGATGCCTCATCGAGAGAAGGGGATATGATATTAATATTGGTGGTTAAAGGTTGGATTTTAGCTATTGAGGGTGTGTTGAATGGGGGTATGAGGACATAATTGGGGTGGTAGGTCATGTTGCACATAGAGAAAGGACTTCTTGGGAAGAAGGGATTTGTGGATTGAAGAATCTAGGGCACCAAGGTAGGTGAGAATAGAATCATCATCCTAGTACTAAATAGTGTTAATGATAGGGGATTATTTTCCTATCATCTCAGGATGGGTCAAAGGGATGGTTATAATTGGCCCCTCCTTATGATAAGTTAGAGGTCTAAGGCTGATCATGTTGATGAAAAAAAATTAGGTGGGATGATGTCATCATCCTCACATACAAGTAGGGGAGAAGTCAGTGAGGAGGGGGTATCTTCCTCAACAATAGTGGTGGTAGGTGTTTTAGGTTGATTTTTTTTGGGTAGGTTGAGACTAAGGCCATGATTCTCATGAGGTTTCCTAGTTTCAATGGTGACTAATTCAAGTGGGCCATGCTCATATTGCCTAAGACCAAAGCCTTTCTAGGCACACCGATTGAGGTATGTCTTGGCAAAGCTCAATTTGTCTAGGTAAGAAAAACCAAAAGTAATGGTCTAGGTCAGGAAGAGGTGGTAGGAACACTGAGAGATTTGTCAAGTCCCCCATAAACAAAATGGTTTTGATGGTTGGGAGGTCTAAAGGGAATCATAGTGCTGACATTGGGGTCATATCTTAGCTAGTTGGTAAGTTTATTGTACTTGAGAGGAGTAGGGAAAGTGTTTAGTGCTAAAAGGTGGTACTCCCCCAGTGAAAGATGATGTAACATGGACTATAAAGGGTTATTATAGGGATTTGGTGTGAAGGTATAGAGGAAATAGTTGATGCCTCATTGATAGAAGGGGATATGATATTCATATTGGTGGTTGAAGGTTGGGTTTTAGCTATTGAGGGTGTGCCAAATGGGGGTACGAGGACATAATTAGGGTGGTAATTCATGTTGCATGTTGAGAAAGGACTTGGGTCAGCTTGGATGGTGATGACCTAGCCTTCATGTTCAAACTTAATGCGATGGTGGAGGGTAGAGGGAACACGATCCATGGAATGAATCCAAGGTCATCCCAATAGGATGTTGTATTAGAATTCACCTTCTATAATTTAGAACAATTTGGGGAGTGTGCAAGGTCTTACATGGATATGAAAGATGATATTTCCTAGGGTAGTGGCCATGGTATCATTAAAGGAATGAAGGACAACTAAGGATTTAGACATAGCATTATCTGATAAGTTGAGTTAGTTGTAGGCATGAGAGGAGATGATGTTTATGTTAGCTACCCCATCAATCATGACCTATTTGATGTAGGTTTGGTTGATGTAAGCAATGATAAAGAGAGGAATATTTGGGTCCTCTAGGTGGATGGATGGTATTTGAAAATATTTTAAGGTAATAAGGTTGTAAATTTGAAAGGCACTGACAAAGGTGGCTAGAGGTTGGGGGTCCTCAGGTTGGAACTCAATGGATTAAAAATTCTATATTAGTGCTTAGTGGTGATGGGGAAAGGTAGAGATCAACTCATACAAACTCATCTTCTCTAGGGTCTAGTGAAGTTGTTTGAGGATAACTCTTCAGATGGATTCTAAGGGGTGAGATTGAGAGGCACCTAAGATAGACTTCTTGGGCTTGGTTAAAGATGGGGATGGTTAGGTGTAGGTTTTTTTGGAGTTTGAAGAGGGGTATGTCCAAGGAATGGAAACTTTAGCCTTCCCCTTATCCTTCTACTATGCTCTTGTGACCATGTTAATAGTATGGATAGAAGTAGAGGTTGAGCTAGAGGACTGGTTAGATTCATCTTCACTCTAAGGTGAGAGTGGAGGAGTGGGTGAGTGTTGGGTAGGTATGGTGGGTGGTTAGATTGGTATGGGGTTCTTAGGAGGTTAATTTTATAATAGATTCTCCTTAGTTTAAAATTGATAGATGATGGTTTGGAGAGCTTTGTAGTTCTCCATATCATGGCTCGGTGTCTTATAATAAACACACACTTGGTGATCATTATATTAGGTAGGTTTTGAATCTAGAGGGTCAAAGGGTTTGATGGGAGTTAGGACTAGACAAGAGATTTTTAATAATATATAGAAAATGGCATAGTAGGATTCGGTCAAAGATGGTAAAGGTTTAGTAGTTTTTGCTTTGGTGGTTGAGGTAGGAGGTTACTTGGGAATAGGTTTGGTAGTGGGTGCCTTGGGTAAAGTGGTATTCTTGGTTGATAGCTTTAGTTTAGGTAAGGAGGTTGATGAGCTAGAGGTGGAAGATTGTGAGGTAGGTAGCTTAGATATTGTTGGCATGGTGAAAAGAGGTGCATCAGAGAGCAATTGTGAAGGTGTCACCAAAAGAGGTGGTGAGGTTTTGTTAGAGGTAACTAGCTTCCTACTCAAGGTAAAGGGATGAGGCCCTAGAATGAAGGGAAAGGTTGAGGGAGGTGAAATTTAGGCCTTTTGGATTTTATGTGGTTTCGGCCTTTTGGTTTCTTTGGTTTGATGTTTGGTTGGTGGGATTGAGAGGGTTAGGTCTACTTTCATAGATGGGTGACTAAGGCTTTGTGTAAGGAGGATACCAAGATTCTTGGTAGACCTAGTTGGGATGATAGGAGAGGGATCGATTACTTGGGTCTTGATTGGATTAAGTGGTTGGGGGTTGTTTGGTTTGGTGGAGGTTTTAGTTGGTTGTCTAGAGGGTTTGGTTATTTGGGTAGATATGGTAAGGGGTTGGTTAATGGAAGTGGAAAGTTGGTCTAACCAAGGAAGGGTATGAGGTTCCAATTGGGTAATGTAAGGGAGGTATAATTTCTACCAAAAGGTGACTTGATCTATGTCAAGGTTGGAGATAAAATCCAATTTCTACACTATCTTAGAGAATGGTTTGTAGGTTGGCTTAATTCCCTATATGGTAGATCTAAAAGATAACCCCCTAGGTGGAGACATAGAGATGGTAACCTCATCCTCCTCCTCAATCAAAGGATGCAAGGTTGAGATAGGTAGTTACTCTATGAGAGGAGTAGACATGGATGTTTTATCTTTGAGAATGATCTCCAAAGGGGAATTGGTTTGCCTAGTAGCTAAAGGCAAGGGTGAAGTGGTGGTGGTTGGTTGTTTTGGTGTATCAATTAAAAGGATAACTAGTGGCTCCACTTCCTCAATAAGTGGAGGGGAAGAAGATGGTGTTTTTTTGGCTTGGGTATCTAAAGGAAGGGAAGGTAATTGTGATACCTTAATACATAAAGAGGGTGAGAGATAAATGGGCTGGTCAATAAGGTCTTTAGCAATGAGTGTGTTAAGGACCATGTTAACTGTATGGGTATCATGAGAGAATTTGATGTTGTTGCTCTCATTCTTGGTAGAAGAATGGTTTGGGAAAGGTTTCCTAAATATATCAGGGGATTAGTTTGATGGTGTATTGGGGTTATCCAATGTAGGTTCCCCCTTGTAAATGAGGGATTAGGTAAGGCAATTAAAGTGTTTTACTTATTGACATCATGCCCTATCACTTGGTGGAAGGCACATAGATCATTCTCATTTTACCAACTAGGTATATGATAAGATGAGTCAATTTTTGGGGTGGCTTGATAGGAGGAATTTTAATGATATTGGATTTCAATAACTTCTCCAAAATAAAAGCATAGGATTTTATGAGTAGAGTGAATTGCTTTTGGTTATTCTAGGTTTGGTTCCTTGGGTTTTTCTTTGAGGAACTAGAGGAGTTGGATTGGTTAACAAAAGGTGGATGATCAGCTTTTAGGACAATTGTATCCATGGTTCCCTTGTTCTTGGTTTTGGTATTGGGATGGTTGCTTGATTTAGAAGAAGAAGCTTCATTGGTTTTATAGGTTGAGTTCTTGTTTTTGAGCTTAAGCTTACCTTCATCAATGGCTCGGTTCTCTAACTTAAGTGTCATAGAAAAAGCTTCATCAAAGGTTGAGAATATTTGGAAATTTAGGGTAGTGGAGATATACTTGGCACATGCTCGAGTAAATAGCTCTATGATTTCAAGTTGATGAAGGGAGAAGGATAGCTGGTTAATAAGGCTCCTCCAAGAAGCCACAAAATCAGAAATGGATTCATCCTCAAAATATAGAATAGAATAGAGGGTGGTGATAGACACTTTTTTGGAGATATTGATTGAAAAATGGTCCAAAATGGTTTGATCCAATTGGGTGAAGGAGAAGATGGAATGTTTGGGCAAGGCACTATACCAATATAAGGCTAGGCCAACTAGAGACATGGGAAAGGTATGAAAAAGGGGGGAATCATCATAAGTGATGAGATAACAAGTATAATTGAATACCCCAAGGTGTTGTTGGGGATCCTCCTTAATTTGAAACTTATAGAACTTGGGAAGTTCCCATTAGGGAGGATATGGCTTGATAGGTATGGATGGATGGATGGGCTCATTAAAAAGTTGGTCATATGAAAAGATATTGTGAGTACCCAAAATGGATTAATCTAAGGTGGTCATCCTGTCCATAAGCATCTTCATTAAGTTAGCTTGAGGTTGTGCACCTAAAGGGTTATAAGATGCATATTGTTGTGATGGTTGGGAGATATATGAATAGTGGTAGAAGGTTGGGGGTTACTACATATGAGTAGGTGGATGTCAATAGTTAGGCAAAAGATGTATAAGGGTAGGTATAGGTAGGTGGCTAGGTAGTGGGTACATGCCCTTATAGATTAGGGATGTAGTCAAAGGTTGGTCTAAGGGGTGCTTGTTGGATAGGATCGGTAGTTGGGTTGGTGACCGATGGAAGGGTGGTGACCCTTGTACTGATCAATGGCAAGGTAGAGGGTATGAAAACCACAAAGCTTTGAAGCAGAGTGGTGGTTGATGGGTTGGGGTTAGCTAAAGGAAGGTTGGTAGTACTAGAGATAAACATTCCTATTATGTAGGAGTAGTTGGTAGGAGTAGAAGTTATAAGGGCAATGGTAGTTTTTGTTGGTTGGTTTTTAGTGGTAGCCTTAAAGGGGTTGTTAGTTGATGAGGAGGCTTGGGTAGTTAATAGTTGAGTAGTAACTATGGCAATGGAGGTACTCCCTATGAGATGGGGAGCATGTCGTAAGGTGGATCTATGAATGGAGATGAAGACATGATATGATAAGATGTGGTCATAATATAATGTTGTAAGGTTATAAGATGGTTGTTTAGGAAAGCAGAAAAATCCACATCTCCTTGAGGAACGTCCTGAGGGAAGGTAGGACTTCTTGAAGGGTGGGGAGAGTCTGTTGTTTTGTAGGTATAGTCCATGGATGAAGAGGTGAAAGAGGTAGGCTGGCTTGATGATAGGTTTTTCTCTGCAAGGTCTATTCAATACTAGCAAGTGAGAACCATGCAAGATAGGAAAGATAGAAAACACAAACAACCTAACTACTCAAACAAAGAGAAGACAAAAAAGATCAAAGAAAATCAAATCACACTTTAAGAGATACATTAAGACCTAGAGTTTTAATTAATCTCGCTTTTGGATTATGCATTAAGAAAATGTGTAACCAAAATTGGTTTGTAGATCAGGTACTAAAGAGAAAATCTAAGATTAGTTTTAGGTTGTGTTTAGGTGCTAAAAAAGAATTTGTATTGGAATCAATACATGGTTTGGTATTGGGGCCTACCCCATCACTTCACACACCGTAGCGATAAGGGTGTTAGGTGCTTAGCCAATATATATTGATATCAAAAGATTATACTCATCTAGAGAGCTGAATTGGTCCTCCCCTTGATAATGGCTTCCAAGTAGGATCACCAAGAAAGGGTAAGGTTACCTCTAGATGATGCAATCCTAGTCAGGTCTTGTCTCAAGTTTGTTTGATGTTTAATTGGTGAAGTGGTTTGGTTAGGTGTGCACAACAAAAAGTGATGCTACAATAGATTACTTTGACTTTAAGTTAAGCTATGTGAACTAAACTTTAAGCAATCAATGTATGCACTTAATTTTAATCCCAAAGAGAACTTTTGATTTCATTAATAATCATAGAATAGAGAGAGAATGCAAGAAAACAAGATCCTAAGTAAAGACACAAGGGTCCCACCAGGCATGCCAAAATGTTTCAATAATTTTCTTGCTTATTGGAAAAGGGAAAAGAAGAAACTAAGTATGGTTATGGTTGGAAAACTTGTTTGATTGTACACACGTTGAAATTAGAAGATTGGGAAGATCTCCTCTTTAGCTTGGGAGGATGATCTGTAGATAAGAAAACACTAAAGTAGACTTGTTTATTAGATAAATAGCTAAGTGGATTACCTCAAAATAGCTAGATCCCATAAGTGAGAGCTTCTTTAGGGGTTGTCAATCTACACATTTTAAACAAATAAGATTATAAATAGAAAAGAAAGGTACTTGCATCAATGAATCAAAAGGTACTAAAATTGAATACAAGAATGCTCACTAAGAAGTATGCTAGAAATGATTGGATTAGTGATAAATTAATTAAGACCAGTGTTAGAGGGTTAGAGTATGCCTCAAAAAATTATAAAGGAGTTTGTGAGTAGGCAGGAACACATAAAATTAGATTTAGTTGGGTGAAGGTGGGTGAAATTAACTTGCTAGTTTTTTGGTACCATAGTGACCATAAATGGTCAAGGTGACCATCAGTAATTAGATGGACCATCGATGATAGGACAGATCATCAGTGATTGAGTCCACCATTGATTGTTATTGTGTGAGGATCTGGGTTTGTAATTTGGCTGATTGATGAGATCTATAAGATGGATTTTGAGAGATGGGTATGGCCTGGGTTGATTGCAAAGTGGAAATAAAGTAGATGAATACTGAGAAATAAGTACTTATCTTACTATAAGTTGATTGGGTGGATGGTTGAGGTAGTTGATCTATTTTTGGAATCTAACTCGATTTTGATAGAGCAATGGTACCTAAAGGCTTGATAGAGAGGCGGTGATAAATTGACCCTTTGATATGATTGTTGGGTTGTTGTATTGATGATGGAGATTGACTTACAAGAAAGAAAATCCTAGATGCACAAGTTCTTTATAACAACTAAAAATGGATTTCACCTTTAGGATCCTCTCTTTTTATAAACACAGACAAGAGAGTTGTAACAACATGTGAATTAGGCCTTCTAAAACTAACTCATCCATGCAATAGATCACAATAATATTTAGACAAGTTTATAATTAAAAAATCAAGGCAGGTTAAGTTGTATGTTAATTGTTAAGGAGGTGGACCCTGACTGTTGATGGTTAGGGTAATCCTCAACAATCAACCTAACCATCAGCGGTCAAGTTCTTAAGGGTACAATACACAAAAGACAAGGTTAAGCTAGTTTAGTTAATTTGACTATGGGTGAGATTAGTTAGGGTTTAGAGGGATAGATTGGTCTTGAAAGGGTCCTAGGGTGGTCTAGGGGAATTATGACTTTTGAAATTATGGTGTGTGGATTTTTGATGTCTAAATTCTTGTCAGTTTGTTTTCCTTATTTTGTGTGTTTTTTTCCTTATTTTGGAGGAGAAAAGTTGTCTTGTATCAAGTCAAGACTATTATAGTCATTGATCATATCTATTAGAGTTCATTTCATAATGCAAGAGTGATCTTATGAGTATAAAATAGATGTCAATGGTCTGGTTCTTAAGCATAGAAGGCATGCTTCGTAGTTGAGTCACCAAAATGTTGACAATTTTGACCCCATAGATCAAAATGTCACCCCTACCACTCAAAATTTTGCTTGTCATGTTATTTTCCCTATTGATTATTATGTTTTTATTTAAAAGTCCTTGTAATAGTCATCCAAAACCTTTATTAGTACAGTTTAAGGTAGATTTGATGAGTTTAAGGTTTTGATCATCATGGCCATGTGCTTGTCTAGCCACATTTTGACCTATTTCAAGTTGTTTCAAGTGATAAAAGGAGTCTAGAACATTTTAATAAGCCTCATGCCTTGTTTCAAGTCATGAAGTGCTTTATAATTGATCAAACTGGTTGATTATATGTTTGACTAACTTCATTACCCACTTGACTACATTTTGGATCATTTAGTGGCTTCTAGAGTAGGGTTTTCATGTTAATGTTAGTATATTACTATAATAAGGACATGGTATACTTTCTTAGGCATGAAAAGGTATAATGGATACATTTTTTAGTAGTTTTATCAAGTTTCTCAAGTGATTTTGGTAGTTTTTGTGCCAAAAGGCCTATTTTGAGGCCATATATATAGTTATTCAAGGTAAAACTGACCTTTGGGCATATTTATAACCTTATTTTTTCATGAAAATGTGAAATCCATGATTTTGAATGATTTTTAGGTGTTAAAATGTAGAAAAAGGAATTATCTCTCATATCGGCATCCTTGGCAGATCTATGAAGGTCATCAAATTTTACTTAGTACAGGTAGGAGAGAGAGAGAGTCATGTCCAAATATATTGGGAAATGATATGGAACCTAATTAAATTAAAGTTATGGAATTTTTATTGTGATTAATTCCCCCATATTTATGAACAATTGCTAAGAGTGTAAGGCGGTCACTATGTCCTAGTCATCTAGACAAGGTCTAGGTTTGTCTTCATTTATTCACTTCAGATATTGATGGAGAAAAATGGTTAATGGGAATTATTATAGGTTAAAATATTATATTTTTAATGGTGGTATAATCAGCTAATTTTTCTTTATAATGAGTCTTTTGACAAGAAACTAGTTGTCTGTCTTGACTTAAGTTTTGGCAGTTTTTGATCATTTTGATATATCATTTGAATGAATTAATATTCAAAGGTTTATTAAGTACATGTTTGAAATAAAATACACATATTTAATCTAATAATTTTTTTTAGGTACCTTCATATTTATAAATGTCTTCCTTGAGGTATCATGAATGAGATTGGGCCTTTCACAATGAATAATTACAGGTTTAAAGAGCTTCTAATGTGTAGAAGTATCTCAATGAGATCAAAACGATATTATAAAATTATTAATGAATAATAATGGTTTATTCATCTCAATTATAAATTTCAGATTATGTATTATAAACCATACTCTCTTAAGACTATGCTTTCTCTCAAAGCTCAAAAGAATACTTATAGGCCTGATGAGCAGGTTAGAAGGACATAATGTTAAATGAAAGTGAGATATGAGGATTAAAAAAGTAATAGAGGTGTTTTTTGGGGTCATGATGTTTTTTTAGAGTGATTATAGGGTATTAAATATTAATAACACATTATGAGATAAAAATACCTCTTTGGAGCCTCTAATGCCTAAATAACACAATCAAAACTGTGTATGACCGTGTTATCAACTTTAGAGACCTTTAGAAGACTATGTGTTCCTTAGATATATATTTATGAGGTGTTAGATGAAATTTTAGGGTTGTATAATCTAATTTAATAGATTATAGTGCTCATAATGTCTCTAAGGTACATCAAATTCATAAAGGAAAGCCTCTTAAAACACTGTTTAACATAGTTTAAGGTAAGTTAGTAGTTATTAAGGTAAGAACATATGATTTAGTCTCCATGTTTATCAATATTTTTAATATATATTCAAGTTTATTCTATATTAAATTAAATAATTTAGTGGGTTTGGCATAATAATTTTCATATCACAAGATATGTCACATGTTCACCTATAATCTGTACGAGTACAAATATGCACCTGCATCAGTTAGTCTTGAATTAGGCTATTTTAGAAATATTCATTTTGAATCATGAATGTAGGTAGATTGGATTTCAAGTTAAAGGTTATACATGGGATCGATGTTTATAATTTTATTTATTAGGTGCATGAGGTAAGTGGAATGGCATTCTATAGTTATAGTTAAGCATCAGAATACACACCTATAGCCATGTATTTTGGCTGTTAGTCAATCTTATATGCAAGAAGACTTGTGATAGTGAAAGAAAGATGGGGTTAATTATATTTTCAGGGTACTAAAATGTCTTGGAAAAAGTTTTATAACATACTCAAGGACTTATCACATATATTTATCCACCTACAATTAAGAAAACTCAAAAATACACACCTACAACCAACTTGGGAGCCTAATAGAGCTTGAAAGATTTAGACTTGAAAGAAAATAATGGTGAAATTTAATAAGGAGTTATAGTAATTTATTGAATTTTATATGAGTTGGATATGAGGTCATGAGTATTTTTAAATAAAAATCCTCTCAAAGAGCATACACAGGTAAGTTGAACCTATAGTCAAGTGAGGAGGACATAATCAATTCATGCCAAGTACTCGAGATATCTTATTTGAGATATGTTTAAGGGGTTTAGTGTCCTTAATAATATTCTAAGAGGTTTTATATCATATCACAAACCTTTTTAAGGTCTTATAACACCTAAATCATTTATATGTAATCCAAGGGTAGTGGATATCCACCTAAAACCAATACACACCTACAATCAGTCAAATACATAGATGAGGATGTTGACAGGGGTCACACATGAAATGGTAATGAGTGATTTTGGAGATGATGTTGGATGATATCAAGGATTGGATCTATTTTCAATTGTAATATCTAAGTATATCAAACTCATAAATAATAGGGCCCAGTCGAAAGAAACATAGTCCATTAAAGACTAATAGACCTACTGACCCACTTAAAAACAAAGTGTGAAGATAACATGTTTTTAACTAAAAGGAGTACCTATAGAAATAGGAAAGGAGTGTGGATGAAATTATTGAAGGCTTTCATCAAGTTTTATTCAGCATAAAAGGAAAGAAATATATTTTGTTTACCTCTATGCTCAACATACATAGTTGCCATAGAAACCCTCAGTGGTGAAGTTCAATGTTTTGGAGCTATTTGATAGGTTAGTTATTTTGAGGATCATTTAAAATAATTTTTTGGATAATTAAAAACATGTTTAAAATATTTATCTAATGATAAAATGGGTTTTGGTGTCTTAAGACCCAAGAGGGCCTTTCTCAACCTTGTCAGACATAGTCACCAGATTGAGTGGCAGTTCTGAAGAGATTAGAACTGGTTGCAAAGGATGTATGGTGAATTTAAGTTTTTTTAGGTGTTTAAGGGAGTCTTATGCTTCAAAATTATGTAGTTTTTTCAGATATTTGGGAATTCAACTTCATGAATAAACATTAAAAGGTGATAAAACCCTATTTTGCTTGAGAAGGAGATCAAAGAGGTAAATTTGTTTGCTAAGATATTGCATGAGGTTTTGAATGGAAATAAAGCCCATAGGAGATGTTATTTGGGTCTCCATAATACAAATTATTGGCATTAGTTTTTGGAAAGGACCGCTATCCTTTATGAATCATTGTTAAGAACATAAACCCCTTAAAACCCCCCTTAAACTAACCCAATTGAAGAGATAAGATTTCTAATGCCTCCAAATTATATGGTTTGAATTAAAAATGCTCTTTATGATGTTAAAAAATATCTTGATCTTAAATTATAGGTGTTTTTTCACATGTGTAGGTATAATACCATATGATACAATGTAAAATAGGCAATTTTAAGGTGGTTTGTGAGGGCATAGGTAGTGGAGTGCCAACCAAACCATTTGAGGATATTTATGGGGAATTTATAGAGTTTTAATGATAATACAATAGGTTCTATAGTTCTCTCAAATATTTACACAACCCCTGCAAGTTGGCCACTAGCTCAACAGGTAAGAGAAGTTAGTTTTGCAAGCCCAAAATCAATGGTGAAGGCTTGAGAGTATAATAAAGGACTTAAATTTAAAAGAGTGAGTTGTGTAAGGGTTATACAGGTATCATTAGTTCACATTAAAATATCAAACCTACAATTTTATTATAAAACATCTCCAATAACACCTCAAGCACACAAAAGCATATAGGCTTGCAAATGGCCATTTCATGGTTTGCCCATCTACACAATGTTACAGAACTTGAAATTTGGCATGGATCATGAAATTTTGTATCCATGCCTAATTGGAAAGAGAAATCATAGAAAAGAGATACTTCCACTTGTATTTGGATCATTAAATTTTTTATTAAGCTATAAGGGGATAAATCAAACTAAAAATGTGTTTATTGTGCCAAGGTGATTTGTACATTCTTCTGGACAAGGAGCTTTACCAATTTTTAGGGCTATAAGGAATGAGTGTTGTAGAAATAAAATGGAGAAAATTGGTATATTTTATAAGGTTTGATGGATCCAATTTCCTTATTGTAGGTCTAAATTGACATTGAGAATATTTTCATAGAGGGAGTTTTCCTAGTTCAATACAAAACCCATTTTTCTCTCTCATATGCCTCTTTGCTCATGTGAAGGAGTCAAGTTGTAGACACCAAAATTGTGTCTAACCCTTGTCATCCTCCCCTTAACCCCCATTTTATTCTCCCATGCCTATTTAACCCCTGTCGACCATTTTCCCATGAGCCTTGCCCCTGGAAGCATGTAAAAATGAGCAGAAAGCTAAAATTAGCCTCTGTCCCCATTCTGCATCTGCCGATGTCGGTCACTACTCAACCGACATCGCCGACATCGGTCACTACTCGGTCGACATCGGCGGTCCTGCTGGCATCAGTTATCCTTAATACTGTGTTCTTGACCTGAATGCAGGATCCGTTATCTATTATCCATTATTCATTATTTGGTTGCCAATCAGTTTCACGATCAATTATCAGACCTTCTTTCAAAACATTCTTTCATTCGACCTACGGAGGATCAACCAATTTTTACATTCAATCAATCTGCAATCAAATCTCTCGTATTCTCTCTCTTTGGTACAGGTATTCTACTTCAGTCATCTCGCTAGAGGTCTGCTACATCGAACTTCTGTAACACACCGACAACATCAATTATGTCTCTTACTCTATCTTCAACATGTAACAGGTAAGCATTTGTTCTATGCTTTTATTTTGTTCTCTGGTTATTGTTTTTAATTGATATCACCACCCCAATTTAGATTCAGATTACAAACCCGACTTGACTTCCTCCTGTATCACCTCTATCCACCCTTTCCAGAATATACAGTCTGTAACTCTGCCCAGATCTCTGCACAAAACCCCCAAACAATCCCTCTGACTCCCAAACTGGCTCCCTAACCCTCAGATGAAAACTTCAAACCATTCTGCAATCCTAAAACCCTGTCTAAACTCGACCAGACCCCGTCCAAAAATTGCTGCCCTAACTGACGCAAGTCATTACCCCTACCGACGCCGGCACTTTAACTGACGTTGGCACTTTAACCGACGTCGGCACCCTTCCTTGACCGACGCCGGCATAGAGACCGACACCGGTGACTATGCAGAGCAATTTTCTACATATCAGGTACACATTTTGGTTTTTGTCTTTTATTTCTTTTATTCTGTCTTTCACTATTTCTATTTCTGTCAAATATTCTATTTTTAATCAATGGGTTGATATCCCTCAAGGAAGTCTTCGTACTTCAGGGATCAAGCTTTTGCTTGACAACCCACCATCTCCTCATCTAACGTTTTTCATGTTTTAGTCTCTTTTTCTTTGCAGGTGTCATTCCTCCATAGCCAAAGAGGAGTACCTTCCAACATCTGATTTTAGTGTGCACGACTTCATCTGGTTATCTTCTAACCCTAGACCATCTCTTAGTTTCTCATTTCTCTCTTTGAATGTAAAATTGAAACTTCATAGAAACATTTTGGCATGTCCTGTGGGACCTTAGGGCCTTCCTTGGGTTCTTTCTTTCTTTCTTTTCATATAGGTGCATTAGGTTTCTCCCTTTTCACCTCTTTCATCTCTTCTAAATGACACCATCAGTAGGACTAAAAAGAACTTTTCTTTCTTTTCTTGCACTTCTAGACTAGTCAAAAATCATATTCTTCAACCCTTTCTCAACTTGTTTTTATTCCAACTTCACATTTCGACTTGGGCTTAAAACACATTGCACTTTCATTTCTACTTGCTTGCATTTCTTAGTCCACACCTAGTAATTAATAATCGCATATTGAATTAATCTAGTCCACTTTATGTTACACGACCGAACCACTTGCACAAAACAAACATCTTAACTTACCTGAGACAAGGCCCGACTAGGATTTCATCACCCAGCAGATACCTTACCCATCCCGGTGATCTTACTTAGATTTCATCACCAAGGGGAAAGCCCACTCTGTTCTCTGGCAGAGTCTAATCTCTAGGGGAAGTATATTTTGGCTAAGCGAGACCAGCTTATCACTGGACTCGTGAAGTGAGGGGAGCTTGCTCCTTAGCACCAGGCCAAGTACGGAACCTAACATAGACTTTTGAGCACCATAACTAACCTGAAACCATCCATAGACTACTTCTTCTAGGACTCGACTCAAAAGCCAATCTTCCTCTACACATATTCTAAGGCATAAGCCACTATAATCCTAATAATTTACTCCTAGGATTTTTTTTTAGGATCTGCTTGTGTTCTTCATCTTTTCTGTTCTTATCTACTTGTTTGAGCTTGTGAAGACATTCTTTCTTGCCTTGAATGGTTCTGACTCATAGCCAAGCCAAGGCTCTAGTCGATCATGCGAGGCATCACCCGCTTCCATCTACCCCATCCATAACTAGTCCTATAATGGAGTTCCACTCAGAGACTGAAAGAACTCCTACTAGACCATCCCTGACCCAGACTCCTATTGTCCTAGAAGGGGACCAAGATTTTTCATGATTCTTGGACCTCAATGTCAAAGCCTTGTAGCACTATCTCGCGAATAGTCAAACGTGAGACTCCTTGGGCAATCCAATTTACGAAATGCCGACCTCTCTTCTCGAGACTGCGGCCATATCAACAACGTTCGTAGTTCAACCTTTAGACACCCAAGCTATTGCCTCAACCAATGACTAGCCTTTGACCAACCATCCAAGTGTGGCCTCTCCCTCCATCTTTGGGCCCACTTCCACTGGGGTTTCAGCCCCCTATCAACCTCAGCCCACTCAACCACTCTCTACCCCCTTTCAGAATCTAGTCATCTCTATTCTACCTACCCTTGCTCCTATCAACACTAGGGTGGCTACCTATCCATTGGCCCATGTTACCACTAACCAACCTCTCGTGGCAACATCGAGCCTAGCCATGCCTTCTACCCAACCATCCTTAGTCTCCTCTTCTATCCCTATGACTAGTCATCCGTACGTTGCGCCCTTACTGGTATAACTGACTACATCATATGCCTCTTCTAGCCTCTTTCAAGCACCTTACAATCTAGGGGGTACTCCACCTGCCAATCCATCAGTAGATATCATCAAAATGTTGATAGACAAGATGTCTAGCCTAGAGACCTCCATTTTTGGCTCACGTAATACTCTCTCATATAAACAAATTTGCAATGAGCCCATTCATCCTTCTGTCCTGATCAGGCCATATCCCAGCCAGTGGGAACTTCCTAAGTTTTCTCATTTTCAAAGCAAGGAAGACCCACAACAACACTTACGGGCATTCAGACATGCCTATTACCTTATCACCCATGATGATGCGTTGCTTTTACGCACATTTCCTTTGTCTCTCTCAGGTGCTGTGCTTGACTAGTATAGCTCCCTTACCAGCCATTCCCTCTTCACGTTCACTCAACTGGCCCAACTCTTCCTTGATCATTTCTCTATCAATATCACCAAGAAGGTCTCAATCACAGACCTCTATTCTATCTACCAATTTGAGGACGAATCCATTACTGATTTCATCGCTCGATGGAGGGGCCTCATCAATCAACTCTCCTTTTCTTTACCCCAACCTGAACTTATTGAACTTTTCTCCCAAGCCTGCACCAAACATATTTCTTCCACCTTAAGGGTTCAGACCTTCCGCACTTTTGATGAAGCCTTCACGATGGCTCGCAAACTTGAGTTACGTGCCATCGAGGAGAATAAAGTCAAGTTGCGGAGCAAGAATCCCAACTCCAAGACCAATGACCCCTCTTCTAAGCCTTCCTCATCCAATCCTAAATCTAAAGCTTCAGCAAACGCTGTGGTCATTAGATCTTCCTCCTCTTCCCCTTCAACTAACCAACCTGAGCCATCCAAATCCCAAAGTATCACCTACCAATTCCAGTAGAGATACGTACAACGATAATATACTCCACTCAGAGAATCATACGCATCTGTGCTAGAAAAACTCATCAAATAGGGGGTCCTCAATCTCCCCCAGATCTGATCACCTCCACAATTTGATCTCTCATGCGCCATCCTTGCGTGGTATAGGGAAAATGACTTCTGCAACTACCACCGTGTTACAGGCCATGACATGGGAAACTGTAAGACCCTTAAAAACATCATCCAAGACATGCTGGAAAAGGGTGACCTTGTCCTCAACAATCCCAATGTGCCACCTAATCAGGGTATCGACATCTTCAAAAAACCATTCCCTAATCATCCACCAACTCAAAACAATGTCTAGACCTTGATTAATGACATTCATGAACACAACATTCGAATAGTCAATACAGTCTCGCCCTTCATTTCTGACCAACCTCAAGAGGTGAGTCCATCCATTAGTCCATCACATGTGGACGAACCTCTTTCTCCAGTTAGTTCTCCGTCAACCTCTCTCATCTTGGAGGACGCCTCGACCTTACCAACACTGCCAGTTTCACCATCTTCCTTCTTGCTGCCCATGGAGGACCCAACCCTTCCTACTCCTTGACCGCAAGTGGAGGGCACAATCATACCTGCCCTTTACCCGCTTGAGGAGCCTCATTCTTTGATTTCTTCTCCACCCAGGGAAGAACCTGCCTCTCCTTTGTCTCCAACCAAGGACGAACTTGTCACGACTTCATCATGCCTTGGGACCGAGACTACCACACCTTTGGTCCCACAACTGTCAACATCTTCTCAAGAACCCAAACCTCATCCAACATCTTCTCAGCCATTTTCCTGATTAGTGGAGAAACTCAAACTTCTCCCTTCAAGGAAAGTGGAGCATCAGGTATTATGGGAGCGTCTCATAGCTCTTCAACATGCCCGTGCCCTCTCATCTCATGTTGCTAATCCTCCCATGGCAGAATCTCCCAAGACTCTCAACAAAAACCAAACTTCCACTTCTAGACCATCTACACCTCAATCAATTGCATCAGGACCGAAACCCTCATCTACCCCATCTAAACCAATCAAGTCACTCGGCGTTCACCCTGTCTCCAACCTCACTCATCCACAAGTGAAGGTGGACTTAGACCAGACCTCGACCAATAGTAGTCTTCAAATCAAATCAAAGAAGACTGCCAAACCACAGAGGAAAACTCCTCCTCCCCCGTCACCATTTCCCTCCATTTTGGGCCCTCATCCTTCGACCTTGACCAAAGTCCTCCCCACTCATACCTCTAATCAAAACTAGTTGCCTCCTCTACTTCCTTTGCCTATCGCTAGCCTACCCTCTCCCAAAAGGGTGGTACCTCTCATGAAGAATGTACCGTCTCTGCCTGTCACCGCACCATCAACCCAAAAGGTGGTACGGAAGCCTCCTCTAACTCTGCCCAAGCAAAAGTCACCAGCATCGCACACATCAACGAGCACGGACCCTTTAGTGGGCTCATACTCTTTGATCTTGCACTGACTTTTGTAGACTTCTAGCATAACTCTTCCACCCATCAAGCCTTTCCAACCCCTCAGGTCTAAGCCCTCATAGTTTGACGACATGAAGATTTGCTTATACCATCGTACGCTAGGACACGATACCGAGACTTGCTGTGCCCTCAAGGCTGTCATTCATTGCTATCTGGAGAAAGACACCCTTCTCTTTGAGGACACTCTCGACCGACCCCTGACTCCTTCTCATAACCCTCCAACCTCTTCAAACCCATCAACATCTTATCAACAGGTTACAACCCCTTTATCTCCTTCACCTCTTATCTTTGAAATCAATGCCATTCACATAACCACTAGGTCACAAAAGGACAAGGCGAAAGAAAAAGTTGCCATTCCTTGGACCTACCCTTTCGTCAATCCACCTCAACTGCCCAAGCCTAAGATTTCTATCCTTGGCACGCCTCAACCCTCTTCTTCTTCCTCTTCAGGGGCAATTCATGACTCTATGTTAAAACAGCTCCACCAAACGTCTGTGAAGATGTCCCTTTATGACCTCATCCAAACCTTGCCTCAACATCATCAAGCCCTCATCAGAGCCTTGCAGGCAGCGGAGGTCCAACCCAAGGACCCCCAGCCACTCGCTTCCCTTGTCCACTCTTTAGCCCCTATTGCCTCCATCACATTCAGCAATTCTAAGATTCTCACATCCAACACAGAAGATCAGGATGCCACCTTCTTCATCACTGCCTATGTTGATCGGACATGCATTAAATGCGTTATGATCGATGAAGGTGCCAACATCAACATTATCTCCACCCATGCCTTTGATCAGTTGGCTCTTCCCAAGAATTACATCTCCAAAACTGACACAATCTTGCACTCCTTTAATGACACCATTGCCACGACCATTGGCACAGTCATCCTTCACATCCGCATTCATCCACGCACAGTCTCGGAGCTCTTCTATATCATCGAAGGAGAGTTTAAATACAACATGTTGCTGGGCTGACCCTGGATCCGTGCCATGGCCTGTTTCCCCTCCACCCTACACCGTTGTGTGAAATTTGAGCATGACGGGCAAGTCCACACCACTCCTACTGATCCTTCACCCTTCAAAACTTGTAACACCACCTACAGTCCAAATTATGTCCTCATTCCTATCAAGCCATCAATCCCGGCACCGCCTCCATCCGCAGAAGCTTCGACCAATTCGCAACAGGAGATCACCCTCACACCTCCCCTTCAAGCGATGACCACAGACCCCATGGAAGTCATCTTCCAAAGACTTTCATTGGGGGAGTATCGCTTTATAGCCTTAGACATGTTCCAAACTCCACAAGAGTATGAACGCCTTCATCACAGTCCTAGTTACGACCATCAGATTGGGATGATCGTGCCTTATGGTCCTCCTCAGCTCTGAACCAACCTTGTCTATGGGGGGCTTGATCAAGCTCCTACTGATGGCAATCCTCTTTCTTCACTATAACCATTCACATTAGACTTCTCATTTCTTGACAACCCTGCCTTTGCACACACCTACCTTTACAGGTGTGCATGGAAGGGTTTTGGCTTCGGACGCTATGAGCAAGGCTCCCATCAGCCTATCAAACCGCTCAATGATGACAATGCCAAGAAACAATATGGCCTAGGATATCATGACCCCACTCAGGCCTCCATAGACCTTTGCCCCAAGCCAACCATTGACCAATCTCCAGGCTCACCCATTCCTCCTCCTTCACCTACGGAGTCAGTGGTTTCCATCCCTCCTAACTTTTTCAATGCCTAAACACCATTCACTTGGGAACCCCTGACCTATCAACCAGGTGGGGTACCCAGGTCTCTCCCCCTCATCTTCTCTCCATCTCATCCACACTGGGTGTTAGACATTCTTCCTACCACCAAATGGCTGGGGGAAGTTCAACTTTATACTGCCTATCATGACCTCAACCAAACACCAATCTCGACTCGGCCCTCGATCAGTCTCGATAAATCAACGACCACATCAACCAACTTCTTAATCATCATCAGCATGTGACCAATATGGAGCGAAGTAAATGAGGCAAGTTTGCCCCTAATTGGCTCAGACCTTTCATTATCATGCACAAGTATGGATCAGGGACGTATCATTTGTCTTCTCTCGATGGACGGCCAGAACTTGAGCCTCTTAATGCATTGCATCTGCGACCATTCTACTATTAGTCAAATACTCGTCCACTTGACATTTACCTTGAGCTCATCCCTTGAGCAATCCCCATCTTCTTAGTCCTCATTCCTTTCAACCCTACTCCCCTTAACAAATCCTATACACCCCTTTTATACAGTATGGATGCTTTGTCCTAATAAAAGGGAGCCCTTGACCTTCTATAATCTTGTCCATGACTCACATTTCTGTCAAAACAAATCAAGATGTCAAAATATCCAAGGTCACCAAATTATAATCAAAAGGCAGACTACTCCCTCAAAGTACAGCTGTACTATCATTGCTGTAGCTAATAGACTACTCCCTCGAAAGATAGCTATTCAAAGACCTTATATATAAAGCAAAATATATACCACTCCCTCAAAGGATGGCTATGACTAACTCTTGCTACAAACATCACTATCTCTGAAGCTTCCTGCATCGATCAACTTCACGACATGACCACAAAGCAAGACAATATCCCATCGCAGGCTTCCCGCATCGATCAGTCTGCACCAAAAAAAAATAAAAAAAAATCATGGACTTGGCTTGTAGTTGTCTTAGGGTCTCCTATAAAAAGGGGCAAAGTTATCTCTGCTCTAAAACAGGTTACCCTATCCTCCTCCTATCACTTGCTCAAGGGACTTCAAGCTCACTTTAATGTCAAAGTGATTCGATTACCTCTCTAACACAACATATGGTCAATGACGTCATGCATGAATGGGGCTCTTGGTTCTAATAACCCCTATCTATGCTGTCATTTTGGTCCTTGTCAATGAAAGAGCAATATGCCTTTCACTTTTTCTACACTTTGGTCACATTCCACTTCATCACTTGTCAAACCTAATCAACTCAACTCAACTCTCTTTTCAGGCCACTCCCATAGCCTATTCACACTAGTTTCTCTGGACACCAATACACATGGAAACTATCGACCAGACGCAATTTATGTTAAGCATAAACCAATACTTGCTGAAGCATAAATAGACCTCAATTCATCTTTAGCATACATCCATCACGAATATGGAAAATTGCTAGGGATGAAAGACCCCTCAACCAATGTTGCAGAATACACCATTTGGAAAAGGCTGTAACATCTTTTTCTCCTCATCATTTCGACACATGACCAAACCAATCATCGACCAATCTTCTCAACTAGTTCAAACTACATTGGTCTGAGGCCCTATGACCTGGGCTATGTAGGCAGCACTCAAATGATACGCCATCATCTGGGGCTAGCTCGAGCACCCTCATTTGTTCGTCTCTCTGATGGACAAACCTTCTTTCCTCCTTTTGACCATGACCTTACCCTCGATCAAGACCAATTCCATCCCTTTGACCCTTCCTCCCTTTTAGGGAGAACTACATTGGCCTGAGGCCCTTCACACAAGGGCTATGAAGGTAGCACTCAGATCACATAACATCTTCTGAGGTTAGCTTGGCCACATCCTTTTGTCCATTCATCCACCTCAACCAATAACCATTGGAGATCATGCCTATCTCCTTCGACTTCAACCACTTCCAAGACAATGTTGCCTTGGTTGTTTTTGCCTATATGCTACCTCATGACTAGTTAAGCCAAATTGTGCACAGACTATATTTTAGACCCTCACAAGTATAAGATCTCAAGCTGGTTGATCCACACTACTTGTGACTTTTTCGTGTTTCTAGGAACACTTCCTAAGCTCGGGATACCTGGAACATGATGACCCATTGGAGCTACAGCTTCGATTGAATAACTCGATCAGCTATGACCACATCCTGGGGCCCGGTTACTTCAATTTTGGCACTCCTCGACCCTTGACCTACGATAATTTGACCTGACCATCTCGTGAAGTGGTATGCACGCAATCACGACTTTTGCAGCGTTCACCCTCACCCATTTTTCATCTACTCTTTGTCAAATCAGCACTCGATTCTTGGTTCCCTTCCCTCAACTCCTGCTTTGAGGGGGAATACCTCATCCATAATTAGGGCAATCCACCTCCTATTTTTGTCTTGCTATTCATTCGAACAACCAACAAGATAGAATCGACCTTATCCCACACCTGGGGCAACCAACTCCTATTTTTGTCTTGCAGTTCATCCAGAACAACCAACAAGACAAAAAGGGGCAAATGTAGACACCAAAATTGTGTCTAACCCTTGTCATCCTCCCCTTAACCCCAATTTTATTCTCCCATGCCTATTTAACCCCTGTCGACCATTTTCCCACGAGCCTTGCCCCTGGCAGCATATAAAAATGAGCAAAAATCTAAAATTAGCCTCTATCCCCATTTTGCATCTGCCAACGTCGGTCACTACTCGGCCGATGTCGCTAACATCGATCACTACTCGGCCAACATCGGTGGTCCTACTGGCATTGGTTATCCTTAATACTGCATTCTTGACCTGAACATAGGATCCATTATCCATTATCCATTATCCGTTATTCGTTATTCAGTTGCCAATCAGTTTCACGATCAGTTATCGGACCTTCTTTCAAAACATTCTTTCATTCGACCTACGAAGGATCAGTGAATTTTTGCATTCAATCAATCTGTAATTAAATCTCTCATATTCTCTCTCTCTGATATAGGTATTCTACTTCAGTCATCTCACTGGAGGTCTGCTACATCAAACTTCTGCAACACACCGACAACATCAATTATGTCTCCTACTCTATCTTCAACATGTAACAGGTAAGCATTTGTTCTGTGCTTTTATTTTGTTCTCTGGTTATTGTTTTTAATTAATATCACCACCCCAATTTAGATTCATATTACAAACCCGACTTGACTTCCTCCCGTATCACCTCTATCCACCCTTTCCAGAATATATAGTCTGTAACTCTGCCCAAATTTCTGCATAAAACCCCCAAACAATCCCTTTGACTCCCAAACCGGCTCCCTAACCCTCAGACGAAAACTTCAGACCATTCTGCAATCCTAAAATCCTATCCAGACCCGACCAGACCCTGTCCAAAAACTGTTGCCCTGACTGATGCCGGTCATTACCCCTATCAATGCCGGCACTTTAACCGACGTCGACGCCCTTCCTTGATCGATGCCGGCACAGAGACCGACACTAGCGATTATGCAGAGCAATTTTATGCATATCAGGTATGCATTTTGCTTTTTGTATTTTATTTCTTTCATTCTATCTTTCACTATTTTTATTTTTGTCAAATATTCTATTTTTAATCAGTGGGTTGATATCCCTCAAGGAAGTCTTCGTACTTCAGGGATCAAGCTTTTGCTTGACAACCCACCATCTCCTCATCTAACTTTTTTTGTGTTTTAGTCTCTTTTTCTTTGCAGGTGTCATTCCTCCATAGCCAAAGAGGAGTACCTTCCAACGTCTGATTTTGGTGCGCACGACTTCATCCGGGTATCTTCTAACCCTAGACCATCTCTTAGTTTCTCATTTCTCTCTTTGAATGTAAAAGTGAAATAGCGTAGAAACACAAGTGACCAAAGCACTAAATAAATGAATATAATATTTTAAAGAGGATAAATTGATGTTTATCTCTCCCTCTTATGCTTACTCAAGTATGAATAACTCCATTTAAATTAGAATAAGGTTCCAAAGTTCTCAAATACTCCTAACTAGACCTTCTTTCCTATGCCTAACATGTGTAAAGAGTCAAACTGGCATCAATGAGTTTATAATAACACAAGTAAGGTGGAAAGAGTTAATGAATATATTATAATAATATTTCAATGGATAATAAATGAAGACTTAAAGTCCTATTTTTATGGAGGAGGACTAATTCTTCAACAAAGACATATGAACTAGTATATAGGGTGTTCAAACAAGGATATAAGCACCTTTCAAGTGGTCAAGCTTGACTAATCAATGATGAATACATTTTAAAGTCTCCTTAACACATTATAATCTAACTCTATGAAAATTTAAGGACATGAATTAAATGAGAGTTTTGAGGAAGTGCTACGTAGAAACTTGAGGGTTTTGAAGACCAAGTGGACATCCCTATTTTGGGGTTGTTTTATCCTCCTATCATTTGATTTTCTATTTGTACTCTTATTTTGAGAATGTTATTATCACTATTTGTCTTTGATTGTGATGAAAGGCTTATAAATTTTGTACTCACCTCTTAAATAAATAAGAAGCTCTTTTCCTCCATTTTTAGGTTTTGGTGAAGTGTATGGTGATTACCATTGATATAGCATTTTGAATCATTTATTTTCCTATGTTATTGTCTAGTTTTTGTACCTTAATATAGTATATTTTAATTTCTATAGGTCATTTTAAGTGTCAAGAGCAATCTTAGTCTAAGCGTGCATGTGAATTCAACACCTTTTCATTCCTTGCATATAAAGGATGAGTTTGTCAAGTCTTTATTATGAAACACTATTGTAGAAGTCATACCTAAAGTGAAGAGAATGTGTGCAATCTTATTATATTATTAAGAGTGTCATTTACAAGTATAAGTGGTCATATACATTGGTGAATCACATTTAGTCTAAGTTTTCTTCTCAATTTTAGTGCAAGAAGTATCCCTTTCACCCTTTTCATACTCAAAAATTAGTAGTTAGTAGGAATAGTATCAGTTTTAGTGAGTGCATCAATGGAACCAACCCTCTATCTAGAGATACACTCCTTTCAAAAATCACCCACACTTAGGAGAGATTCTATTATTTCAATAGGAGTGGGAAACAACACACTTTATCACAAGTGGTAGTACTCTTGATTGACAACATAACCATTTGAGGTATTCAAAACCAAAATAATCTCTTATAAATCACCTTTGGCCAAGGGGGAGATCAAGGCTCGATGGGCCTTCTTAACGGTAAGTATTTATAACCTTATCTCTTTCCTTTATTTTATTTAATAGATAGAAGTATCTTGTTACTTAGTGAATGAATGTGTGTATCCTTGTTTACGCTTCCTCTACACTTATACTTAGTGTGGCTATAGGGTTGTATCAAATTTACATTTATCCATTATTAAGTATCATAGACCCCCATTTGTCTAACATGTCTCCTTACCAAATTTGATTATTTTAACCCTTCCCATTTATCTTACTTTACTTTAATTGCATAAATACTTGCATTGCATGTTTGCAATATTGAATACTTATATAGAGATCTTGTTAAAGATACTTCATTGTGTTATATGCCTAAAGGATTTATAACCCTTTCCTTTGACAATGGTGTTGTAAGTTCTCCTCTTGGTAGGTTTGTAGATCCATTGGTCACTATCTGAACATGAAGTATCATGGGGATATCTTTGATTAACCTTCTCAAAGTTTAAATATTTAGAGATAGGATAGTTACAATTTGATCTTATCCCATTGAATACATTCCATTTAACCCAATGTGAAGCTTACCATTGCCTTCACCCTTTCAGTTAGCTATATCTAATAAATTGATATAGTTATGTCTCAATTTTTAGTCTCAACCAACTATTTTGAATAACTCAATACAAATATGTCATGATCTTCATTCTCAACCAACTTTATTGAACATCTCAATATAGTTTTATAACATTTTTAATTTCTAAGCAACTATATTAGCCATACATGATATAGTTCTATCTCTGCAACATTTTTCTAGCCAACTGTATTATCCATATGTGATATAATTATATCTTTAACCCTATTTTATATTCAAATGTGTCATATAAAAATGATATAATTTTGTGTCATCTTTTTCCTTTTCTATCCAACTATATCATCTATATACAATATAATTTTTGTATTTATCCTTCCTTTTATAGAAAACTACATCAGCTATCTTGATAAAGTTTCACCCCTATATGTGAGAAACATCATCTAACCCAATCACTTTTATTTTCATAGACTACATTGACCAACTTGATACAATTATGTACTATATTTGTAACTGCATCAACTTTGGATAAAATAGTCATGTTTGTTTAAATTTTAACATAATATATTTCATTTAAATTTGAATACCTATTTTTTTAATTCATTGAATACTATAAATTGGTTTTCAACATTGATTTTTGAAATTTATTTTCTATTTGTTTGAATTTCCCTAGAAACTATATTCCAAATTTTTTCAAACTAATTAATGAAAATAGTGTACAGCTATATAGTGTTATGTTTATAGACATCATGGCATGAGGGGCTTTCTCTAATGATCATAGCCTTAGTACATCAATAAACCCAAATTTTAGTTTCCATATACCTCATGATATAACAAAAACACCTAGGATTACCTTTTTATTGAACCTTAGGAAGTCAACCATCCATTTGGTTTTGTGATGCACTTGAGAGTAGTGTATCACCTAACAAAGTTACTATCATTATACCCTTGAAATTAGGGTTAATGGGATATAGAAGTAGTTTAACCTTTGTAGTTAGTACTTTAAAATGTTGGGATGACACTTTTAAAAAAATGAGTATATATATTTGAGAGCCCACAGTCTCAATCAAATAATTTTGGTACAACTACTTGATCTTAATTTCAAAAACATAGTTATAAAATATAATTAAATTAAATTTTTCTTCTTTAAATTACTTGTATTTTAGATTGCATTAGCTAGCATTGATACAATTTTTTACTATGTTGTACAACATCAACCAACATTGATATAGTTACCTATTGTGGACTACATCGACCAATTCAATATAGTCTCATGTATTTGCATCCCTTAGTACATCAACCTATTTTTTATAGTATAATCATTTATCATCCTACAACCAACTATGTCATCTATCTTGATATAGTCTATTAGGATTAAACATCTTCTTTCTTGACTGCACTAGCAAGCCTGATATAATCTATCTTTATTTATGTTCTGACTGCATTGCCTAACTCAATATAGTCTATTATTTTCAACTTATTTTTACTAGACTACATCAACCTACTTGATGTAGTCTATTATCTTATATTCACTTTTTTCCTGACTACATTAGCTAGACTAATACAATCTAATTTTACCTATTTTATAAGATATTTCATCAATCAAACCAATATATTCAATCTTTCCTATTTGCCAGTAGCATCACCTTTATTCTTGTAATGTATTAATCAACCTGATACCATTTTATTTATCAGATCTAGAACTTGATTGTGTTAGCTTGACCTGATATTACTTATTTTATTTAAACTATCACCCTTTATTATCTAGTTTATATCCCTTTTATCATCATGATGCCACCACTCAGGTTCCTTGTTAGTCTCAACCCACTCATTTTTACATGGGTTATTCTTTTCTTCATACCTTTTCCACCACTAAAGACAACACTTCATGGTGCAAGTATTCCCAAAATCCATCTAGATCTATCACATATAACATGGTTGAAGTCAATCAAACTAATGATCTATATAACTCCCATATCATTATAAACCTTAATGATAATACCATTTACACTCCTAACAATAATGATAGATTATCCAAGATTCCTTCTTATTCTCTGACAATTGGAGAAACTAAAACTAATTTTGGGAATATTCTTCTCAATACTAATGTTATTAATCCCCCTTTTACCACCCCTAATCATAACCCACCTATTAATATAACTCAAGTCCTTGCATAAATGGCTCAACAAAATGATGGCATGAAAGCATCTAATAGTTACGAAATGCTCTAAATGTAAAATAATTTTGTTCAAATGGCTAGCCAACCTTAATTCATAAATCATATCTCAACAAAATCAAAAGTATGTTCCTTCTCCTCTTAGAGATGTCAGTGGGAATATCATCCCTCAACCTCGTATGCATAACAAAATGCTTCAACACCTTAAAAATAAACCTTTAGCTCCTTTTATTTTATCCATATACATTGTAAACATCTCTCAAACTATCACCTATGATGGGACTAAATATCTTCCTATCTTCCTTAAATATTTTTTTAATCTCTATAAGGAATGTGTTAAAACTAATATGTTTGCTACCACTAAACTTGTAGCCATATCTTTCACAAAAGATGTGAAAGAATGGTATAACCAACTCCCTAGACATTACATTACACAACTAGAGTATTTAGTCAATGCTCTAGTTAATGAATTTCAACATAACAATCTTTCTTAAAATAACCTTAACCATTTCATCAATGCTAAACAATTTCCCAATGAAACTACTCACACTTTCATCGACTGATGAAAGTCTCTAGATCATAAAGTGGACCATAACATGAGTACTGATAATATATTGAAACCTCTCTTAAATCCCCTTTCTAATAAAATGTTAGGATCTTCTATCCCTAAACCTTAGAAGAGGCTTTCGATTAAGCAAAAAGGCAAGATTTACTTATGGCTTAATTTGGACCTTCATACAATCCAAAAAAGGAATCTTTCCAAACTTGTACTAATGCAATCACCATTAAGAATCCCTAACCTAAGCCTCCTTAACCCTAAGCAAGATTATTGACATTAGATAATCAACTTACCTCCTTCCC
This sequence comes from Torreya grandis, assembly GCA_037957365.1. Taxonomy (NCBI): domain Eukaryota; kingdom Viridiplantae; phylum Streptophyta; class Pinopsida; order Cupressales; family Taxaceae; genus Torreya; species Torreya grandis. The sequence continues at coordinate 1,737,213 of JARHVA010001143.1, forward strand.
TCCCTTTATACTAATAAAAATGAAAAGGTTATTATCTCCATCTAAACCATTTTTTAAAATAATAATAACACTTATTCTCCACCACTGCATGACCCTAATAAATTTTGTTTGGTTTCATGCCAACATTTGTCACTCTCATGAAACATTTTGTGCCCTTAAAATTTTTTTTGATCTCCCTCATGGTTGGATAAACCTTTGATCATGATGTTATGATTAAGGCTCACCATAATGAATATCTTAAAGCCTCCCAAAATTGAACCTACAATTCCAAATATACAAATCATAAGTCTTAAAAGTATTCTCAGCCCTTAGATCCCAATACACAACATTCCTACAAAATGGTTTATGCTATTGATGCCAATTATGAAAAATATTACAATAACTCCCAATATATGAATGCATCAAAGGTCAATTACCATCATAATCCCACTCACAAAGATACTATTATGAAACCTAAGAAGGCTTATACTGAAGAACGGCTCCTTAAAGATATTACAACCAATCTTAATTCATCTTTAAAGTAACCATCTAAGAATGAGTTCAATCCACCATTGAATCCTCAACCTAGTTCCTCCGTTCTTACTAAAACCATTATATTGTATCAAAAAAATTGATATAATCCCACCCTCAACATCTGATTACATAAACCAAATATCATCATGCACTAATACATCCCATTACACATGTCAAAAAATATTTAGATAACATGGAAGAATCATTACTTCACCCTCCTACTCTTAGACCACCTTCTAGTGATTGCCCAATCACCTTGTACACATCATCTACTCGTCTCTCAATTGTAGTAATGCTTATACAATAAGATGACTCCAACAAAGAGTATGTTATCTACCACATCAGTCCAATCCTTGATAGATTATAAGACTTATTACATGAAATTATAAGATGACTATCTCATAATCTACTTTGTAGCTAAAATGCTTTGAAATTATATTATTTAGAAAACTACTCACATCATCATCCATTCTGACCCCCTTTGTCACTTATTCTCCAAAACTTTATGACCAAGAGATAAAATTGGCAAATGGGTGGTACTATTAATGGAGTTTGACATAAGAATTATTACTCAAAAATTAGTTAAAGGCTAAGTGATCATCATTAAACTTACCACCACACCTATACCAGCTACTAATTACCTTCAATATACTCTTATTGATGAAGAAAATCATTTTCCTTGAAGGTATTAACTAAGATGTCTTTATTAAAGAGTATTTCCAAAATTTCATAGAAAATCTCAAGGCACAAACTCTCTAAGAGATTGAAATTTTAGTTTCTAAACCTAAATCCTCTATCATTAGAGAAAAACTACTAGAAGTTAAAATTGAATTTTACGAAGAAACTTTGGATTCTTCAATTTGATGGAGCTAAGTGCCTTTAAGGAGTTGGGGTAGGCTATGTATTAGTTGATCCTCATGAAAAAATAATTCCTATAGCTTTTTGACTAAACTTCAAAGTCACTAATAGCATGGATGAATCTGGAAGCCTCATACCTGGCATGCAAGCAACCATATACTTAGATATTTCATACTTAAATACCCTATGGGATTCATAGCTTATATGTCATCATGTCCATGGTGAGTATCAATTCAAAAGTGAAAATATTATCACATATCATCAAATTATTGATACTTTTACCATATTATTTGTATCTTTCAGCATCAAAGTAATCCCACAAGAACAAAATGATATATCTAATTTTATTTCTTCATCAACTTCTCTTTTACATCCTTATCAGGCATTACATGACTCATAATTCCTCATATACATGAGGAAATCTCCTCATATATAATCTTAGAATGAATCTCTTATCTACCACATCGTGGTCATCACTACTAAAAAAACCTATGGTACAACAATATCATCCAATTTATTTAACATCATACTTATCCTTTAGAGGTAAACTCTCGTGAAAAGACCAAAATTTAAAATCAATCTTGAAAATACATACTTATATATGACATCATTTACTATCATAATGTCAAAGGTGTCTTGTTTTGTTATGTTACTCAAGATGAAATTTCTTCTCTCCTTAATCAAAAACATCATGGAATTTATGATGGCCATTATAGAAAACATGCTACAACCTATAAATTCCAACACATGGGATACTTCTATCCTACTCTTGAAAAATATTCCATCATATTTGATAAAAAGTGTAATCTTTTCCAAGTCCATGATGATCTCATTCACTTTATTTTGATAGATGTTCAAACCTTGGAGTCTCCTTGGCCATTCTCTATGTGGGGATTATATCTCATTGAAAAGATACCTTGATCACATGATGGTCACTTATTCATCATTAATACCACATAATACTTTACCAAGTGGATAGAAGCTATGCCCCTTGTCAATGTCACCAACATCATTATATTCAAATTCATTCCTAATCAAATCATATGTCATTTGAAATTACTCACACCATCATATTTGACAATAGTAGGAGCTTCAAAAACAAAGACATGAAATAATTATGTGTGAAATCAAAAATTATGCACAAATTCTCCTTACCTTATCACCTTCAGTGAAATGGTCAAGATGGATCCACTAAAAACATCCTTCACCAAAACTTGTAAAAGACTATTAGGGATTCTCATTCAGACTACCATCTCAATTATACCCTACACTTTTGGTTTATCATACTAATATCCACACTACCAATAGGGAAACTCCCTTCTCTTGAGTTTATGGTTCTAAAATCATCTTACCCTTAGAATTTGAGTTAACTTCCTTATGAATATCTCTTCATGGCATCATTCCCAATGAAGAGATTTATGAATCTAGTATTCATGTTTTATATTTACTTGATTAATGAAGTATGAATTCAAAGCTCACATCACTAAATAAAACTCCATTGTAAATAATAGGCAAAACTCTCTCTATTTTTGGAATGACAAAATTCAACCATAGTTACCACATATTCAACATTGTAGGAGAAGTGCTGATTTTTTTTCAAAAACTTATTCAAAATTATCAACATTTTTTTTGGGTAAATGGAAAAACCACTCTAAAACTTGTCTAATTAAATTATGGGGAAATAATAAAAGTACATACACATTATTGTATGCCACCGCTTGACAAGCAACAAATAACTCTTTTAAATTCTATTTTAGACCACCCTTTCCTTTCCCTTGTCAAATTTAGGCAACCCAAAATGATGTGGAAAAGGTATTTGAAGATAACTCATATCAAAGGGATAAGAGCATAAGTCATCTAATTTGAACTTCTTACCCTGATTCCTTACTTGGATTACAAAAATGACATCTTTCACCTCTTACAAATCTTGAAAAGTGACGATGGATTGAGAGGGAGTGGGTACATGTTGTTGGGTATTCAAAGGTGGATTACCTTGACCTGGATAAAATGGTGGTATGGGGTTTTTGGGAATATGCACCCTATTATTTATTATACCAAGAATGTTCACCCATTGATTGGGGTTATATTGTTGATAGGGAAAATTTTGTTGTTAGGCATTTAAAGGAGAATTAGAATGCAATGCTGATTTGGAAGAAATAGTGGTCTGAATGGAGGAATGTTTTATTGTGGATTTAATGAGAGTTGTTGAGAATGGAAAGAATCCTATTGTTGATTCATAGGAATTGATTGTATGAAATGGAATTTTTTTGGTTAGGTGGAATAAATTGTTGGTGCAAAAAATCATATTGTTGACTAAAAGTGGTATGTGGTTGACTAAAAAAACATGTTGTTGATTAGTCATCAAATGTTTAGGATTGGTTACCATTTGTTATGGTATAAGATTGATCAGCACTTGATGATGTGGAAGATTGGTTTCCACTTTTTGAGGTGGAAGATTGGTCACCACTTGCTAAAGTGGAGGATTAGTCATCACTTGTTGAGGTGGAGGATTGGTTGCCACTTGTTGAAGTGGAAGATTAGTCACCACTTGTTAAGATGGAGGATTTGTTAAGGCTTGTAACATATTGAAATAAAGTGATGGTTATGGTATTTTATTTGTAACCTATTATTTTAGATTAGTCATGTTTGAAACTTGTTATTATGAAGTGTTTGGAATGTTGGGAGAAAGGACTTATTGGGAAGTTGGAAGAATGTTTTGTTGAATTTTGTATGGCACTTTTTATGGATTAAAATATACTAGTTGAGAGTTGTCAACCACATTTTGGGAAGAATCTACTAATTGATTTGGGTCAGGATTAGCCACTAGACTATTATTAGATACATGGGTGTTAAACAAATACATGACTAGTGTGTTACTAGCAAATAGATCAAAATTGGGTGTAGAATGGACTGGTAAATGTGGTTGTTGTTAATTTGGTGGATTTAGTTCTATAAGTGGTAGTTTTTGAATATCCATAGTAGCCAAGGAGTTATCTATATTAGCTAAGAGATAACTAGCCTACTATACTTAATTTGACCTTTTCCTTTACTAGATGTCATGAGGGCTTAACTAGAGGTTGGTACAAGAGCCTAAATTTGGCTAGAAGTAGTTTGAATTTTTGGTAGTGCAATGGGTGTATCCTTAAGATATATAACTAAATAATGTAAGTTATCCATTATAAATTTAGTTAGAAATCTAGCACCAATCTATAATAATCTCACCAGGTTTTCATATTTGTTATAAAAAGGTGCTATGTAAATTGGTCTTGCCCATATTCTATACTAGATGACACATTCATAAGTATTGTTGATGTTATCCATGTTTAGCATTAGGTGGTAATCTTGGGAAGTGTTGTTGATTTACCTCATCTTCAATATTATCAACATATTATTCGTACCCATATGGACTATAAATCACCTCATCATTGAAAGAGGGGTTATAAATAACCTCACTAATATATATTTAGGCATGTTTGGATTTATAATCCTAGTCTTAGAGTGAGTTTGGATTTATTAAAATTTATTTTGATTTAAAATGTGGTTTTGATCAAAATATAACTTTATGATAGACTAGTCAATGCGAATGTCTAAATTAACCTACTTTGTTTGTGTCAAAATTAATGTTAAAGTTGAATGATTCAAATCCCGTCAATGTAAATAGTCAGGTAGTAAAGGTTTGTGAGTCAAACTTGTTTTAAAAATCTTGCACAAGTTTAAGTATATCAAATATTTTCAAGTGTTTATGTCTCATAAAGGATGTAAGTGTTCAATGTTTGGATCTTTAAATTGTTTAAGTTTGGACTTGAATTTGAATTAATTATCTTGGAAACTTGACTTGATTAGGGAAATTTAATTTAGGCTTTAAACAAGTTCACTTTAGAATGTTGGTTTGATTTGAATTCATGTGAACTTTGGATTATAGTTACACTTTAGATATTATTTGACCTTAACTAAACTAGGTTGCTAACTTTAGGATTAGAACTATAAATGAAATTAAAATTAGGTTTGAAGTAAAATAGACAATGTAACGACAATGATTTAGACAAGAATTTAGACCTTGGTTTTAAATTGGTTCTAAATTAGAAATTGGAACTTGATTGAAATTAGGGCTGGTTCAAAATGGGTAGCATAATGACATGATTTAAATAATAAGGGTGTGTATTTGGATGAATATTGACATGAGCCCTAGAAGGAGTGGATTTTTAAACAAACTTTGGGTTTTGAAGTTGACAACATAATAGGTAGAAAGAAGTGATTTTCAGCTTAGAATGTGGACATTGTAATGCCTTATTGTATAAGTGTGTATGGACTATGTTTAGGACCTTGGTTTTTGGACTTAGTTTTGGACATATTATGAGTTTTGATGTGACATCCAAGAAAACAACATTCATGTATATGACCTTATTTTAGTGGTAGATCGATAGTACATCAAAATCACTTAGCCTTCAATATACTCATTTTGAGAGGAGAAATTTAAATATTAATTTTAATAAAACTATTTTAATGTAGGTGAAAGACCCACCCTCTCTCAAAGTCTTTATGAAATAAACAATCTTCAAGGGTTGTTACCTTTGCACCGTTGTGTTAGAGAAATTGTTGTGACCAATAGGTCTTAATATAAAATTTTCATTTGCTTACTAGATGGTCCCAAGATGGGTAAAAAATACATTGAAGAAGAGATCTAGGTGTCAAGATGTTCACATGAGGATACATCCCCCATCGAAGAGGCTCTAGATTCCTTGATGGTAATTTCTAATGGCTTAACATCAGGGAGTTAACCCTTTGCTTTTTTGAAACCCTTTATTGGGAATTTCACTATACCCTAATAAGAATTTCCAATAGCTAGTATGAATACTGGGATATCAACCCCTAGCCATCATTTCTTAAATACCTATGAGAAGGAAATGACACCCCAATTGCATAGCCTAAAATAAAAAGGGGAAAGTATCATTGTTTCTACTTCATAGAAATCCCACTAAAGGAAAGCAAAGAGCATACTTTATCAAATCCCCTAGGATAAAGGAAAATGGTCGCCTTCATGTTTCTAGGTCACCAAAATAAGGGGAGAACATACACATGAAAGATTCACACAAACATAAACAACAAGAAAAATTAGACAAGTGCAAGAAAATAAGTGACTTGGAAGTAAAATAATTTTTAAAACCCAAATTAAAATTGTATGTTCATTTTAGACCCAAATAAAAATGTTTACTCATTTTATACCCCCTAAATTGAAATGTGTGAAAAGAATAAAATGCTTTGTTTTGATTTTTAAATCCACTTATTTGGACAAGGACTTGTAATAAAGTGATTAAAAATTTGTAATGTGGTCTTGGGCTAACATGGAAAGTTGTCAAAAAATTGTTTAAGGCCCATATTTGTGACATAGGGCATCTTTACTAAAAATGCAAGATTTTTCCTTTGACACTTAAGATGTTTTCATTGATTTTAAGGGCATTTTCATTGATTCTTGTAAAATAGATAGAAGACATTTTTTTGAGTTTCCACTAATTAGTAGGGTGTTTCCACTAATTGGTAGGGATTTTTTTACCAAAAATAGAAAAACTAGAAGGCTTATACCAGAGGGTATTTTTACCAATTTATGTGTTCCCATTGATTTGAAGCATGTTTTTATTGATGTGTAATCTATTTATGTTAATTATTATGGCTTAAAAACATAGTAAAATAGAAAAAAAAGGTGAAACTAATATTTTATAAGGTGTTTTCAACATTTTTCAGGATAAATCTACTGAAACATAAGGAATTTCATTCAATTTCACCTAGGATTTAATTTAGGAAGTTTTTGAATAAAATAAGATGAATTTGTAGACACCTAAATCTGGCCATCAATAAACTCCAACCAAGCTTTTGACTAATTTCCACCAAAATGTACAATTTGGCCTAAAAATACTAAAACACATTAAAAGATTTGAAACTGACATATTCAAGTGCTAAATTTGGCTAGAGTATCCCTAATTGGGGTAGTGCAATTTATGAGCTAGCTAACTTTGATCAGACCATTTTGAGTCAAAATGCCAATTTTGCACTTGGGTGCCCTAGATTACTCTTTTCTATCAAATATCTTGTATGAGACATGTGCCTTTGTTATTTTGTGTTGGAAACATCCTAAATGGGAATATGGATCCAATGCATTTGACATTGACTTCCAAATCTAATCCAGTCAAATTTTGAACCAATAAAAAGATGTTTTGACCAATTTGTTTAATTTGTGCACTAAGGGCCAACAATTGCACCAAAGTTGATTAATCATGTTTTAAGCTAATTAAACCAAATTAGGGCCTTAAGTTAATTTTCCATGAAAATTGTTGAATAAATATTTATTTAAAATTGATTTATATTAACTACATCATTAGGTGACATCATCATATGGAGTGGCATTTATAATCCGAAAACGTATAAAATATCAAGATTATGGGTCTCCAATGCCTCATTAAGACCCTCCATGCCTATTCAATGCCTCTATATCCCGAATATTAATGGGGATATTTGTATAATGAATTATATATTTGGATTTATTCATGGTCACACATCTCAATATTGAGATGGATGGTCATGGTTGATCCTCAAACCATTCCAAAAATCTATAAATAGGAGGTCTTGCCTATTGAATTTTAAGATCTCACATGCCAAAGTTATAATGTTAAATTGATTCCAAAGTTTCATGCAAATTAATGTTATAACGTCTAAATATTGAGCCAAGCCAAGCCAAGCTAAACCAAAGCCACAAGGTGCCAAGGAGAGATGGAAGTAGCCAAGCTTCCATTGATGCATACTTCATGAGCACAAACCAAGAAAACCACTAAAATAAGCATTTTGGAGCATCTAAGGAAGGTGAAGGAAGGTATCTTTTGATTTTTAGTTATGTTTTCCATTCACGTTTTTTTAACTAAGCTCCCCCTAGTAACTAGGTCTAGAGATGTTATGCTAGTGTGTTTATTTCAATTTTGATTTCATTTTTGGAATTAACACCAAACTAACCATCATGTCTTGAGTCAAATTCCTAGTCTACAGAATTAACTTAACATGTAGGTCAATTATAGTAATTATAAGAATAAGAAATGTTTAGAAGAGTTTGTGGGTCGCATCAAGTCACACTAATTGTGTCATTATGTAAATCAAGAATCTAAAGAGGGTTAGTTCATTGTTAGTGAATGAAATTAAAAATAATTGAAAGACCATAAATTTTTTAGTTTAATCCATATGATTGAGCAATATTAATAAGAAAATGAATCAAATAAAAGATAAATCACACAAAATTATACCTTCCTTGAAATACTTCTTTTACTTTCCAGTTCAAAGAGGTATGTTCTCAACTTGTAGAACTAGAGGTCTTTGGCAATGTCGAATCCGCATGTGAGAAACATCTCCCCTTGTCTACACTTGGTTTGGATTTAGAATTAGCATGATAATGGTGAAGTTCCTTATTTATTTTTAAAAGTAAGTTTAGGACCAAGAAGTTTGTCTATAATGGAGGGGGACCTTCAATTTAGAGGCTTGTTTAATCGGTGAGGACCATCTATCTTGATCTCTGAATGGAGGGATAGGAATGAGTCTTCACCTTCATCAATGTTGGAGATTGAAAATATAAGAGGGTCCATTTAAGGAAATATGGAGTGTGAAAGAGATTATGAAGGAAAGTGAAATCATGACCCTTTTTGGAGTGTGTAAGAGGGTGTAATAAAGAGGAGTGTGTAATAAGATATAAAATAGTGTAAGAGATTACTTCCACTCCTCTCATTTCCCATTAGATTTAATTATGATGTCACCAAGATGAAGTAATATTTAAATTTAATTTTAGATAAGTATATAATTCCAAATCCATGTAATTTAATTTTACAGGAAGTTTATGTTAATTAATTAGGTGATTAATTAAAAACTTAGGAGAATGTGACCTTTTCAATGTTATTTTTCTAATAAATTATTCATTTAATTATCTTGTAATAATAATTACAAAGAGACAAGTTCACAACCCATGGTTAGAGATATGATTCAACAATAGTTTGGGTGATCTGGTTATAAAAATGCCTAGCCATGAGTGAGCTAAGTGTTAGAAGTGGGAAGTCCTAGGGTCCATTTTCTAGGATGACCACTCTTTAACATCATTCCCACACTAAGCTACAATGGGTTATTCATGAAAAGCATCCACAATGTAATGGGATACTAGATCAGTGTTCAATGTGATGGGGGTCAATATGTGGATTGAAACTTGTGTTCAATGCAATAAAGAAAGTCCATAATCCATGGCTAAGGATACTATTCATCATTGGTTAAGGCATTCTGGTTACAAAAATGTCAGTGCCAAACATTTTAACTCAATGATGATAGCCTAGTGATGAGTGAGATAATTAATAGAAGTGAGAGGTTTCAAGATCTATTCCCTAAGATGACTAGTCTCTAGCATCATTCCCACACTAAGCTACAATAGGTTATTCATGAAAAGTATCCAATTAAATGGAATACTATCCCAATTTTTAATGCGATAGGGGTCAACATGTGGCTTCAAACATGTATTGAATGTAATGAGGCAAGTCCATAGCCCATGAATAGGGATACGATTCACTATTGGTTTGGGAATTATGATTATAAATATGTCTATACCCAAAATTTTTGAACCCACTGATGATAGCCTAGCAATGAATGAGTTGAGTGATGGAAGTGAGAGGTCTCAAGGTCCATTCCTTGAGATGACCACTCTCTAACATTGTTCCCACACCAAGCTATGGTGGGTTATTCATGAAAAGTATCCAATGTAATGGAATACTAGCTTGGTGTTCAATGATATGGGGGTCAACATATGGCTTGAGACCTATTTTCAATGTGATAAGGCAAGTCTACAACACATGACTAGGATTTGATTCACCATTAGTTTATGAAATTTGGTTATAAAAATGTCTGTACCCAAAAAATTTCACCTGTTAATGGGACATTAGTAAGCTTTGGTAAAAGTATGATAAAGGACAAGTCTATATGGATTCCTCCTCCCCTGGGGTGGTTAAAATAAAATTTTGATGGAGATTTAAGGGGAAATTTGGGTACTTTCGATAGAGGATGTATCATTTGAGACTACAGTGGCTCTTTGATTAGGGCAATTTTAAGAAAATTTTGGATGGTATAAACAATGAATTTAAAGCTTAGGCCATTTAAATTAGAATTGATCTTGTAATCCAATGTAAAATTGATAATCTTGTAATTGAAGGTGATTCTCAAATCATAATTTCTACTCTTAATAAAAAGGCAACCATTTGTTGGAGGTTAGAAAATATTTTTTCTAATGTTTAAGCAGGCTTGGATAATTTTACATCTTGGGAATGCAAGCATTGCTATAGATAAGCTAACTCAACATTAAATTTTCTATCTAACTATGAGATTGATCAAAGGGAAGATATGTAGGTGGACAACCTTAGATCTATTGGGAAGACTTTTTTGGGTCTATTTCCATTATTTTATGTTCTTAAAAAAAGTAATAAATTTTATAATATAATAATAAAATGCTTTTGATTAGTATTAATTATGGTTTGATATGACCATAATTATCTTCATCTAACATTGTTGGGTTTTGGGTGACATCATTCCCTCATTATGGCCTCAACCATGTGAGCAAAGGTGGTGATAGCTATCATTTATGGTACAAGAGGTTATATGATGTGTCTTTGCCATGTTGTGGTATTTTATTTATGCCTAAATGGTATTTTAGTTTTTGTGGGCATCTGATCTTTTATTTCTATGGAATGAGAGGTAGATTTGGCACTTGAGACTTTGGTTATCTATAGTAAAAGCTTAACTCATGAAATGACATTTGAGGGTTGAATTTCTAAGGCTCATCTTAAACACATTTTTTGGGTCCCTATAGAAGAAATTTTTTAGGCCATCTTCGTAGTCTTGGGCAAAGACTACGTGGCTCATTGCATTCATAGTAGAGTGAAATCTATAGTAGCTATCATGTTTATAACCAAAATTATGGCTCTAATGGTGGATAATGATGTGGTCTCTAAAATTATGGAGTTTTTAATGTTGCCCAACCATCATATATTTCTTGTGGAGGATCTTGAAAGGGTGGTCTTAGCCCCTTTTCCTAAATTATCTTTCTTTGGATTGAATGGTGTTTTTTTAGTTTCAATATCAACTTTTAGATTATTGGAGACTTGCTTCATGGTTTTATATGATTTTTTAGAGGAAATACAAAAGAAGGTTTGTGATATTGACTCTACACAGGGTTAGTTTTTGACCATGCTACCAATGGTGCATATTAAGAGCGTAATTATAGAATTAATTTGGTTGAAAATAGCTTGTCACAATTGAGCTCGTGTGGATGTGGTGAAGCTTTTGGCAAAAATGATAATCTATAGAATAACTACTTCTCCTCCTTAGTTGGCAGGGCCACCTAGATGAGTAGTCATAGTAGTAATGATAGGACACTTAGAAAGCAATCATGTGTCTACTTTAGTGGGAGGCATAAAATTTAAGGTTTAGGGTTTGAGGAAGAAATTAGTGGGGAAATCTTCATCTATTGATATTATTATCGATGAGGTGGTTGTTATAGATGATAAGGATGTTTTAATTTGATCACTGTGGGGTTGATAATTTTTTGGTTAACTTTCTATTTACTCTTTCATTTTAGTTGGCTATCTTTTAGCCCTTTTTGGGTTATTTCTATTTTTTGTATGTCTATTTTTTGTATATGGTTACTTTTCAACATGCTAGCTAGTGTGAACATGCTATGGTTTTGGTTAAAAAATTTGATTAACTTTTGCTTTTAATCAAGCTATCCATTTTTGTGATCCTTTTATATATGGAAAGGGGACCTGTTAAACACAAATATAAATAAAAAAAAAAAATATTTAAAAATGATAAATTTGATTTAGGATGCTAATGTCAAATTAAATGTTGTGATAAGACGCATTACCCTAATCAGGGATGTGTTGTTACAATTTTAGATTAAATCAACAGTTATGTGAATAATTAGCTTAATTGATGATTTTTAGTAGATTTTCATGTGATTTATGGAAAGTCATTTTAATTTCAATTTATACAAAGAAGTTGTGAAAATTAAGTGTTTACATTTTTAAATAACTATCTGTGTCTTTCTATATGTTTAATAAGGTTGGCTAAAGGAATTTTTGAAAAGGTTTCACTAAATAAACAAATCAAAAGCTAATTTAAAAAATAATTGGTTCCTATATTAGCACTATCTATTGAGCAATTATACACTATTTAATATTGAGAAAATATCCCCTATTCATCTCAAATTCAAGATCATTGAAAAGAAGCAACCAAGTCTAAAGCATGCTAAATCAAGTCAAGAGCTATTAATTTTAAGTATCAAAGCCATATTTTTAGATGCATACATATAATAAAGGATAAAAATTACACATTCCCTCTAAGTGGTAGAATTATGTATGGCTTTATTTCCATCTTTAGAGTATCAAGATACATAAGTAGAATTTAATTATCAAGGGATTGATTGGGATCAACTCAACCTATTACACTTCCCATTTATTTTTTTTAGGTTTCTAGCTCTCACAAGATCCATTGGGGTTCCAAAGAAACGAAGAGGAAAAAATAATATTTTCATCAAAATATCATCTCAATGCTCTCATAGTTTTAGAAGGAGGAACATTAAGATTTTATTTGTTATGAATACGTATAAATCCACAGTCAACAAACATGACCAACCTATGTTGTTTTCCACTAATCACATTCCTATCAAGGAATAAATTCATATTTTATTCTTGATTTTTCATCCTCATAGTTTTATTTTTCTCTATTTTTCATTTTTAGACATCAGTCAAAGTCAACTTAGATAAGTTCGTAGTCAATAGACACAACTGACCTACGCTACTATACAAGGAGCACATACCTATCTAGAAGTAATTTTAGATTATAATTTTGATTAAGAAAAATAATAGTCCTATCTTATACTATTTCATATTGTTGAACATCAAAAAATAAATATAAATTTAGATTCAATCTAAGTACATTTCTTCTTAGCATTTTCCAAAAATAATAGTTTTCCATATTTAGCAAATTACAAATTAGAATTGTTAATAATTTTATATATTTAGCATTTTGATATCTATCAAGTTTTTCACCTATTATAAAAACATTTTAATTGTTAAATAAAAATATGGTAAAACATTTATCATGACTGCTGAAAATTATAAAGTTAATATGAAGCAAGTGAATGAAGTTAATGGCAAATAATTCATTGAATATGTTATGTCAACCCATATAATATTTATGCATTACTATATATTACATGAGATGAACAAACTAAATTATCTCAATCTTCCACTTCCACTACAAATGTTCCAATTTTTATTATTTATTCTATTCTTATATCAACACCTCTAGTTACATGTCTGACATAATCCCTAGGTATGGGGGCATCATGAGGTTTCTAATAGATTCATATGCCTATTTATACATGTGCATCCTACACACCTCCATTAGTTACTACACATGGTCCATCACCAACATCATGTAATGTGTACTCTCTTGAAAAAATGTTATAACCTTAAATTCTAAGGTGTTGCAATTAGAGCAAGGTGTCTCTATAACTAGTCATTCAATATAATCCCATAGTTTGATTCGTTCTATTTTGGAACCCAAGATAAGACCTTACCCATTACTAGTAGGGTGTTTCTATTCAAATTTTTGCTTTCAGATTCAAGATAAGAATTAAGAAACTTAAGTGATATGGTCAAGGCTTGTGTGTACCTGGATATAGTCTGCGCACCGTAATCCAGACGCTGTGAGTACTCCTCTTTGGCTGTGGAGGAATGACACCTGCAAAGAAAAGAGACTTGGACAAAAGAAGGCATTAGATAAGGAGATGGTGGGTTGCCAAGCAAAAGCTTGATCCCAGAAGCATGAAAACTTCCTTAAGGGATGTCAACCCACTAGTCAATAGAAAAAGAGTCTGATAAAATATAGAATGTCAAAGTAATGATAAGAGACTGAGAAGCAAAAGGGAAGCAAAGGCTTACCTGAAAGATGCTGTCAAACTGGTTACAGTCGCTGGCGTCGGTTGGTAAAGGTGCCAATGTCGGTTAGTCTGCCGATGTCGGTGGGGGAAGAGACTGGCATCGGTCGGGGCAGTAGGCTTGAACGGGGTCTGGTCGAGTCTGTGGTCCATGGACAGGGTCTGGTTGTGCAGAATGGTCTGTGGACGGGTCTGAGACAGAGTTTGGGCCTGGTTGAATGGTCTGGGGTCTGGGTCTGATAGTCTGGTTAAATGGGCAGAGTGTATGGTCTGAGGACAGAGGCAACAGAGAGATGGGGAAGTAAAGATTTGGCTCTGGTCTGGTCTAGGGTTATAGAAGTGTTAAAGGGGGGAGATATTACCTGAAAGCTATAATTCCAAAGACAATGAAAACACAGACAGTATACATACCTGTGCCTGCCGAAAGAGTGCTGTTGATGTCATACCTATTGTTGATGTAGTGATGCTGATGTAGAATCCCTGTTGCTACACCTGAGGGGGAGAGTGAGAGGCTTGGCTAAGAGATTGGCATATTAATAGATGGTCGAAGACTCCAGATTCCAGACTCGTGATTAGCTCCCGAGATTCAGAGTTTGATTAGAATTTCTAATTTTTTTGTGATTAGCCATGGATAGGGTTAGGAGACGATTTAAGTAAACTGACGTCGGTGATCCCGCCGGTGTCAGCCGACAGTTGACCGACGTCGGCGGGTGCAAAACGCGTAAAAGGGCCAACAAGCCTGTTCTACATCCGCCAGGTGCATAGTCCGTTGGAGAATGTCGAGGGTTGGGCTAAAGACGCATGAGAGTTGGTTAGGTGGTTGGAAAGGAGTAAGAATAGGTCTTAGGTGAGTCATAGGATAGGAAATGGTCTAAGGCGAGGTGTCATGGGTGAGGTGTCATGGTGATGTGTCTAAGGAGGGGGGTTAATTAAAAATAATTTAATTATTTTAAATTAGTAATTGCATGTTTTAGGAATGGGTTAGGAATGGACCAAAGGAGGGGAAAGACCAAAGTTAGACACGATTTAGGTGTCTACATTTGCCCCTTTTT
The DNA here is from genome assembly GCA_037957365.1 of Torreya grandis. Taxonomy (NCBI): domain Eukaryota; kingdom Viridiplantae; phylum Streptophyta; class Pinopsida; order Cupressales; family Taxaceae; genus Torreya; species Torreya grandis. The sequence continues at coordinate 1,752,639 of JARHVA010001143.1, forward strand.
ATCTTGTTGGTTGTTCTAGATGAACTGCAAGACAAAAAAAGGAGGTGGTTGCCCCAAGGTGGGATGATGTGGATTGCCTCGAGGTATGGATGAGGTATTCCCCCTCAAAGTGGGAGTCAAGGGAAGGGAACCTGATGTCAAGTGCCGATTTGACAAAAGGTGGATGAGAAGGAGAGTGAGCATGAACGCTGCAAAAGTCTTGATTGCGTGCATACCACTTCACGGGACAGGTAGGTCAAATGGTCATAGTCAAAAGGTCGAGGAGTGCCAAAATTGAAATAACTGGGCCCCAACATTAGTCGTAGCTGATCGGGTTATTCAATCTAAGCTGTAGCTCCAAATGGTCGTCATGTTCCAGGTATCCCAGGCTCAGGAAGTGCTCTTGAAAACATGAAAAAAGTCACAAGTAGTGTGGATCAACCGGCTTGCGATCCTATACTTGTGAGGGTCCAAAAAAAAAGGTCTGCGAACAATTTTGCTATCTACTCATGAGGTAGCATGCGTGCAAACAAAACCAAGATAGAGTTGTCTCGAAAGTGGTCAGGGTCTAAGGAGATATGCATGATCTCCATGGTCACTGGTCGAGTTGAGATATAAGTGATCTCAAATGGGCCCCTATGAGGAGTCAAAAATGACTTCGACATTGGTAGGGTTGGTTGATTGGTCATAATGAAAGATGAAAGGTTGACATTTTGAGAGATGAATGAGCAGATGGGTGGATAAAGGAATGGCCGAGCTAACCTCAGAAGACTGAGTGCTGCCTACATAGCCCTTGAAGGGCCTCAGACCAATGTAGTTCAGACAAAGGGTCAAAGAGGTCGATTGGTCTTGGTCAAAGTGGTCGATGGAATGGATTGGTTATGATGAATGATGAGGGTAAAAAGATGATGGTGTAGACTTTTCCAAATGGTGTATTTTGCAATATTGGTCGAGGGGTCTTTCATCCCTAGCAATTTTTCACAGTCATGATGGATGTATGCTAACAATGAATTGAGGTCTATTTATGCTTCAGCAAGTATTGGTTTATGCTTGACATAAATTGTGTTGGGTTGATAGTTTCCATGTGTATTGGTGTCCATAGAAACTACGTGAATGGTCTAGGTCATGTCATAGTCTGAAAATGTTTGATTGGTTTAGTTTGAGTTTGGTTGGATAGATAATGATTTGGTTGGATGCGTGACCAAAATGTGTCAAAAGTGAAAGGCGAATTGCTCTTTCATTGACAAGGACCGAAAAAAGAGCATAGATAGGGGTTGTTAGAACAAAAGACCTATTTATGCATTGCGTTGTTGACCAGTGGTTGTGTTAGAGAAGTAATCGAATTGCTTGACATTAAGTGAGCTTGAAATCCCTTGAGTATGCAGGGGTGATAGGATTGATGTGAGATGGAAGGGGGAACCCTTTTTGGCAGGAACAACTTTGCCCCTTTTATAGGTGACCCCGAGAACGACTATAGACAAGTCCATGACTCTAAAGGTTGCAAGTCAAAATGATTTTTTTTTTTTGAAGGCAGATTGATCGATGCGGGAAGCTTGCGATGGGATATTGTCTTGCTTTGTGGTCATGTCATGAAGCTGATTGATGCGAGAAGCTTCAGAGATAATGCTGTGTATGTAGCAAAATTTATGCATAGCCATCCTTCGAGGGAGTGGTCTATATTCTGCTTTTTGATGTTGGTGATGACTTTGGCCTAGCTATCCTTCAAGGGAGCAGTCTAGTAAATACAACAATGATGATGCAGCTGTCCTTCGAGGGAGCAGTCTACATTTATAGTTTTATGACCTTGGAATATGCATCCCATTTTGATATATATTTGATTGATTTGCTGACTGGACTTTTGGTCATGGACTTGACTATAGAGGTTTAGAGGGTTTCCCTTTTATTAGGACAAAGCATTCATGCTTGCCAAAAGGGTTAGGATTGAGGTTTGAAGGAGATAGGAATGACCATGACAGGGAGTGCTCAAGGGATTGAGCTCAAGTTAAACGTCAAATGAATAATTATTTGACTAACAGTGGATTGGTCAAAGATGAAAAACATAAAGGGGCTCAGATTCTGACAAAATCCTGACCCATGCTGGTGTTAAGGTCTGAGTCAATTGGGAGTAAACTTTCCCCATTTGTTTCATTCCAAATTGGTCAGGTGATTGATGACAGCTTGAAGAAATGATAGGTGCTTGGTTGGGTGGTGTTTGATAATTGAAGTTTGGTCGAGGTTTAGTTGATGCTGGTCAGGGTCATGATAAGAAAGGTTGGTTGATGATTGGACTATGTGTGATCGAGGTTTAGTCGAGGTCATGGTAAGGTTGGATTCCCCCAGTTGCTTAGGGAGAATGTTGGATAGATTGGTCAAGGTCGGTTGAGGCTTAGTGGTCAAATGGACTGTGTTGATGTCGAATAATGGGGTCAAAGGTGGTAAAGGGACCATAATCTGGCGTGGAGGTCCCAATTTAGGTGATGAGGTTTGAGAAGCATGGGTCAGTGTTGATGATTTGTCAAAGAGGTGGTCAAGAGGATCCTTGATAAGAAGGGAATCCTTTCTCCATTGTTGACGAATGATAGCTTTGAGAGTGCAACAATGCTCAGTGTCATGTCCCGGAGTGTGATGATAATGACAAAATTTAGAGTTGTCAAACCAAGATGGCCTTGATCCGAGAGTTGATGAGTGGGGTGGTGTTGAAGGTTTGTTGATGATGTGGTCGAAAAGAAGGGTGTCATTTCCCAGACATTGGCGAATGGAAACCTTGAGGGCACAACAATGCTCAGTGTCGTGCCCAGGCGTGCGATGATATGCACAAATGCGAGTGTCATCGAACCAGGGTGGTTTTGGTCTGAGAGATTGATATGGTTTAAGAGGTGGGAGATAGATGTGAGAGGACTGCAATAATTGTCGTAACAGTAAAGCATAAGAACCTGTTAACAGGTTTGGATGTTTTGTCGCAGTGGGGATTGATGACTTTGGTTCGAGAGGCATAAGAGGCATAGGTCGATGGTTTGGAAGAGATATATGTCTGAGGGGTTGAGGGAGTAATGGAGGCAACTTGTCTCTATGAAGTATGGGAGTGGGAAACACCCCTATTAAAGTGGACGAATGCAGGCCCAAAATAGAGGGAAATAATGAAGGTGGGGGAAGAGTCCTCCGATGTGGTCTAGTGGCCTTCTTTGATATGGTTTGAGGGCCATTATTGCGAGAGGCAAGGTTAGATGTGGGGCGAACACCAAGAGGTTCAATCTCTTTTGGTAAGGTGGGCGCTTGTGCGGGTTTGGGCTTAGATGTGGACGGAGGTGAGTGAGATGTAGAAATCTCAGGCAAAGGGCAAGAGGAAACCGTGACTGGGTCTTCTTCGGTCAAAATGGGTGGAGAGACTGGGTCTTCTCTTGGTGGAGAAGAAATAGGAGAGTGTGGCTCCTCAAGAGAGAAGAAGGCAGGGATGATCGTGCCTTCTGCTTGTGCTTGAGGAGTAGGCAAGGTAAGGTCTTCGGATGAAGGTAAGGCTAATGGCATAGGCATGGTCAAGGTGTCCTCTAGTATGAGAGAGGTAGATGGAGGAATAATAGGAGAAGAAAGTTCTTCATCTTGTGATGGAGGAGGTTGGTCAAGGACAAGAGGCAAAATAGTATTGATTGTGTGAATATTATGGTCATGAGAGTCATTAGTCATGGTTTGGATGTTGTTTTGAGTAGGTGGATGGTTTGGAAATGGTTGTTTGAAGATGTCGATGTTTTGATTTGGTGGGGCATTCGGGTTATCTAAAATAAGATCCCCCTTGTCGATCATGTCTTGGATGATGTTCTTGAAGGTTTGGCAATTGTCAATGTCATGGCCGTGGACACGATGAAAGTGACAGAATTCGGCCTCCCTATACCATGTAGGGAGGGATTTTGAAGGGTTGAATTGAGGTGGTTGGATTGGAGGGAGATTGAGGACCCCCTACTTGAGTAGTTTTTCCAAAACGGAAGCGTATGATTCTCCAAGTGGAGTGTATGAACGCTGGATGTACCGTTGTTGGAATTGTTTGGTGATGATTGGAGATGTAGAAGGTTGAGGGTAATTAGTTGTCGTCGATGATGGTGATCTAATGACCACAGTGTTGGCCACTCCTTTGGGTTTGGAGTTGGCAGAAGAAGAAGATCTGGAAGAAGAATGGTCATTGGTTTTTGCGTTGGTATTACGCAATTTGACCTTATCCTCTTCAATGGCGCGGAGTTCAAGCTTTCGAGCCATGGTGAAAGCTTCGTCGAAAGTGCGGAATGTCTGAATCTGTAAGGTAAAAGAGATGTGCCTAGCACATGCTCGAGAAAAGAGCTCGATGAGCTCAGGTTGAGGTAAGGAGAAAGAGAGCTGGTTAATCAGGCCTCTCCAACGGGCGACAAAATCAACTATTGATTCATCATCAAATTGCCTGATGGAGTAAAGGTCTGTGATTGAGACTTGTTTGGTGATGTTGATAGAAAAATGGTCAAGAAATAATTGGGTAAGTTGAATGAATGAAAAGATAGAATGCCTGGCAAGAGAGCTATACCAGTCAAGGGTAGAGCCAGAAAGGGACATAGGGAACGTGCGTAAAAGTAACGCATCGTCATGGGCAATAAGATAGCAGGCATGTCTAAATGCTCGTAGATGTTGTTGTGGGTCCTCCTTACTCTATAAGTGAGTGAATTTAGGAAGCTCCCATTGGTTGGGGTATGGTCAGATAGGGACAGAAGGATGAATGGGCTCGTTGCAAATTTACTCATACGAGAGAGCATTGCGTGAACCAGAGATAGAGGTCTCAAGACTGGACATTTTATCCATCAGCATTTTAATGACGTCTGCTGACAGATTGACAGGTGGGGCACCCCCTAGGTTGTAGGGTGCTTGAAAGAGGCTAGAGGAGGCATACGACGTAGTTGGTTGTACCAGTAAGGGGGCAACATACGGATGACTAGTCGCAGGGACATAAGTGGAGGCCAAAAGTGGTTGAGTTATGAAAGTCGAGGGTATAAGCTGACTAGATACCGCCAAGGGTGGTTGCGTGATGGCACTGGTAGAAGGATAGGTTGGCACTCCTGCATTAATGGGTGCAAGAGTGTGAGGGGTCGAGACAATCAAGTTATGGTATGATGTAGAACTTGGTTGAATTGCGTGTGGTTGAGGGGGTAATAGAACCCCGATGGAGGTTGGTCTAAAAATGGATGGGGAGGCCAAACTTTGCGTATTGGCCATGGTTGGGTAAACGGTTGAGGAAAAAGGCTGGGTATCAGACGGTGTTAATGTCATCACCGCTTCACCTGAAAGGTCTCGCGTTGGGTCTCTTGTGAGATAGTTTTGGAGGGCTATGACGTTGAGGTCCAAGAATCTTTTAAAATCTTAGTCCCCTTCAGGGATGATGGGAGTCCGAGTCGGGGTCGGTCCTGTAGGAGTTCTTTCAGTCTCTGAGTGGAACTCCATGATAGGATTGGTTAGAGATGAGAGAGCGTGGTCAAGAAGAGGGTCAGGTTCCAAAAACTGTGTGCTTTCAGTTTCAGAAACTCAAAATGAGGTTTTGGCAGAAAAAGGGGTCAGGTTTGAAGTTGTTGTTTTGAAAAAGAGGACTGTGACAGTGACTGACGTTGGTTTAAAAAATCGATGTAGGTAAGAAAGATGGCTGACGTCGGTCAGATAACTGATGCTGGTGAAGGAAGGAAACCAACATCAGTGGTAAAACCGATGCTGGTGACTGTGGTTTCCAGAAACTCAGGAAAAAAAGTTTTTTGGAAATGAAAAAGATGTCCTTACCAGCTCAAAAAAGACAGATAAAAATAGAAAATAAGATGATGATAGACAGAGCCTAGCGTTTAAATCCCTAGAAACAATTTTATTAAGATCGTGTGGCTTATGCCTTAATATGATGTTTGAGGGGTTGGCTGTTAGAAGGGTCCTAGAAGAGGTAGTCTAAAGATGGTTTCAGGTTTTGTTAAGGCGCTCAAGAAGTTTGTATTAGGTTCGGTACGTGGCCTAGTGCTAAGGAGCAAGCTCCCCTCACTTCACGAGTCCAGTGGTTAGTTGGTCTCGCTTAGCCAAAATATACCTTGCCTAGAGATTAGCCTCTACCAGAGAACAGAGTGGGCTTTCCCCTTGGTGATGAAATCCAAGTGAGATTGCCAGGTAGGGGTAAGGTATCCGCTGGGGGATGAAATCCCAGTTGGGCCTTATCTCAGGTATGTTTTATGTTTGTTTTAGTGCATGTGGTTTGGTTGTGTAACATCAAGTGATCTACGATTTATTCAATATGCGGTTTAATTACTAAGTGTGGTCTAATGCAAGCACAAGCAAAAATGGAATGCAAAGTGTTTTAATGCCCCAAGTCAAAATGTGAAGTTCGGATGAAAAACAAGTTGAGAAAAGGTGAAGAAAATGATTTTGGACTAGTCTAGAAATGCAAGAAAGGAAAAGAAAAGTTATTTTTATTCCTGCTTATAGTGTCATTTTAGAAAAGAAGAAAGAGGTGAAGATTAAGAAGCCTAATGCACCCTATATGAAAAAAGAAGGAAAGGAACAAAAGGAAGGCCCTTAAGGATCCCACCGGGCGTGCCAGAATGTTTCTATTCAAATTTTTGCTTTCAAATTCAAGAGAAGAATTAAGAAACTTAAGTGATATGGTCAAGGCTTGTGTGTACCTGGATATAGTCTGCGCACCGTAATCCAGACGCTGTGAGTACTCCTCTTTGGCTGTGGAGGAATGACACCTGCAAAGAAAAGATACTTGGACAAAAGAAGGCGTTAGATAAGGAGATGGTGGGTTGCCAAGCAAAAGCTTGATCCCAGAAGCATGAAAACTTCCTTAAGGGAGGTCAACCCACTAGTCAATAGAAAAAGAGTCTGATAAAATATAGAATGTCAAAGTAATGATAAGAGACTGAGAAGCAAAAGGGAAGCAAAGGCTTACCTGAAAGATGCTGTCAAACTGGTTACAGTCACCGGTGTCAGTTGGTAAAGGTGCCGACGTCGGTTAGTCTATCGACGTCGGTGGGGGAAGAGACCGGCGTCGATCGGGGTAGTAGGCTTGAACGGGGTCTGGTCGAGTCTGTGGTCCGTGGACAGGGTCTGGTTGTGCAGAATGGTCTGTGGATGGGTCTGAGATAGAGTTTGGGCCTGGTTGAATGGTCTGGGGTCTGGGTCTGATAGTCTGGTTAAATGGGCAGAGTGTATGGTCTGAGGACAGAGGCAACAAAGAGATGGGGAAGTAAAGATTCAGCTCTGGTCTGGCCTAGGGTCATAGAAGTGTTAAAGGGGGGAGATATTACCTGAAAGCTATAATTCCAAAGACAATGAAAATACAGATAGTATACATACCTGTGCCCGCCGAAAGAGTGCTGTTGATGTCGTACTTATTGTTGACGTAGTGATGCTGATGTAGAATCCCTATTGCTGCACCTAAGGGGGAGAGTGAGAGGCTTGGCTAAGAGATTGGCAGATTGACGGATGGTCGAAGACTCTAGATTCCAGACTCGTGATTAGCTCTCGAGATTTAGAGTTTGATTAGAATTTTTGATTTTTTTGTGATTATCCGTGGATAGGGTCAGGAGACGGTTTAAGTAAACCGATGTCAGCGATCCCACTGGCGTCGGCCGACAGTTGACCGATGTCGATGGGTGCAGAACGCGTAAAAGGGCCAACAAGCCCGTTCTACATCCGCCAGGTGCATAGTCCGTTGGAGAATGTCGAGGGTTGGGCTAAAGATGCACGAGAGTTGGTTAGGCAGTTGGAAAGGAGTAAGAATAGGTCTTAGGTGAGTCATAGGATAGGAAATGGTCTAAGGTGAGGTGTCATGGGTGAGGTGTCATGGTGATGTCTCCAAGGAGGGGGGTTAATTCAAAATAAGTTAATTATTTTAAATTAGTAATTGCATGTTTTAGGAATGGGTTAGGAATGGACCAAAGGAGGGGAAAGACCAAAGTTAGACACGATTTAGGTGTCTACATAGGGTTCATATCTCCTAAGCTACCAATTTATGAAGGTAAACGTGATATCAAACACCATCTTTGAACATTTCATGTAGTATGTTTGAATTATTTTACAATGACAAATTATTAACCAAGATATTTATTAGAAGCCTCAAATAATATAATTTTTGATGGTTTTATGATCTTCCACTCCAAATTTTTAAGACATTTTAGCCTTTGACATATGATTTTTTATAAAACTTATCTATCAACATTGGTAAAAAACTATATTATGCACAAGTTACAAAACTCAAGTAAGGGACAAGTGAGCCAATCAATGAGTATGTTCTTTAGTACAAAACTATGCTCAATAAGATGATAAATTCTATGGAAGATGATGAATTACAAGATATCTTCACACAAAGTTTACTAGAACCACTTCTTGAGTCTCTCATGTTCAAAAAATTCAATTTTTACTTATGAGTTATGCCATATAGTCAAATATTATGAAATCAAGCTCATAACTTTGAACAAGCTCAAATATGCACCAAATGCTCCATCTAATTCAAATATCAAGTTTCAAAGAAAACCAAATTACAGGGTCAAATATAAAAAATTATAATGAAGTAAAGTAACAATAAATGCATTATCACAACCAAAAAATAAGCTTCAATTGACAACTCTACTAAGGAGGTGATTTGCAAGGTTTACATAATCTCCTCATGTCTTGTTACAAATATTACTTACATGTAATATCATATCTCTCCTTCCACCATTAGAGGTTGATATGCCTAAAAATTGACTCAAGATTAAACAATAACACTACTTATTATTACCATAAATTTATTAGACAATATATGAATAAGTATATTAGGCTAGGGCATATGATACAATATCTCATTGATGATAATACTATTGAACTAAGCACTCCCATAGAGGAAGCTAAACCACAACAAAATGACAATGCAAAGATGAGAATATTAAGTAATCCATTTCCAAACCATGGGATGATAAAAAATATAGATAATTCAGAGGTAGATTATCCATACAATGTGTATCCTCCTCCTAAGGCATATGGACATCCAATAAACAGTATTATTAATACATTTATAGGCATATTACCACCATGTCTAGTGATCAAATTTGATGACATTTAAATCATTGAAGATGATTAAGATAAACATGCACTTTTTATTTGAGTTTATATCAATAGACAATCCATACATAGTGTCATGATCAATAATAGGTAAAGTGACCGATGAGATGTGGGTGAGTTGGTAAAGTGACTTGGTTGTTTCAAGCACCACCTAGGTTTAAATCTCATTAGGGTATCAAACATTGGATGTGGTCGATCATTAAGTATATTCATGGGTCAGTTATGGCTAATTATTGGTATTCTTAGGCCAATTATGGCCATTAATGGTATTTTCAGGCTAGTTGTGGCCATTCATTATTATTATCTTGGGGATTTAGGTCCTCTAATGTGTCCCAAACTGGTTGGAGCTTTGGTCAAAAGTGATTGAGAGATAGACCCCTTAACCTTGACATCGAGCTAAAAAAAATAATAGGTAAAGTGAAAACATATATCTAATGACACTTATTTATACTCTTGGGTATACAAAGAAAGATTTACAAGCTATTATTTTATCAAAATTTGAATTAATATGTGAAATAACCCTAATTATAATAATTTGAATATAATATAACATAATGTTGTAAATGAAGTTTTGACAAGTAGAATGAAAGTAAAATATTGGATGTGATGAATTAAAATTGATTGAAATAAGACTAACTATGAAATTAAATAACAAAATCAACTATTTCTATATGATATTTGACTTTGTAAATTTGATAGAAGACTAAAATTGACAAACAAGAATTGAAACTACAGGCACCCAAAATTTGGAGCTAAAACTGGTGAATGACATGATCATCCAACTTAAGATAAGATCAACTGCCACTATAGTCCCCTACTAGTTGATTTTTTAGTTTGTTAAAAAAAGGAAATTAGGTCATGATTATTTATAAAAACTTTAATTAGGTATGTATGCATATATTTGACCTTTGGATGTGTGTGGAAGACCTAAAAATAGCTTCTTCAAAGTTGAAACACTAATAGTTATTTCAATGATTGAAAACTTATAAATAAAAAATCGGAGGGGGGGAGTGTATTGGGTTGAGTTGACCCCAATCACCCCGATAATAAGTGAACATTTCCTATGTATCCAATACTTTGAATATGGAATTCAAGTCCACATATTTCTCCCACATATATTATTTTGTAAGATTGTTCTCCTTAGACTATATGAACATATTTAAATATGGCTTAAATACTTGATCATAATTTACTTTGGCCTTGGTTAAAGACTAGTGTTGTGATTATAATCATAATTAGAAAGAATAGGGAAGTTTTGATCAATATGTTGTAATTTAGACATATTTAACATTTAATGTTAAAATAATGGAATGGTGACCACTCCTTTATACACAATTAGCTTGTGCCTAATTCCATGGTCTTTGACCACCAATCCTTGACTTCTATGTGGATGATATATTCCTATAATAAAATAATGATCACAATATATCCCTATTTATCTTTCCAAATATCTTAGGCTTACCATTTGATCCTTTAAGAGTATCTCACCCACCAATAGTGTCTGAATCCTCTAGCCATGTTCTCTCACCAAATAAAAAATGGTTGCTCAAATTCAAATTTACCCAAAGGATCCCACACATTTTGTCAATGCCATCCATTTTTTTTCAAAATGATCACTATAAAGATACATTTTCAACCCCATTTATTCACTAGAGGCTCATATGATTGACACACACTAGAATGTCTAATTGAATATTGAGAGGAAATCATCTATTCTTCCCAATTCGAAGTCCACACAACCCTAACAACCCTAAGATAAATTTGAATACACCTCCAAGGTCAAGGTTAATTGTTTAAGCACTTAATCACACTAGGATTTCACTAATATATAACATTAAACTAGTCTTTCACACACACCACCTTAACATTGGATAACTACATAGAGTTTGATCCCTCTTTTGAGTATTGGTATATAGCAAGTTCTCAACATAGGGGGTGTTGAGGTCAAACCCAACTTCAACCACAAACCCATTTTTACTCATTATATTTTATCCTCATGACCTATTGAGCTAGGGTCCCAAGTGATTAAGAAGGTATACATTGGATTCTACAATGAATCACATGATATGATCACACATATAGAGATAATAATTAAAGGCATACATGTCCAAAATTTCATATTTTCTTAACCCTATAGACACCTAATTCTGGACGCAATTGTCTTTCAATCGAAGTTTAGATCAATTCCTACCAAACATTTCAAATTAAGCTTAGGAATCACTAAACATACCAATTTTTACCATGCATCATTTATCACTTCTCATAATCATGTTGAGTGATCCCTATTTGGGATATTATCTCATATGTAACAACAACCTCTCATGGATTCATTCTCAATCACCTTGCAAAATAACAACTATTAATTTGGCCTTTAGACCCATTAAGTGGGAGACCTGATCAAATCTTAAAAGAGCAAAAATGATAATCAAATTGAATCATTTAATTATACAAGATTAAATGCTTAGTTGAATTATCCATTTGTAATTAATGAATATCTAAAAATGGAAATTCCTAAAATCCAAATATCAAGTCTTTTAATCATTGCCTTTATGAGTTGTCAAGCTCTTCCAAAATATCCCAAAATATATAATTTGAGAGCCATGCCTAGTAATTGAAAATCATAATCACATGACAACTTTTAACTCAATTAACATTAGTCTCAACTTAGCTAGGATTAGTTTGAACCTATTCCATGTTTAAACTCAACCTTAACTCACCTTGGGTGAGAGTTAATTCTTGAGGCTATAAATATAAGGCCATGGCTATTGATTTTAAAGCTCTTTTGGTGTAAAATTATTAAGCCTAAATTCCTTCAAAATATTGATAAGAGTAGTGTTATAGTGCCTAAATGCCTTGCAAGTAATGTTACCATGCTCAAATCATAAACCAAGCAACCAAGCCAAGATGCCAAAGAAAGGTGAAGCCAACAAATCTCCATTGATGAAGATTTCTTGATGAAAAAGCTGAGCAAGCCACTTTAACAAGCCATTTGGAGCTCTAAAGAAAGTAAAAGAATGTTTTAATTTATGTTTTAGTTGTGTCTCATATGCATGCTTGTTACCTAAGCTCTCCCTAGTGTCTAGGCTAGAGGTTTTAGGATTTTATCATGTTATTTTGATTTGTTTTATTGGACTAACACAAGACTGACCTCTCCTCTATGTATTCTTTGTTCACATCATGACATGCCCTATGGGACTAAACATCTTGTATGGCTAAGGAGATTGATATGTTGGTTTTAGTTTTTCTATTATATGCATAAAAATCTTAAAGTTTCAAGTTTTAACTTTGTTTTTACATCTTTTTATTTTTTAACAAGTTTTAGGTTATAGGGATCGACATCAATTTTAGAGATCAACATTGATTACATGAATTAACCATGATCCCTATGTGAAAAATTAAACTTGGTAGGGAACATGGCTAACAGTGGTTTTAATTGATTTTTCTTGCTTTCATTTTTTTTTAGAATGTCTATAGAGAGTCTATATAACTCATTTATTACAGGATATAGTGAGATATATTAGGTTTTAGCTCATTATATTAACCATTTTTATGTCAAAACAAACTATGTATTTTGAGTGTTTTTTAGGAAACATCGATGATCTCCTAAATTGATGTGAATTTTTATAATCGACATCAATTTTTGTGGATCAACGTCAATCCCTATGGATTAGTGATGATGGGTCTCTAAGATAAAAAAATAAGAAAACCCAAGAGCTAAATTTGAAATGTTGTTTTATTTTCACTTGATTTTGGGCTTCTAACCAGGCAAACCCTCTAATAATTTATAGGTCTTAAGGTGGAAAGATCAAAATTTAATCATGGTTAAATATTATACACACTACATTTGGTGCTTAAAATATGCTTAGTTGTTTTCATCTCTTTTTTATTTTTGAAGTTTTTGTAAGTTTTTCAACAATAAAATCCAAGGGGCTCAAAATTCATTACATACTTCATTTTTGTGTTATAAAAATGAATTCTCACATTAGTTAAATAATCATAAGAGTTTTTATTTTCATGCTTTTTTGTTGAAGTGTTTATTTTATCAAAATGGGTGCCACATGTATGCTGTCCCCCTGTACCCTTTAGGGAACTTTGGTGACCAAAAACACTCACTCCTTGAATTTTTTCGCTTTGGTACAAAATCATGGAAGGAAAGTTTCCAAGGCCCTCCCCAAATCCATATGGTTTGGGTGACCCAAACATGACCCTAAAGTCATTCCACTTATCTTTATTTTCATGCATTTAAGCTTGTGGCCAAGAGTTCATCACCTCTTCACAAGTTCTTTAGGGAAGCATTGATCTAGAAATTCATCTCTTGATATCATTTCAACCCCACTCGATAGTGGGGTATATAAATTGAGGGTGACCTATTGGAATACTTGTTTTGAGTAGTTACAACAAGATCCATTAGTGGTACTCACCCTTGAAATGTAGGGGTAACTAGAATATCACACTATACTGAGAAATTAACAAATGTGTTGGCTATAAAAAGGATAAAACCTTTTCACAACAAACTATTTGACATATATCCAAATCACATTATTGTGCCCTAGTGTTTGACACACATATGGGACCATTTATAAATGAATTAAAATGAATAGTTTAGACAACCCCACCTGCCACAAACATAATGTTAATGCAAGTCAAGTAGCCTAAAGTTTCATGTCGTTGTATGAACTATTGAGAGAAGAGGGGGTCTAAAAACCCTAATTTTCATGTGATTTTAATTTTTGGATTAACAATTTAAAATACTCTCTAGATTAAGTATATAGATAGAATTTTATACTATGATGTAACCTTGTGAGTTTTAGGATCTAAGACACTATACTTAGGTATTTTTGTCATTTTTTTCATTTTATTTACTTGCATGATATTGTGTCAAAACTTTTTATTTATCATCATCAAAATGAGTCTTATTTGTGCATCACTCCTTTGTTTGAATAGGTGTTATGCCATCCATTTGACATCACACCTTTACCTTAGTTATTTATCAAACTTTTGTTTATGTATATCACTTAGTTGAAAGGGGCATCATTACACTGCCCAATTCATTCCAAAATCTTATTCCTTAAAGTTATTTGAAATGAAACCATTTATCATATCTTTAAAGAATGATAACATCATTACGTTACTTAAATTGTTTCAAAGACTTGTTGTCTTGTTTCCAAAATTTTGAAACCATGTGTGCCTTTTTGGATCTATACTTAGTATCATCATGTTGTTCATTATTATCTAGCTTATTATCAATTTTAAGAAACCTAGTCTTCTAAATTAAGTTCAAAATTAGCCTTGAAAATTTCAGATCCAAACATTGATTGGTTTATATCTATGCCTTTTGTAATTTTAGCTTAGGTATTCACCCTTCACTTTTGGGTTGTGTAACTTAGGTTAGCTTCTTGATCAATTTAAAGACCATTTTTATGCCTATATTTTGGGAAGTAGTCTATATTAAATATGCCTAAAGTTCCATATCTTTTGCCAAATGATCAACTTAAATCCAAATTCCTAGTTTGTGTCAAAGTGTTTAAATTTTGTTAGATTAAATCTCTTACCCTTTAGACCTCATTTTGTTTAAAATTATAGCTTTTGTGCCTTTTCCAAAAGACCTAACAATACTTGATTTAAGTCTATATTTTATGTCTTGTTTTCCAAAATACCTATCAACCTTTATTTCTTTAGATCGAGATTAGATTTGTTTGAATCACTTTTTACCTAAGTTTAGCATTCCAATTTTTTTCCTCCACTTGACCTTTTTGTGTAAGACATTTAACGCTTGACATTTTACATTAGATTGTTTTATCCCAAGTTTTAACATAGACCATTTTGGATATACAACCCCATCCTTAGACTACATTATACCAAGTTCAAACCATTTATCTTTTAGATATTTATTTTCAAATTTTCTAGAACTCTAGGCCCATTTTTGTGAAACATTCATTATTGATTTAGATATGTCTCATTACACTCATAATGGAGCCATGTAAAATTTAGGGTATGATAATATGGTCACACATGATGACTTTGTTCAAGACCTCTATGGTGATGATGTATTTTTTGAGAATGATCCTTATCCTCTTTACACTATTTGATCTAGGGAACAAAGCCAAGGTTCCTTAGCTCACTATTTGGTTAACACACCTCTATACTCAGATCAAGACCAAGAGTAAACCACATAGTATCTTGTTAGCATACCATCATTTGTAAAACAAGTGCAACAACAACTATATTACATTACTATGTCATCAACATATGATCCTTATTTGTTTGATCATCACTTACTTGAAAATAAGGATGAGGTTTTAGTAGAGCCATGAAGGTAGGGGCCAAGTTTCTAGTAGACTTCCCCTATGAAAATTTTCCTAGTCTAGTTAGAGTGCCTCTCAACATACCTTATAACCAAATCATCAAACAAGCTTCTACTAGTAACCCTCAAGTGCTAGTGTCGATGTTGTGTCAAAACCCTAATATGCTTGTCAAAGGAAAGGGCATCATAGAGGACCACTTTATAAAAATTCAAAAAACATATCAAATTTAATTGAATATAACACACAATTTTAATAACATGGCCATGTAAAATGCTACACTCATAGATTTAGGTCCTTCAATAGGGGTATTCATTAAATTGATAGGTTAATATAACTCAAGTATAGACCTATTTTCATAAAACACTTGAATTGGTGACATGTTTAATGTACTTGATCTTGAAGAAGTGTCTATTGATTCTATGTAGAATAATGTACCGAACATAGTGAATAACACATAAGTGTTTTCAAATCTAGGCCAAAACAAGTGCCTTTAGTTAACACCATGAGTGGTTTATAATAGTAGGGGGAAAGAACTCCTATGTCTTAGCTATAACAAGTTAACCTCTAGTCCTGAATTAGTTGCTTCTTAAAGAACACAATCACAAGGATTAAGTAACCAAGCATTGGCTAGTGCTTTGCCTCAACAAAATATGATGAATGCTACTCCACCCTAATAGGTGAAAAATAACATTCCACAATAATATGCATAGTCTAATCTACCAACATAGTAGAGGTAGAACATTATGGCACCTCAATAAAGGTTATCAAATGTTCCACCTCACCAGGTAGAAAAAAGTATATCTCAACTGTTGTATACCAACATGCTTTTACAATCACAAACATTGTCTAATCAAAAATGTATGTCCATTGGTCAAATATAAATTCCAAACATCCAATAAACATCGAGTTCACAATAGGTGTTCTTGTAGCTAAGAGGTAATACTATCCAAAAAATACTAATTAGGTAACAATTTACTTTCATTCAACACGTGCCACAAATCCAATGACCGAGCCTTGGTCCACAACAAGTTCCCCTTATTCATCTAGGTTTGACTAGTTGGAAGCAAGTCCCTACTCAACCTTAGTAAGAACAATACTTTACCTAGAGACATATCCTTCCATCATAGCCATAATTCCCTTAAAATTAGGCTTATATACCAAATCTAAACCAAAATATCTCACCGTAATGCATGAGATTCCAACAATCCCTCCCAATCTGTAGATGCATATTCTTTGTTGGTTACCTAGCCAAACCAATATTCCATAACAAACCATTAATATATTATACCCCAGTCAAGATAATCCACCTTTTACCACCTAATCTCCACCTCAAGCCAATGTTCCATCCAATTTCTTGGCACAAGAACTAAAACAAATGAAGGATGCAATCACCACCATTCAAGAAAGATAACATACCAAGAAGTTCAAGTTAGATGACATATGTTCCTACCCATTCAACATGGAGTATCTGTAGATACCATTTCTTCCAAGGTATGAACCATCAAAGTTTGATAAGTACAAGGGTAAATGAGACCCTCTAGCCCATTTAACATAATTCTTTATTGATTTTTAGATAGTGTCTTAAAATGACATATACCTCCTACTTTTATTTTCTCAAATTCTAGTAGGAAAGGATTTATAATGGTTCCTAAAATTTCCAAAGAATTTTGTATCTAATTTTGACAACCTCTCAGATAAATTTGTGCAAAATTTATCCTACAATCTTGAACATTAGATTTCATTGGTATATTTGACTCAATCTAAGAAAAAATATGGTGAAAGCTTTGAAATCTATCTACATAGATAGAGATCACTTGCTATCTACTTAACACATAACTTAATAGCCAAATAATTAGCCACTGTGTTCACTAAAAATTTTCATAGTGAGATATCCTATAATTTAGAGCTTTAGTGTGCACATACTTTCAAAGATATCCTTGACAAAGGTTTATTAATAAAAAGGCCCTTATTAATAAAGAGATTATCAAGTTAACCTCATCTAACCAAAATCAAAACAAAAACCAAGTAACAGGCCAAAATTAGAACCAAACCCAAATCCAAACACAAGCATTGGCACCAATCTAGGCTAGTAACTAAATCATGACATGTCCAAATGGTGCAAACACTGTCTACTCATTCAACACTACAAATGCAACTTACTCCTCATCAACAACCCATTCAAAAAGTGTAGTTTTCATAACAATCTATACTAAATCAACAAATGCAACAACCATTACCTTTGTAAACCCCTCCTCCAAGAATAAATGCTCATACTCAATGAGTCTTCAGTGATTTTAGAGATCCTATTGAAGCCATATTTTGCAAGCTAGTTATTGCTAACATGATTAGTTGGCCAATATTGAAGGACTAGCATGAGGGTATTCTATATCTAGACTAGTATAGAGAGAATGAGTTCTATGAATACCATCATGTTTATGGACATAATCTATGTTATTATGTGCAAATCAAACACTTCATTAAAAATATGTTGGAAAATGGGGAGATTGCATTGGATAATAGAGCATCTACATGCCATAAAAACCTAGGTCTATAACAAAACCCTTTTCTATAACATAATAATAAAAATCAATAACAATAATAACAAAGGACAGAACAATAACAACAATAATATCAATAGATGTAATAATAACAATGTCAACAAAATAAGAGGAACCAAGGCCATAATGATTGTAATACCCAATAGACTTACCATGCAGTTGCACATGACTACACTAAAGTTATACGTCATATTGTGGGAGGTCAAATTTTAACCATCACCATCGATCCTAAACCAAGTGATAATAGAAAATAACCATTGATAAATAATTCCAATCAACCCATATATGATAATGATCCTTCCTTGACCTGGGACTACAAATAGGTGCACCACCAAGTAGGGATTACTATTTTTAGACCTTATACCAAGAACTCATATTACCCCATGACCACATAAAAGTGCATCAAAAATCAAGATATATCCTGTTTAGCCCCCATCCACCATTAATTTTTAGAAATAACATCCATGTGTCTAATCCTAACT
The DNA here is from genome assembly GCA_037957365.1 of Torreya grandis. Classification (NCBI taxonomy): domain Eukaryota; kingdom Viridiplantae; phylum Streptophyta; class Pinopsida; order Cupressales; family Taxaceae; genus Torreya; species Torreya grandis. The sequence continues at coordinate 1,771,044 of JARHVA010001143.1, forward strand.
ATGCAATCACAACTCAACAATCAAATATTACCATTCCTAGCCCACAAACCCCTACTAAAGAACCCATCCAACCCACCATCCTGGCTAAAAATAATCCAGATACTATTATGAAGGAAAAGATGTTTGATATTATGGAACAACTTTAGAAAATGCCTGCATAAATCTCCATTTTGAATTTTCTATATACATCTATTATCCACAAGAAAATCCTAACATAATTCTTAGGCCAATCCCAAGTTCCCAATGACATAACCCCAGACAAATTCCAAGATTTGGTTGGACATCTAGCCCCAGGCCAATAGTTGACCTTTAACCAAAGTGATATCTCATCCCTTGGCCATCTTTATAACAATCCATTATATATTGAAGTTATCATATCATGACACAAAGTGAAATGTGTCCTTATAAACAATTGATCGAGCCTGAAGATTGTGTCTAAGAAGCTCATCAAGAATCTTAGATATACAACATCTGATCTATAGCTAAAAATGACTATTATTAAGGCCTATGACAATGAAGAGAAGGAATCACAAGGCACTATAAGCTTACCAGTTATCATTGGGCCTTTGACCCATGATACACTTCTCCATGTGTTATAACTAGACCTATTATATAATTTACTTTTGGGTAGATCTTGGACACATGAAATTCAACAATCCCTTCAACTTTGCATCAATGTCTCAAGTTCTCTCATTCAGGCATGGAGGTCATCATCAATTGAGATTTATAGCCTTACAAACATTGTAAACATTTGGAGGCTGAGTATAAAAGTTATAATTACCACTTTGGCTTAGATACAGTTCCCAAAAAGGATAAAGGTAAAGAAATGCTTGATGAATTGCTAGAGGCCAATTTCATAGACCCAGATAGTCTTGATTCATCTTCACGTATGCCTCCTCCTAAATTTTATAGTCATTTTACCATTTAGGCCGATAGACCAGGAGAGTATTTGAATCATGACATAATCCACATTGCCAAGCTTCCATAGAACCAAAAGTACTATGGAAGACCTAATGGCAAGTCACCTTACATGGAATGGCAACAAAAAGGAAAGGCAATCTTTATAGTCTAGCTCTTATCATTTTCATGTTGACCACTAGACAAGAACATGACTCACATGACAATGATGAATCCTAGATATTTAATAAAAAATTGGTCAATTGATATGAAAATGCCAAATATCCCATCCCTAACAAGATCATAGAGAATCAAGCCTATGTAGGAAGAGGTCTCAATCCAAATTAATAGGGTACTCTTGAGACATTTTCTATAACTCAGTACAAAAAAACTTACTATCTTAGATTTAAACTACATGGGGGTGACCCCACATATATTATTCATTTTCTAACACTAACATCTAGTGATGATGATGTAAGTAATGAAGAAGATTTTGATCATAGCATTTAAAAATACCTCACCAATACCAATATATTTGAGACCCATGCCATTTTTACTTATACCCCACTAGTCTAACATAATCCACTTACTCTGTATCACCCTCAACTCATAGCCTAAGACCAAGAAGAATCCATAGTGCCTATAGACAAGTTTGAAAATGATGAGGCCTTTTGTAATTTTCTATGCCTAAGAGACATTATTCTATTAAGAGACCACAAACCAGGGTTATCAATCAAACTAGATTCTATAGTATATTTTGGAGAATGGGTGAACACCCTTAGCCAAAAATAAATAGATAAATAAAATATTGAGGTCCCAAAGTGAAAACCTCTTTGAGGCACTTTTGGACTAGGGTAAAAGTAAAGAGAGAGGACAGTCTTTTGGTTAAAACCTATTTCAGGTGCCATTAGATGGGGATATTCACCTTTCCTCAAAAGAAGCTTAGGAAACCACCAATAATAAACTTGCTTTTGGGTTTGAGTTTAGTTTTAAAGAATAACATGCCTTTGATTGAATTATCCTAGAGTTTCTAACATTATTTGTAACCTAACCATCCATACCATTTGGAGATTATGTTTTGTATTATTTAGGAGAACCTAAAGAACCAGTATAAACAAAGGACTTTGTCATGGTAGGCCAATTCAAATCATTTCCAACCATTTTAGAAGATGGATTGACTTTCCTCTTAGAAGATACTATAGAAGTCAACATCATGACTCTAGATTACTTGAAATGGATAAAATTAGGCACATCCATCACTAAGGAGGAGCATGAAATATTTACATACCTTATAAGGGAAATTATTGACATATTTGCTTGGGCCTTTTTAGACATACTAGTTTTGAACCCTACCTTGGTTGTACACCATCTTGTTATACATTCTAATGTCAAACTTGTGAAGTATAAATTATGCAAGATACATCCTTGCATTGTCGTGTTAGTAAAGAAAGAGTTGGAAAAAATATTAGAAGTGAGATGTATTTGATTGATTGACTACTTAGAGTGTTGAGGTATGTTCCTATTTTTGGTGTTGTGGAATTGATGTTGTCATTGATGTCAAGGTCAAGATGGATGTCATTAATGTCAAGGTCAAAGTTCATGTCATTCATGATGAAGTGGTATGTGACAAAGAAGTATTATGAAAAGAGATAATTTGAAGGAAACTTATTGTCTCTCTATTGAGAGTGAATTTTAAGGAAACATGGTAATTATTCTGAGGTTACTGACATGTTTCAAGGTCAAGATCAAGATACAAGGTAAGCATACTATTGAGCACTAGTCTTGAGGAACATTGTCAAAATCATGAGCATGTGCATGAAGAATTATGTATAGATGTATGATATTATCTAATGAGCATACAAGACATATGATAAAAATGTTTAAACATCAAAGAATGTTTCAAGTTTAGTTTTCAAGCTTCAAGAGCTTGAGAAGCCTAGTCATGACTTTGATAATCACGTGAAGACACCATGTGAGAAGATATGAAGATGGTAGTTTGGTAAGATGGATACACACAAATATGAGTGGATGTTTAAGGATGCCTAATCATGTATATAAAGTATTGGAACACTCAATAAATTTTCAAATTAAACCTATAAGGGTAAGTTATTAAGCCTAAGCATGCAACTAGACTAGTCCTAAACTTTATTATTAGTCAATTCCACCTAGGTTTGCACCTTTCAAATTTGGCCTATCCAATACTTAGTTTTCCTTTAAAATAAATATTCTTTGAAAAAACCCATAAGAAATTCACAGGTATTTTATTTTTGGAAGGTTCATTTTGGTCTTTGTTTAAGCCTTTAAGGAATTCTTTTGGGTTTTTTGTTTTAAGCTTTACCAATTTCTTTCGGAATTTTTGTTTGAGGCTTTTCCTTAAGAGTATTTCTTTGGGTTTTCTTACATCCAAGTGCTGAATTCTTTCAGATAAATTATCCACACAATTTTTTGGTAATTAATTTAAAATTTCTCTAAAAGATATCTTCAAGCCAAAAGGGACCCTTGTAATTTTTTCGAAGGTCACTTTCATTTTTTTGAAGGGCACTTTCATTTTTTTGAAGGGTATCTTTTGTCGGGAAAAGGTCTACTTCAATTTTTTTTAAGGATCATTTTTAACTTTCCTGAAGGGTATTTTCTTTGGAAAGTGGTCACTTTCATTTTTTTGAAGGGGAACTTGCATTTTAACAGGATGATGTCATTTCTCCAAAAGGACCATTTCCAAAAGCCCGAACGACCATTACAACTTCTCCAAAGGGAATTTCAACTTCTCTAAAGGGACCAATCAAAAATACATAAGAAAAGATGAGGAGAAGTGACTAAAAAATAAACCTTGAAAGAATTCATTCAAATTTTTTGTCTAAAGGAAATGAAGAGAAGGAACTCTAAATGAATTCCTTCAGATTTTTTGTCTAAAGGAAATGAACAAGCAATGAGCCTGAAGGAAAAGATTCGATAAAAGGTCCAAGAAAGTAAAAAGAAACAAATAGACATAGATAATTTGTCTAAATAAAATGTCTAAAAATAAAAGCCTAAATAAAATACCCAAAGGAGTGATAGCTTGCAGGAAGTCAATTTTAAATTATGAAGAATAGAAGTTGCTATTCAAAAGACTTGGAAAGAAGATGAGAGCAGACAAAGCAATAAAAATGGATATGATGATGTTTCAAGTCATTACTTCCACAAAATTGACAAATATAGGTGTCTAAAGGATAGTTAGTAGTTAGAAAGATCATTCTCTAACTACCGTCATGAGTTCTAGCAGTGTGATGTGTTAGCTTTTCTATTTTTAGGTTTGAACTCTCATGGATGATCTTTGATAAAATTAGTTTCCTATGCCACTCTTGAAGGTTTGATGCCACTTGCCACCATTCTCATGAATTTTTTTGGACAAGTAAGACTCTTGACATGGTATGGCTTGCTCATAAATATATCTCATGATTTGTAACTGACTTTCATGTCAATGACACATGTCCTTGTGCCTCTTTAGCTTATATTCTCTCTCTCTTCCACAAAGTTCTATAAATTGAGCCATTTTGGCCATTTCAGATAACCACATTTGTGGTATGGTAAATCCCTAATGAAATGACATTGCACTTTTATTTTAGACATTGAATACAAGATAATTCTGAGTTATAAACTTTTATCTGAATATGTGAGCGATGTATAGTGGAGCCAAGTGATAGCATCATCCTTCCTCCCTTTATTATTCATGTTTGAACAAAGGTTTTGATGTTAATAGGTTATGTGAATTGTGTTAAATTCATTGAATTATATTTCAAGTTTGAACTTGTATCTATGGTGTGTAATTTACCCCTTAGGTCGACCATTTTGTTGATTGTCTCAAACATGTTACCTTCACATTGAAATACTATGTTAGTATCTTTCAATGCATGGAATTAGTATTGAAAATCATTTTTATTTAGTAGAATTATGAGAGTTAGTGGGATAAACTCTTGGTGGATCACTTCTTTAGCATAGTTTCCTATTTTATGTAAACTCTTGACTCTTTTCATGAACAAGCATTAGACTAGGTGAGAGACACTTAGAGAAGATTTCAAGGAGCTAGCCCTTTTCAATCCTAAAGACTCATCTCTATTACAAGTTCCCATAATATTTAGGGATGATTCAATGTTTTATTAAATTGAAGGAGTTTCATAGAACATCCTAGGGTGCATAATTTGATGAAACACTTGCCTGACCTAATAAGGTACCATGAAGTGTTTTCAAGACTTATGAAGGATAAAAACCAATTGCAGATAATGTGTAAGGTTATTTGGGCATGTGAGTAAGTTGGAAAGTGCTTGGACAATAGCTAAAAGGTATACCTTAAGTGTTGAAAATATTGTCATTGATGTCAAAGGTTTAGCATTATTGGTGATAAAGGCCCCATTGCATTTAATGTTGTTGGTAATAAATGTATCTTGGCTAATATGAGTTAATATTTATTTAATATTAATGAATATATTTTTGGTTGCATATGAGACAAAAGAAGGGCCCATGGAGAAGTCGAAGAGCCATGGGATAAAGACAAAAGAAGGATGGGACACATTTTCCCATGAAGAGTCATCTTGGGGAATACCAAGAGTCACCAAGTGAAGACAAAAGAGTAAAGGCACAATTTCTCATGAAGGGACACTTTGAGGAATATGAAGAGTCACCAAAGATAAGGAAAAAAGTGGGAAGGATGTTTTTGGTCATGAAGGGTCACCACATGACTTTTCAAATGCTTGGATATGAAGGGTCATCCAAGATTGGCACCATTTTCCATGAGGATTGAAGGGTCACAAAGGGGGAAGGCCAAAGGTCATTTGGAAAGCTATAAATAAAGGCTTGAGAAGCCATTTGTAAATATGAGTGTGAGAGATTGATTTGATATTGTAATATCTAGCTTAGAAGAGCAATTGTGAGAGATGAATATGATTTGTATTTGTTATATCTAGCTTAGAAGAGCAAAGGTGAGAGAGATAGGAAGGAGATGTTGAATTGATCTATCATTTGTTGAGATATCAACATTGAGAGATAGGTGTGTGGTATACACAAAGGGGTTGGTGCTCTTGTGGGTTGGTGCTCATGAATAGGTGCTAGGTTGGTGCTCAGCAAAGGGGTTTAAAGCTCCTATGGGTTGGTGCTCACAAATTGTAGCTAAGGTTGGTACTTAGAAAAGGGGTATGGTGCTCCTATGGGTTTTTTCTCATGAATATATTTGAGATTGATTCTCCGTGGTTTTTCCCACATTGGGTTTCCACGTTATATCTGGTGTCTCTCTCTATCTTGTGTGATGTTTATTGTTTGAGTTTTATTGCATATCTTGAATGTTTGATTAAGTGGAATTTTATAAAGGGAAAGTTTTATAAGATATATAATATACTGATTCACCCCCCCTCTCAGTATATTCTGTGCTTAACATTAAGGCCTAATATGAATTGCAGATCTAAAGCTTAAAGAAAAAAGAAAGAGATAGTGATCAAATAGGGTATGAGGTTTAGTTACTAAGGAATTAATGGAAAAATTATAATTTATATAAGTTTGACATGTTGTTTCCAATGTGTTGGTGAATTTTGAGGTCTTTAGTTAAATAAGAAATCATGAAATGTGGTTTTAAAGTTTCCTGTGTGCACAAAATGAAGGGTTCTCAACCTGAGAAGGAATTTCATGTGCTTGTTGGCACATGAAACTTTACATGAGATCTTAATAAGTTCATGGATGTTTTTTAAGGATCTTATCTCAAGTTTCAAAGCATTGGTTTCTATATTAAGGGCCTAAGCATTATGAATGTGAGAGGATCCTCCTATATTAAGTTAATAAAAATGCATGAAATAACATAATTATAAAATGAGCAAAAGTACTAAATGGATTATATTGATCATAGGCCACTTCAAGGGGGTAAATTATTTTGAGAAAGATAAATACAAATAATTTTTGGATGCCTTCATTAGCCTTAACACTTACTTATATACTAATTCTAATATAAGCAACTATTACTTGCCATGAATGTGAGATAAAATAAAATGATCATGGGATGACTTAAAAAGAATATGCATCCATAAAAACTACTAAACTAACAAAGTAAAGAGAAGAGATATCATAGGTTCATAACATCCCTACCCTCTTAGAAAAAGCTTTGTCCTCAAAGCTTTAGATGTGGAAATTGGTGTTAAATCTAAAATAATGGTTTCCATGTTTCATCCTCAAGTTGCATTCTGTGCCACTGAATTAAAACCTTGGTCATGGAGTGGGAGTGAAGTTGGTGTGTGAAACTATCTAGGATTGCCTTTGACTCAATAATAATTGATCCTTCATTATCAAGTTTTGGTAAAATAGTCTACACTTTGATGTTTGTGCCAAGAAATTTATTTAGACAAGAGACATGAAATATTGGTTGAACTCAGGAAGAAGGTGGGAGCTCAAACTTATAAGCAACTGACCCAAGCTTAAAAAGAACATTATAGGGCCCATATAACTTGGGATCTAGCTTATGACACCCTTTGAGTTTTAGGGAGGATTGCTTGTAGGGCTGTAGGTGAAGAAAAACCATATCATGTACTTGAAAAATGCACTCAAAATGGTGATGATCTACTTGTTATTTCATTAAATTTTGTGCCATATGAATATTATCCCATAGGGTATTGAGGATCTAATCTTGGGTTTGGAGAATCATGTTGACCGATTAAACTAATGAACTATTAGGGGTGTATGGAAGGAGCATTGGAGGTGCTTGACCACATACTTCTTCATATGGAGTCATTTTTGTTAAAGTGTGGTAGGAGGTATTGTACCACCATTCAGTGAGAGGGAACCACTTTTCCCACTAATATTGTTGTTCCTAGGTGAAGCAACAAAGGAAAATTTCCAAGCATTTGTTGACAATTTTAGTCTAGCCATCTATTTGTGGATGATACCTAGAACTCATCTTCAATTAGGTGCTAGTGCATCAAAATAGTTCTATCCAAAAATGGATAGTGAAGGTTGCATCATGATCTGAGACAATGGATGAAGGAATTCCATGAAGATGGAAAATTTGGTCTAGGAAAATTTATGTCGTTATGGAGGTGGTATAGGGATGGATGAGGGCACAAAAATTACTATATTTTGAGAGGTGATCAACCACAACCAAGATCACCATTTTCCATCCAAATTTAGGGAGAACCTTAATGAAATACATATAAATATCTATCCAAATTATGGTAGGGATGAGCAAAGGTTCGAGCAACTTAAGGATGAGTGTTGTTTCACCCTTGTTGTGTTGGTAGGTATCACATTCAGCCACCATCTATTGAATTGCCTTTTTCATCCCCTTAAAAGATAAGTTGCATCCTGACCACTCATTAGTTTTGAGAAAACCTAAGTTCCCTAAAAATGGAGAAGCATGGAGTTCATAAAAAATAATGTGCTAAAGATCTATGCTTTGGGGAAGCACCAAATGACCCTTGTATAGTAGAGAAGCACCATCCTGGGAATAATGTGGTACAGGCAAGGGGTTAGTGGCATACTATTAAATTATTTGAGATAATGAGGATTAATTGACATATCCATACTATACACTATCCAACCAATTTGGAGTAGGTATGGAAATAGCTGAAAGGGAAGCTTGATTCATAAATGTGCGAGATAGAGCATCAACCACAATATTGTCTTTACCCTTCTTGTAATTGATCTCATAGTCATAACCCATGAGTTTAATGACCCATTTTTATTGTGATGGGGTGGATACCTATTTTTCAAAAAAATATTTGAGAGTTTAATGATAAATTTTGATGAAAAAATGATTTCCTACTAGGTATGGCTCCACTTCTATACTGCATTTAAAATGACCATCATTTCCTTCTCATAAATAGAGAGAAATAAATTCTTACCAAAAAGGGATTTGTTGGTGAATGAAATGGGGCATCCTTATTGGAGGATAATAACACCAAATCCATTGCTGCAAGCATCACTCTTGATACTGAAGGTCTTGGAAAAATTTGGCATAGCTAGAACATGTGTAGTACACAACATGTTTTAATTCTTAAAATGCACACTCAATAGATTATGTCTAACTAAAAGCATCCTTTTTAAACATAGCTATTATTGAATCTACAATATTCCCATAATCTTTGACAAACTTGTGATAGTATGTAGTTAGGCCCAATAAACCATGAAGGCTCTTGAGTATTTGAGGATATAGCCAGTTTGTCATGGTAGCTATTTTTTCAAGATATACCTAAATCCATTAGGTTGAAACAATACACCTAAGATACTCCACTTTGTCTTGGAAAAAATTACATTTGGACTATTTTTCACAAAGATGATGGTCAAAGAGAAGTTGTAGTGTGAGCTCTAGATGTTGGAGATGCTCAGACAATGTTTTACTATAGATGAGGATATCATTGAAGAACACCAAAATGAATTTCCATACGTATGGATAGAATATTTTATTCATCAATGCCTAAAATGTTGAAGGAACATTAGTGAGGTCAAAGAGCATGACTAAAAACTCATAGTGGCCAGTATGTGTGTGAAAAGTTGTCTTAGGGATATCATTCTCATGAAACTGGATCTGGTGATATCTAGAGCAGAGATCCAACTTGGAGAAAACATGATCACCATGAAGCTCATAAATAATAGGGATCAATAAATTACTTGATTATGAGGTGATTAAGTGCATGAAAATAAATTTAATGGTTCCATGACCTATCTTTTTTCTAAACAAGGAGAACTAGGGAAGAATATGGGTTGGTACTAGGGTGAAAAATCCCTTGTTTCATTAAGTCTCGAATGAGCATCTTGATCTTAGTATTTTTCTGATATGGGTAGTGATAAGGCCTAATGTTGGGAGGAACACTTAAAAAAAGGAGATGAATATGGTGGTCCTCTAGCTAGGAAGGTGGTAATCCTAATGGTTCAACAAAGACACATGTATACCTCTATAGAATAGTTTGTAGATCAGAAGGAGCATTTGAATGGAATGGAGCTGGGCAATGACACCATGTGAATTCTTCTTAAGAATATTTTTCATGTGATGTGAAATTATAATGCTAAGAGAACTTGGTTGTAAGCCTTTCAATGTATGTTTTTACCCATTATCTAAAAATTGCATCCAATGTTTAGCAAAATCCCATAAGATGGGTCCAAGTGTGTGTAACCACTAGGCTCCAAAAATGACATCACATCTACCTAAGGGGAAGGCAAACATGTTGGAGCACAAGTTATAATATACAATAGAGACATGCACATTGTGACACTTCCATTTGTAAGGTAATGTGCCCCCATTGAATATCATGACTTCAAATTTGGAGCAAGGATGGATAAAATAATTAGCCTGTTTAGAGATCTGAGGGTCAACAAAGTTATGAGTACTACCTGAATCAATGAGTATCATGAGAGAAATCTTCTTTAAGTAACCCCTAACCCACATGGTTTATAGGGTAGTGAATCCTACTAAGGCATGGAGAGAGATATCTAGTTGGTTTTTCTAAGAAGCAGGGTCCATAATCAATTGAGCTTCTTTTGGATCATCTATTATATCTTGAACATCTTCCCAATATTCATTTTTGGGTGGAGAGTCCACATCCAATAGGTAGAGCTTTTGCTTGACACAGTGATGTCCTTGAGTGAATTTATCATCAAAATTATAACATAGTCCTTTTTCTCTATGGGCTTGCATCTCTACTTTAGTTAGATTCTTGATAGGAGTGGTTTTGGTGGTTGACATTGTTTGAGATCATTATGGAGCTATATTTTTGAATGGAGCAAAATTAGATTTGAATTGATATTGAGCTATGATATTTTCCTCTACCAACTTAGCCAACCTTAAGTCTTCTATCATTATGTTGGTTCAAAACATTTTGACCTTAGATAAAATTAAATCCTTAAATTTACTAAAAAAATAACTCTTGAAGTATTTATTAGACAATCCCTCTATGTGATTGGCTAGTTTTTCAAATTCTTTTTGATATTATCTCACAGTTCCTATTTGGTGAATTTTAGTGAGTGCTCCAATGAAGTCATAAAAAGTAGTAGGGACAAACCATTGAAAAATGAGGGTGTAAAAATTGGTCCATATGGTTTCATCATGAGCCTTGGTATACCAACAATTACATTAAAGGGATTAAAGTTCTAAGTGAAAGGATGCAAGTGGAAATTTGTTGGCATTAAAAATGTTATGCAGACTAAAATATTATTCTATCTGATAGATCTATCTAGTTGTATCTACATGATTAAATTGAGAAAAATTAAGCTTCAGCCCATGGTAATTACTAGAAGAAGAAAACCTAGTGTCTGAAGAAGACTTTGGATGCCATCTATTGTTCATGGTGGTATGTTGAAGACTGAGGTCAAGATTTTTTTCATCAATATATTTGATGTGGGATTTGAGGGTGGCAATTTCATCTTTCCTATTTTTTTCTCCTATTCAGGTTACTACCATGACCCTAATAATAGGTTTTTTTTGTAATGGATAAGAAAAATAGAGTTAAGATACATTTAGTAAGGAAAGTTTTGAATTTGGGTGAAAATGGAAGGGGTAAAGGGGCTATTAATATTTTTTTTGCATAGTGAGACTATGATGGATGAAGGTGAGGGAAATTTTAGGAGTGAAAATAGAAAAATTAGAAAATTTTTCAAAGAGGGACAAAGGAGTAGAAAGAGATGATGAACATAGTGGAAATTTTTTGAGCCAAATAGACAAAAATAGAAGTTATGGTAAAACCCAAAAAAAGGGAAAATTGATATTTGTGGGAATTAGGAGTAGAATGAGGATATGGGACCTCAAAGAAGAAAATGTAGGGAATGAAATTTTAGATGTCTAGATAAAGTTTGAGGATCAACAGGGATATAAATGGAGAGATAAATCCTTTGAGAGTCTATTGATACTCTATGAATGGTTTGTAGATTTTGGTTTCTATCAAATTTCTACCTAAAAGTCCTCTAATAGTCTATGGATACTCTATTGATTATTTTTTTTGAGTCTATAGGAAATATTTTGAAACTAACATAAATGGGCCCAAAGTTTCAATGGCTACTTAAGGGTTTTAAAAATATCACTCTAGCCACTAATGCCATCTAAGCAAGTGCCACTCTCAAGAAATTTTTTGGCCACGGATTTACCTCTATATGAAAACTCTTGGTTTTCCTCTAGGATGGAAACTACTTAATTGGGAAGGGGCCATTGCCTATTTCACTGGTAGGTCTTCTCATTAGGTTAAATACTTTGGGGTTCCTATGGTACTCCTCACAATGAGTTTTAGGGATTTCACCCAAGCACTTTCCACAGTTATGCAGTTAGGTTTTTACCTTGATCTAAAATACATTATTATGTTATAGAAAAATTCTTAAATAAATTATGCAAAAGAATAGAGTTATTTATAAAAACTTATTTAAAGGAATTATGCAAAAGAATAGAGTGAAGAATTTTTGAAGGGAAAAAAAATTATGGCCCTAGAAAACACTCTGATATCAGATGAGAGGATCCTCCTACAAAAAGTAAATAAAAATGCATGAAATAACAAAATTATAAAATGAGCAGAAGCACTAAATGGATTATATTTATCATAGACCACTTCAAGGGGGCAACCTCCTTTGAGCAAGCTCCATATAAATAATTCATGGATGCCTTCATTGGCCTCAACACTTACTTATATATGAATTCTAATCTAAAAAATAATACTTACCATGATTGTGGGATTAAAAAAAATGCTCAAGAGATGACTTACAAATCATATGCATGCATATCAACTACTAAACTAAGAAATTAAAGAGAAGAGATATCATGAGTTCATAACAGAATGATCATTAAGACTGTAAGGTGGTCTTAACCCTATGTAAAACCCTAAAAATGACCTGATATGGAAGATATTGATAAAAATGGATTAGAATGAATTGGATGACCTAGTTTTATCATTGGATCATGTAGAGGAATCTCCTAGGTACATATAGGTGTCATTTGTCTGATAGATGAGTGAGTGGACCCTACAGGAAAAGCCATGTTTCTCAAAAATTTACTATAGTAGGCAGAGTTGATCGAGTCAAAATTACTAAGTGGATGGAGTTTGAATACTGAGACATATATTATTCCCATGTTGGTTTCTAAGTAGGGTTTGGACTTAAAATATGCTAAATTAGTCATGAAAGTTGACCTATCACTAAAAAGGCCTAGTGAGAAAGACTGTGAGAAAAATAAGCAAAAGTGGGAATGAGATTAGGGATGTGTTTCCATGGATTAGAGATGGATAAAATTGCATTAGGCTATTTTTCAAGACCTATAACACATATCCCTAATGTAATTTTTTTTTAAGAAGCTTTTGTATGGTATAAATTTGCTCTCAAACTAACTTGTCTAACATAAAGAGGTCTATGTACACTGAAGCCATGAGATTGGTCTGTAAGACCAATATTTCTATTAGAATTTATAATATATTTATTGAAGGATATTTTTAGAATATTTTTGGATCATATAAATTCATTTTAAGTTCATTAAATAGTTCACGTAGGTGTTTAAAGTTATTATTTTCATGACTATGTTTTGAAGTTTTTGAAAGTTTTGAGTAGTCATCTAGAAAAGATGAGAATGAGGTGGTTTGACTAGAGTTAAAGAGTATAATACACATGAAAATGTTATAAGGATATAGGAAGTTATTACGAGTGAATTTAGAGTCATTAAATGTTATTTTAGAGATGTTGGTGGTCAAATGATCATGATTGGGTTTTGAAGCTAGTTGGTAGTTTTGAGTGGTCATGTTGCAAGAGTGAGTTAGAGGTTTTAAGACCAATGTTGTAGTGTTTCAAGAACATGGTAATGAATATAAGTTAATTTAGGTTCTATAAATTTGATTTAATGGTATGGTTGTTTAATCAAATTGGTTGTGTGCTTCAGTTTTGGTTGGAAGACTTTCTGGTAGTAAGAAGGGCTAATTATGAATAGGCCTAATGGTGTGGTTCAAGGAGTGAAATGAACTAAATGGTGATAGAGACATAAGGTGAGATTATAATGGGTATAATTTAAGTGTGTGTGAATTTTTTCATCTATTTTTTTATACTCAATATGTTCCAAGGGGGTCAATATGAAACATGTGCTTTGATAAGGTCTAATTGCATTAGGTCACTATTAGGCCTAATGGTGGTTTTGGTCCTCATGAGAGGTGGATAACCTATGTAGTGGTTTTTTTTATTATGAAACATGTTTTTTGATATATTATAATGGTTATCAAAGTATGGATAGGTTTTTGGCCAACCAAGGTATGTGAAAGCAAGAGTCAAGTATTAGAAGAAGGTCTAATAGGGCCTAATTTGAGTAGTAAGAATATTGAGGTTATGAACGAATGAAATATAAGTTTAGAAACAAGGTAGAGTTATTTAATAACATCATATAGGTGTGTTTAATATGTAATGAAGTTATAATACTGATTTTATAGATGATGATCAAGGTCATATGACCTAAATCTATCAAGAAGAGGGCTAGTTGAGCAAAAAGGCCTAATAGATTGTTTGAGAGAGATAGAAGAGTGTGAAGAGAAAAATAAGGTGATAATAATTATTTTAGTGAGTAATAGGTTTCCAAATGTGATAAAAGGATCTAGGTTTTTGAGTTGTTACTAATTCACCTAGGGGGTTGGTGCCTGCTAAAAGCCTAATTGAGTTAATGCTTGACTAGTGAGGGTTTGGTTCTCCTTATGGGGTTGGTGCCTCACTAAATATTGATTAATTTCTTATAGGAATATATGAAAATATATGATTTAGTGTTTTTTATCCTTAATTAGGGTTTCCCACATATCTCTTATGTTCATATGTTGTATGTTTATGCATTGGTTGATGTATGTGTTTGAATGAATGCTTCATGAATGATAAGTGATATTGAATGATTATTTTAAGGGCACTGATTCACCCCCATTCTCATTAGTTGTGATTAAAAAAATTGGTATTATATCAGGTCCTTTAAATTAGGCCTAATAGCCTAAAAGATATCTTAAGTAAGTGAAGATGGCTAGTCAAGCACAAGGTGGTTTCTCTACAAGTAAGGCTCCATTGCTCAATAGATCTAATTATGATTTTTGGAGTGTTAGGATGAGAAAATATTTGATGTATTAAGGTCATGATGTTTGTAAATAAGTTTTAGATGGATATACTTCACCTTCTATTTCCCCTATAGATGCAACACGTAAGAAGGCTAGTGAAAATAATTCAAAAGCAATGAAAGGTATTATTTGTGGCCTATTAGAGGCAGAGTTTGTGAAGGTGATGAACTATGTATTTGATAAATATATGTGGGAATATTTGAATATTATCCATGAGGGAGACTCCAAGGTTAATTTTTCTAAATTTAAAACCCATAGAAGACAATTTGAAAGCCTAAGGATGAATGAAGATGAGATCATTGCTTATGTTGAAGGTTGATAAATTGGTCAACATCATAAGAGACATAGATGAAGAAGTGAAAGAGTCTAATATTTTCAGAAATGTATTCATATCTATAACTCCTAATTTTGATTCTAAAGTGTCTACTATTGAAGAGATATAACATCTAGATAAGTTAGAGATGGATGGTCTTCATGGCACCCTAACAACCTATGAGATAAGGACAAGTGAAAGAAGACCTAAAAAAAGGAAGCTGAATTTAAGGTAGAAAAGAAGTCAAAGGAGAATAAGACACAAGGTAATAAATTCAAAGACAATTATATTTTTGATATTGATGAGTTAATATCTATGTTTGTAAGAAATTTTAAAACTGGTTCATGTAAATACAAGGGTAAGTTACCCTTCAAGCGCTTTAATTGTGGATAAATTGGGCACTTTGAAAATAAGTTCCCTCATAAGCATATGATAAAGGATGATAAATATCATGATGATGACAATAAATCCTATAGGTCTGATAAGAGCAATAAAAGTTTTAGAAAGTATGATGACAAGAATAATTCTTTTAAGAAAAAGAAATCTTTTACACCAAGGAAGATTCCATCTCATATGATGAGAGTGAGAGAAGTGATTTTGAGAGTGACCATAATGGTGTTGGTATTGATTTAAATGAATTTTTATTTATGGTTGAGGAAGTAATCTATTCAAATCAAGAAGAGTCCATGTGGTTTGGAGGTATTTTGGTGATTCAGATGAAGAAGAAGATGAGGTGCACTTTGAGGATGAGCTGATGAATGATCTATAAGAACTAAAGATGGTGAATAAGAAGAATAAGGTGATGAGGTATCTTCTCAAAGACTATGAGGAAAAAATCCAATTATTTGAAGAAATATTGAGTAACAACTCCAAGGAATAAGAAGAAATAGTCAAATAGGGGGAGACTAAAATTAAGATTGTGACTACAAGCCTAAAGGCTAAAAAAGAAGAATGTTCCAAGTATGTAACTAAATTGGATTCCTTGAGAGATGAGTTGGATCAAGCATCAATTAAGATGAATTCCTTTGTGAAGTTTGAAAAGAGTACCAATGATCTAGATAATATTTTGAGTATTCAAAATAATGTTAATGACAAAATAGGCCCTGGTTCTAATGGAGACCAAAAGAAGAATACTAATGTGATCTAGGAGAATCAGACCTTAAAAGTCAATTGTCAATCAAGGAATGATTGTGCTAGAAGAATGAAGACTAATCCTATCAATAAATATAATTATATAATGTATGCTAATCCTTCCAATGGTTATTGTTATTCATGTAACCAATTTGGTCATAGAGTAAGGCATTATTGAAGACCCTCAAAGAATGAATATGCATAGAACTATGAGGATAATCATCAATCAAGGGATATGAATGAGGTTTTTTATTTAAATTTTCATGATATATAACACATTACAAGATATTTTACCATTAAATAAATAGGAAATCATTAGTCAAGAGATATAGGTAATGGTGTGTTTCCATCAAGAGGAATAGTGTGTTTCAACTATCAAAAGGTTGGTCATATTGAAAAGTTTTGTAAGCATGGATTATCAAGTCAAAATAAGAAGGTTGAGGCCCCTAGAGTCCCAAGAAAGAAGACAAGATAGTGAATAGAAACCAAAGGTAGCTAAGGTGAATGATGACCTGTCTACAAGTCCAAGTCGATTATTATCCATGGTGGAGCATAGTTTAGATGTAAAGGAGTGCCAAGAATTATCCCTATTAGCTCAGGATGTGGATGTAGGAATCAAGATAAATAGACCAAGTAGAAATGATGTTTAAACATATATTGAAGAGGTCAAGCCAAAGAATTTATTCAAGCCTAAGAGGATCATGTAGAAAGTTTAGTCTAACGAGGACATGGAGATTTTGGAATCTCTTGAGTTTATGTTGTTTTAGTACCCGATAGAAGAGGTGACTCCCTTAAGATTCATGGAGGCACTCAAATAGTGATAAAATGCATGGAGGATACTTGGTCTGAAGGGGATATTTTTAGTTGGTTCATGAGTTCAAAAAGAAGATTTGTGTTGAGAAGTGGTTCTTGTTGGTTTATAGATGCTTTTTAAGAAATGGAGTTCATTCTTTAATTGTTTAAAATTGAGTGTTATTCATATGTTGAGGTATGCATGAGATTAGGGGAAACCTTTTTGTGTGTTGAGTTTTTTTCAAAGAGAGCGAATGATATCATTTGGAGAGAAAAGGTATGTTTCTAGTTTTTCTAGGTCTTAAGGTCAGATAGTTGTCAAGAGATGACTCTTTGTCATTAATGTCAAAGGGGGAGAAAGTTCTAGTTTAAGAGAAAGGATAGTTTGAAGAACATCCATATTGGGTAGATAAGAATGATCAAATTTTTTGAGTGTTTGCCATCCATGACAAAGGGGGATATTTTTGAGGTATGTTCCTATTGTAGGTATTATGACATTGACGTCAAGGTCAAGATGGATATCATTAATGTCAAGGTCAAAGTTGATGTCATGCATGGTAAAGTGGTATGTGACAAATAATTCTTATATAAAGAGAGAATTTTAAGGCAACCTATTACCTCTTTATTGAGAGATAATTTTAAGGCAACTTGGTAATCATTCTGAGGTTGATGACATGTTTCAAGGTTAAGATCAAGATATACGATAAGCATATTGTTGAGCACTAGTCTTGAGGAACATTGTCTTATCATGAGCATGTGCATGAAGAAGTGTGTACACATTTATGTTACTATATAAGGAGTATATAAGGAATATGATCAAAATTTTGAAGCATCAAGGAATGTTTCAAGTTTAGTTGTCAAGCTTCAAGAGCTTGAGAAGCCTAGTCATGACTTTGATAATCACATGAAAAGACCCTGTGAGAAGGTATGAAGATGGTGGTATGGTGAAATGGATACACATATGTATGAGTGGATGTTTAAGGATTAATAATAATTTATATGAATTTTTGGAACACACATAAAAGTTTCAAGGTAAACCTACAGGGGTGAGGTCTTAAGCCTCAGTATGCAGCCAAACTAGTCCTAGATCATGTTTGACCTAATAAGGTATTGTGAAGTGTTGTCAAGACCTATGAAGGATAAAAATAAGTGGTAAATCATGTGGAAGGTTATTTGGGCATGTGATTAATTTGGAAATTTATTGTAAAATAGCTATAAGGTCTACTTTAAGGCTTAATATAAATTATAGATCCAAATCCTAGAGAGTAAAGAGAGATATGGTGATCAAATAGGGTATGAGGTTAAGTTTTCAAGGTATGAATGGACATATGAGGATTGATAGAGGTTTTAAATATTTTTTCTAGTGTGTTGGTGAATTTTGAGGTCTTGATTTGAATAAAAAAGCATGAAATGTGGTTTTAAGGTTTCGTATGTGCACAAAATGAAGGGTTCTCAACCTGAGAAGGACTTTCATGTGCTTGTTGAATGTAAAACCTTTGCATGAGATCATAAGAAGATCATGGATGTTGGGGAAGGATCCTAGATAAATTTTATATGAATTTGTTTCTAGATTAAGTACCCAAGCTTTATGAATCATCTTTAAGAATGTAAGGTGGTCTTAACCCTCTCTGAAACACTAACAATGACCCGATATGGAATATATTAATAAAAATGGATCAAAATGAATTATATGACATATTTTTATGATTGGATAATGTAGAGGAATATCCAAGGTACCTTCAAGTGGTATTGGTCTGACAGATGAGTAAGTGAACCCTACAAGAAAAGCCATGTTTCTTAGAAATTTACTATAGCAGGTAGACTTGACTGAGTTAAAGTTGCTAAGTGGATGGTGGTTGAATATTGAGACTTATATTATGCCAATTATGGTTTATGAGGAGGTTTTAAACCTCAAATATGCTAAACTAGTCATGGAAGTTAGCCTATCTCTAAAAAGTCCTAGTGAGAAAGACAATGAGAAAAATAGGCAGAAGTGGGAATGAGATTAGGGATGTGTTGCCATAGATTAGGGATGGATCCAATTGAATTGGTTATTATTAAATACCTATAAAACATATCCCTAATGGAAATATGTTTTTAAGAATCTTGTTTATAGTATAAAGTTTCTCTCAAATTGACTTGTCTAACTCAGTGAGGTATATGTATAATAAAGCCATGAGATTGGTCTGTAAGACCAATATTGATATTGGACCTTATAATATATTTGTTTAAAGATATTCTAACAATAGTGTGGGATCATATAATTTCATTAAAATTTTATAAAATTGTTCACATAGGTTTTTTAAGTCATTGCTTTCATGACTATGTTTTAAAGTTTTTGACAGTTCTAAGTAGTCATCCAACAGAGATGAGAATGAGGTGATTTTACTAGAGTTGAAGAGTCCAATGCACATGAAGATGTTCTGAGGGTATCTAAGGTTCTTATTGACTATTTTGACCACAATTCAAAATAGGTCAAACCCCTATAGTACAAAAATTGTATAGGGGTCAATTAGAATGTAATTGGGTGTGTCATGGTCAATTTAATGTCATTTAATGTGTTATTAACTTCGGTATTAGTAAAATTAGTCCTAGGTGATTATATGACACTTAAGGGTCACTTTTAGAGTCATTAATAAAGTTTGTATGATTTTATTAGTTAGTTAAGTGTTCCAAACTTCCTTTCAATTTCCAATATGTCAAGGATGTTAAGCACAAAATATACTAAGAGGGGGGGGTGAATCAGTATATTACATATATTTTAATTAATATGATTTATTTTCTTTAACCACTTAATCACACATTCAAGATATGCAATAAAATTGAAACAATAATATTCTTCACATAAGAGAGAGAGAAAGAGACCAAATTTTTACGTGGAAACCCAAAGTGGGAAAAACCATGGAGATCAATCTCAAGTATATGAATGAGCACCAAATCAAATTATAAAGTTTTCAAGCACTAAATTTCAAGAGCACCAAACCCTTTTCTAAGCACCAACACAACTATTTATGAGCACCAACCCACAGGAGCACCAACCCCTTGTAAATAGTTGTGAGCACCAACCCACAGGAGCACCAACCCCTTTTGTGTATAAAACACAACTATATCTCAATGTTGCTTACTCAAAAAATGATAGAAATCTACAATATCTCCTACTATTCTCTCTTTAAAAATAAATACAAACCATGCACTCTCTTGCATTTTACAAATGGATTCTCAAGCCTTTATTTATATCTTTCCAAATGACCTTTGTTAGTCACCCTTTGTGACCCTTCAATCCTAATGGAAAATGGTGCCAAACTTGCATGCCCCTTCATATCCTTGTATTTGAAAAGTCATATGGTGACACTTCATAAGAAAAATCATCCTTTACTCTTTTGAATTTATCTTGGTGACTTTTCATTTTCCTCAAAGTGTCCTTTCATGGAAAAATGTGCCATACCCTCTTTTGTATTCACATGGTGACTGTTGGAATTCCTCAAGATGACTCTTCATGAGAAAATGCGTCCCATTCCTCTTTCATCTTTTACTCCTTGAATCTTTGACTTCTCCATGAGCCCTGTTTTGACTTATATGCAACCAAAAATATATTCATTAATATTAAATAAATATTAACACACATTAGCGAAGATATGAATATTAAAAACACCATTAAATGCAACAGGGCCTTTATCACCAATAATGCTAGACCTTTGACATCAATGGAAATATTTCTAATAATATCCCCCTTTTTCAATAATGGCAACCTCAAACTAAAACTACCACATCTTGAAACTTGCACACACTGCTATCTAAAAAACATACGATAACTCCCCCTTACTATA
The DNA here is from genome assembly GCA_037957365.1 of Torreya grandis. NCBI lineage: Eukaryota > Viridiplantae > Streptophyta > Pinopsida > Cupressales > Taxaceae > Torreya > Torreya grandis. The sequence goes on from JARHVA010001143.1 coordinate 1,792,049, forward strand.
TCAACTTATATCTGTTCCCTATACCTATTTATACACCTATAAATATACCTATACCTATAATTCTCTCCCTTTGACATTAATGGCAAAGGACCTACTTAGAGCTAACACTTAGCTCACCCTCAACTGATGCTTAACCTCAATGGTAGGAAGTAAAAGAAATTACTCCAAACTTCTCCCATATATACTCAAATGTGTCTTTTGGCAGTGCCTTTGTGAAAATATTTGCAATCTACTATGTAGTACTGATATACTCCATTTTAACCTGTTGATATGCAACTTGCTCTCTCAAGAAGTGATATCTAATGGAAATATGTTTTTTATTGAATGCATCATTGGATTTTTTAAAATATTAATAACACTTGTGTTGTCACAAAAAATAGAAATAGGTTCATCATATTTTACCTTGATATCTTCCAAAGTTTGCTTCATCCAAATTACTTGAGTACAACACAATACCATTGAAATATATTATGATTTAGCTGTAAAAAGTGATACTTAATTATACTTCTTGCTTAGCCATGATACTAAGCTATCACCAAGGAAGAAAGATCCTCCACTTGTACTCTTTCTATCATCCAAGCACTCTACATAATTTGAATCTGTATAAGCAACCAAAGTGAAATCTCTACCTATGGGATATCACAATCCATAATCTAATGTCCCCTTGATATATCTAAATATTCTCTTCACCAACTAAACATGACTATATTTTAGAGATAAATGATATCTTGAAACCATACCTACTGCATGTATGATGTCTAGCCTCAATGCTATCAAATATAAAAGACTACCAATCATAGATCTATACAAAGATTGATATGTAACAAATGAATCTTCATCCTTGCTCACCTTATTTCTTATACACATTGGTGTGCCAATTGGTCCATAATCCTCAAAACCAAATTTCTTCAACATTTCCTTGGCATATTTACTTTGAGATATGAAAATTCCTTTATCTGATTGAAATATTTTCAATCCTAAAAAAAATGACAGTTCTCCAAGCATATTTTTGCATATTATTAGAAAATTCTTTTGTCATATTTTCAATGTTTCCTCCAAAAATGATGTCATCAACATATACCACAACAATAAATTGATGCTCGCATTCTATTTTGATGTAGAGATTACTCTCAAAAAATCCTCTCTTGAAACCTTGGTCTTGTAGGTACTTATCAAGTCTTGCATACCAAGCTCTGGGAGCTTTTTTCAATTCATACAATGCTTTCTTCAATCTACATACATGGATACTAATATTTGAGAGAATAAATCCCTCAAGCTGCTCAATGTAGACCTCTTCTTCTAGATTCCTATTTAGGAAGGTAGATTTGACATCCATCTGAAACACTTTGAAATTTTTAAACAATGCATACGCAAGAAACATTATAATAGCCTCTAACCTTGCTACTGGTGCAAAAGTTTCTTCAAAATATAATCCCTCAATTTGAGCATATCCTTTACATACTAATCTTGATTTGTTCTTGATCACTTCTCTATTTTCATTCAACTTATTTCTATAAACCCATTTCATTCCTATCACATTGTGATCTTTTTATCTCAACACTAATTCCAAAGTAACATTCTTTTTTATTTGATTTCATTCTTCATCCATAGCCTTAACCCAATGCTTATCATGTCTAGCTTCCAAAAAAGTTTGAGGCTGAATTTTGGATAACAAAGAGAAATTAACTTGCTCAGATTCACTTACCATCATTCTTTTGGTGTGAATTCCTTCATTTATGTCCCCATTGATGTCACTTTCATTATGATTTATCTAAACATATTTATATGGATTTTTGGTGTCCCTTTTCTCCTTCTTCTCATCTTCATTTGATTTTTCAAAATCTTCCTCTTTAATGATTTTAGGAATGTCTACTGGATCACTGATTCTTTGTGCTCCATATTATTCTATCTTGACACTTGCACTTTCAACAATTTTCTTGGTTCTTTTGTTATAAAATTTATAAGATTTAATTTTGATAAAATAACCAAGAAATATACCTTCATCTTCTCTGGAGTCAAACTTCCCAAGTTTTTCATCGGTTCTCTTTATGAAGCATCTACTGATGAAAACTCTGAAATAATCAACTATTTCTAGTTTGTCTTTTCATAGCTCATAAGGAGTCTTGTCACTATTGAATCTCAATAATGATCTATTATGAATATGCACTACTGTAACAATTACCTCTCTCTAATATTTATCTGGTATCTTGTATTTATTTAGCATTTTCCTCGCCATCTCCTGAACTATTTTATTTCTCCACTTAACTACTCGATTTTGCTGTGAAGTTCTAGATGCTGAATAATGCCTCTTTATACCATGTTATTCAATAAACTCAATAAATTGATCTGACATGAATTATCCTCCTCGATCTAATCTTAGATACTTAATCTTAAAACTAGTTTCATTCTCAACTAATGATTTGAATGCTTTGAAATGTCTGAAAGCTTATGATTTTTTATTTAAAAATATTTCCCAAGTCATACGTGAAAAAATATCAATAAGTAACATGAAATATTTCTCACCTTGAGTACTTTGAGTTCTCATAGGTCCACATAGATCAGTGTGAACAAGCTTTAACATTTGAGTGGTTGAGTGCTCTTTTGTTTTAAACCACTAATCGGCCTGCTTCCCATGTTAACAAGGTTCACAAAGCATGTTAGATAGCTTTATAATCTTTGAAAGATTTTTGACTGCTTGATTTTTGATGATGTTGACAACATTGTCAAAATTTATGTGTCCTATTATCCTGTACCATAGCCAACTTTATTCAATCTAACTCAAACAACATCTTTGACGTTTGATGTTTGATAACATATATAAATTATTGCCTATTCTATGAGCATCTACAATCAACACATTTGAATTTTTTCTCTTAATTTCAAAACCTTCTACATAAAAATTTAGTGTGTGCCCTTGATCACACATTTGAATTACACTTAAAAACTTATGCTTAAGACCTTCTACATACAAAACAATTTCAATTTTAGTTCTACTATTATCCAAACTTAGTGTACCTTTTATAATAAGTTTGGTATTAGTATTATCTCTAAATTTTATTGTGCCACCATTGATCTTCTTCAAGGTTATGAATTTGATTTTGTCTCCTATCATGTGCCTCAAACATCTAATTTAAATGAACCATGGTTTTTCTTCATTTATTACATGCAAAGCTATCTATACCAACATAGATTTTTTAGGTTGTTTCTTTTGCCATGAACCTATCTAAAATTTCTTCTTGATGAATGGAGCCTTAAAACTCTGATCCTTTTTGACTGACTCAAACATACTTCTAAAGTACCAGGCTATGTGTCTAAAGTTGTTGCACTTGTAACATATTATGGCCTCTTCATTAATTCTTGATAGAGGAGCAAAAGAGATGTAGCTTTTGCTTGACTCTACATGACTTTCCTTCTCCTTATTTCTAAAATTGTTAGCCCTTTTTTAATATTCTATTTTTTTATGACCATATCCATTACAATAAAAATAGTAGCCATAAAAATAGGACCTATTTGTGTATCTCTGACCTAATTATTTTTTGTAGCTCTGTTCCCTCAAGCCTTCTTTATTTGAGATGTCCTCTATATTCTTAACTTCTTCCCTTTTTTATTTCCTCTTTTGTAGGAGCTTCAACATAGCTCTTTACTTTTTCCTTGTTTGTGAAAGTATTGGTCTCCCCTTTCTCTTTTTTAAATCCAATACCTATCTTATCTGACATTGATCTTTGATTTTATAATATCTTATTCAACATATTAGTGCTATTCTCAAATTTTGAATCATTGGCTACTCGATCATTGAGTACTTTATTTGTTTTCTCAAGATTTGATTTTAAAGAAGCAATTTCAATAACATACCTTTCACATTCTTTACTCACTATTTTCAACTATGTCATTATATATTCTTCATTCTTCTTGACTTCTTCAAAGTGTCCTTTTAGATCTTCAATTATTTTCTTTGACTCTTTTTCATTTTTCTCGATCTGGAGTTTTATTCTTCAATTCTTCTTTTCAAGAGCTTTTAACTCTTCTAAGGCACAAATGATTTCTCTTTCTAGATTTACTTTGGCTTCATCCTATTCTTCTTCTTGATCAACTATACTTTTGTTTATAAAGGCATCTTCATGTATGGCCACAAATAAAATCTCTTCTTCTTCTAAATCATTGAATCCACTATCTTCGGCTGAGCTAGGATCTTTAGAATACAAAATCTTCTTCTTGAATCCCTTCTTGAATTTTTCTTTGAAATTGTTCTTGTATGGAGACGTTCCTTCTTCATTTTCACCATTGCCCTTATATGGGAACTTAGCTGCAAAATGTCTAATCTTTCTACAATTAAAACATTTAAAAGGTAATTTTTTTTGATATTTACTTGTTCCCTTTTTTGTCTTGCGAATGAATAGAGCTCTATTTTCATCTTCATCATTGCTAGAACTATCACTTGATTCTTGAATCTTAGCCTTCTCTTTCTTTGATGTCGTGAAAGCAACTTCTCTTTTTAAGGGTTTCTCTTGTTCAGTCCACATCTCATATACTATAAGAATACCATGTAGCTCATCCATCTTTTGCTTAGCTAAATTATTCATCTCTTCAATTTCTAAAACTTTTATATCATATCTCAATGGTAGAACATCTCAAAACTTTTTGAACCACAATTGATTCTTCTAACTTTTCTCCAAGACCTTGAATCTGATTAACTATTTGATCAACCTGTAAAACATAACTTTATATATTTTCTTCCTCTTCCATCTTCAAACTCTCAAACTATCTTCTAAAAGTTTGAAGCTTAGCTTGTTGAACCTTTCAATCACCTTTTTAAATATTCTTAAGTTTTACCCAATTTTCATGAGTAGATTTACATTTCATAACTTTAACAAATTTTGATTCACATAAACCACATAAAATATCATTTAAGGCTTTAGCATTATTTTCACTTGCCTTCTTTTCTACTAGAGTAGTTACAAGTGTCTGTGGCTCTTCATATTCCTCCACCACTACTTGCCAAATGTCGAATCTAAGGGCCATCAAATAAGTATTCATCCTTATGCTCCAAAAAGCATAATTTGTCCCATCAAACAAAGGTGTCTTATTTGTAGAAAAACCTTCATGTGATCCAACCATCATGTTTTTTTGATCTACCTTCAAGCTGTAAATTTTTTTCAAAAGAAACCTGCTCTGATACCAATTGCTAATCGTGAAATATACTGAGAGGGGGGTGGTGAATCAGTATATTATATATCTTTTACTTAATCTGATTTATTTTATTTGACCACTTAATCACACACTCAAGATATGCAATAAAACTAAAATAATAATATGCACCACATGAGAGAGAGAGAGAGAGAGAGAGAGAGAGAGAGAGAGAGAGAGAGAGAGAGAGAGAGAGAGAGAGAGAGAGAGAGAGAGAGAGAGAGAGAGAGAGAGAGAGAGAGACCATATTTTTATGTGGAAACCCAAAGTGGAAAAAATAATGGAGAACAATCTTAAGTATATGAATGATCACTTCAAATTACAAATTTTGAAATCACCAACCCCTTTATTGAGCACCAACACATCAACTATTTGTGAGCACCAACCCATACGAGCACCAACCCTTCTTGTGTATAAAACATAACTATCTCTCAATGTTGATTACTCAACAAATGATAGAAATCTAAAATATATCCTACTTTTATCTCTTCAAAAACAAATACAAACCATGCACTCTCTTGCATTTTACAAATGGATTCTCAAGCTTTTATTTGTAGTTTTCCAAATGACCTTTGGTATTCATCCTTTGTGACCCTTAAATCCTCATGGAAAATGGTGCCAAAATTGCATGACCCTTCATATCCTTACATTTAAAAAGTCAGATGGTGACCCTTCATAAGTAAAATCATCCTTTCCTCTTTTGACTTTATCTTGGTGACTTTTTGTATTCCTCAAAGTGTCCCTTCATGGAAAAATGTGCCATACCCTCTTTTGTCTTCACATGGTGACTCTTGGAATTCCTAAAGATGACTCTTCATTAGAAAGTGCATCCCATTCTTCTTTTATCTTTTACCCTATGACTCTTTGACTTCTCTAAGGGCCCTCTTTTGACTTATATTCAACCAAAAATATATTCATTAACATTAAATAAATATTAACACACATTAGCCAAGATATGAATATTAAAAACACCATTAAATTCAATGGGGCCTTTATCACCAATAATGATAGAACTTTGACATCAATGAAAATATTTCCAACAAAGGACTTATCATTATTGTTAGTTCTAACTAAAAACTTGTAGGTTCCTGATTGAAATCAAGAAAACAAGTCAAAAGAGGAGGTTTTGGTAGTTGTATGACCTATAGAGGAGAGTGGCACATGGGGTAATCTTGTGTAATTAATCTTAAACTTCCATAACTACATTTAAATGCTTTATTAACTTTGGAAGTATCAAAAATGGACAAAAACTATTTTGCTTCTCCATCTCTCCACTAAACATGCAAAATTGGTAAACATGTCTTCTAATGGTATGCCCAATAAGAGAGGTTTCAGGTCGAATGATATTGAGGGGTATTATTAAACTTGGTATAATTCACATTCATGGTAGGATTTGGAAGAATGGTTACTTATGCTTTATGAACCATTCTTAATAAGTTGACTATTTCATTTTGCTTGTTAATCTACACACCCTATAGATTTTATTTTTATTTGAGTTAGTACATACAAATAAATTGATGAAAATGATTATATAATAGGTATACATAATTTTATCAAGGATCCAATATTTTTTTTCATGTTTGAAAGTGAATTTATGAGCCAAATAGTGCAAGTTGTAGGTTGGACCACCATTGCTACTTGCAAGCATGTTACACCAATTGCAGAGGTTCTTGTACTTTTGGTTATTTTAGATGAGGATGATATGTTTTATTTACTATCTTCCAAATCATCAAATTCACCTCCTTCCTTCCAAGATCAGTTTTTAAATGTTTCACATAAAGTTACAATTAATAACAAGAGTCAAGTTTTTTGCATATAATCAATTTAGTCAAGTGTATGAAAGCTTTAAGGATGTTCATGGAGGTGTAATGAAGAGTTTCAAGAATATGAGTACATTATTAGAACATGAAAAATAAATTAAAACTATATAAATTCTATGAAATGGACTGTGATAACTAGTTTCTCCTACATACATAATCTTACAATATTAATGTGCACCTATAGGTACCCAAAATGAGGTTGATCACATTGAAATGAAGCATTTGAACTGTTTGAACTCTTCTAAGGTTGTAGGGATCAAATTTAATATTTTTATAAGGTCTAATGTTTATTTTAAGGTCATACACCATACATATTGTCCATGTCTTATATTCACTACCCTAGGTACTGAAAAGTGCACCTATAGGTGATTTCCACAGAAGCCTAAGGATGTTGTATAGGGAGTGTTTGAACATGTTTTGAGACCTCCATAGAAGATTGATAATTTTGAAGAGACCATTGAAATCAATGGTGAATTTTTTTGAGTGGAAGATATACTTGGGTCATTACATAGGTGTAAAATGAGTTTTACGGATTCATTTCGTTAAAAACTCTAAAATAGATCCCTAGCTACTTTTGGTGATACTATATGATGAAGTGCTTGGAGTCTAGATAGATATTAAGTATTTCATAATGAATCCTATCATAGGGGAGATGAATTAAACAAATAGAGCGAGTGTTTGGTCTCAATATGTGATGTAAATGAATCCTTCAAATCATACATTCTTTTACAATACTTTATCAGTGTTTTCTATAGTATCCTAAGATGTCAAATGGTCTCATTGTCCAAAGAAGCATAACAAGAGTATATATGAATGACAAGTGGTCATATGAAGTTAAGGAAGACACTAGTGTTTTAAAAAACATAAATATGGGTTGAAGTGTAGGGTCTTGACCTACTTGACCATTTATAGGTGTACCTTATCCTAAAAAAATGTTAGTTATAGTTGACTATAGGTACCTACATGCTCATGAAATAAACTTTAGAGATTGACCATGCAAGAATGAAAATTTAGAAGTTATATATGCCTAAAAATAACTCAATGGAATCCTAGGATGTGTAACATAGTTTTCAAACCCTTCATATACACCTATAAGACCCCTTTTGCTAAAAAATTGTCAACTATAGTCAACTATAACATGATAGTCCATTAAAACATGGTGATTTAGAGGATGGAAAAACATAGATATGAAGAGAACAAGTATAAATTAATGTCAAATGGCATTGGATATTTCAAGAAGATGGCGGGGAAATGATACCAAGACTAGCTATGAAATATTCACTTATAGGCACCTCTAGTCTAAGTTGAAACATAGGACATGACTGATTACAATTGAGCCTATCAAGGTAGAAGGTATTCATTGAAGAGTATAAAAAAGATTAGGATGATAGAAATGTATAAAATGACTCTTTAAATAATAACATACCATATCATGATAAGGAAATATAGCATGGAGGGTCTTAACATGCAACATATCATCCATATGCCAACCCTACATATAGTGAGTTACACAAAAATTTACCTTGAGGGTTTTAGGGGATTAGAAGGCCTAGTGATGTAACCCAACCATGAAATTAAGTAAATATGGTAACTAGAACATAATTAATCTCCCCATATTTTCACATTAGCTTAGGCAATAGGGGATATTTCCTCTATTCTATCTTAGACAGAGAGCACTCCCAAGAGAGAAAACCCTACAGGTTTAGTAAGCTAAAAGGCAAGAGGTGTGTTGGGAGATGTTGGATCATTGAAAAATGGTATGGTGAGTTTATATAGACATGAAAAATCATGATAAATATCTCACAAGTGATATAATGCCAACATATTGACCCAAACACATAAAGGTATAATTAGACCTATAAGGCCTTGATTAGGCCTAATGCTTAAACATGATGTAACTTCACTTTTGACACTAGAGGAAAATTTAAATGCATGGGAACATATTAATGAGGATTTATAAGGTGAGTTTTAGTCTTTTTTATATAAATAAAATCATAAGGAGGTTATTAATTGGCCTAAAAGCTTGACAGGGTATGCAAAATGCCTTGAAGAGTTCAAGTAGATAACTTTAGAAGCTCATATATGCACAGATGCATAACATGGGATCATGAGGAGATAGGGTATGTTAAAGATGTTACTTAACAAGGTTTTAGTGAAATTTATTTAATTTTTAGACTTCAAAAATTTATGAACTATCCTTAAGGGGTAAAACTACCTAAAACCCTTGTTCATGACTCGATTGAGAAGAAGTTCATAGAGATGCATCCAAGAGGGATAGTTTGGTTAGGGATTTTTTTTTTTTAATTTCATAATAATTTTTAGGGATTATTCCCATAAAATTGGATTCTATCCTACTTGTATGGACAAGGTATAAACTAGTTTCTTTGACAATTTATGATGTTTTGAAAATATAAAAGGGTTTTAATAGGTGAGGATTACTTTGGGAGATATATTGGGACATAATATAAATATTCAAATACATTTATTGATTTATGAGAGCTCAAAAGTATCTCTACTAACACCTCCACTTTAACCCATCCAGAATGATATAGTGAATGAAGAGTGATCACCTAGTGAGAAGGTGATAACTCCAATTGGGAGCCCTTTTAAGGTCTAATTGATGAATATAAGGGCATAAGGACTATTGAAAAGTATCGCATCACCAAATGTTTGAATTGGTTTGAGATAATAAATCACATCTTGGTGCCAAATGTGAGAGGTGAGTGAAATAAGGGTGATTATGACTATAGGTAGTGAGAACACTTGGTTAGAATAATATTGATGATTAGGGACACATCCAATACATGTAGAAGCATGTTTATAACCCATACCTCATAGTGAAATGATATCACATATCCATAGTGTTATGTACCTAAGGATATGATATATTAATGTATATGGGTTGATGGAGATGTTGACATGTGGCACACATCCCCTTAGTTATATGGGTACAATATATTAGGATAATAGAGTAACTTATGGAATTAGTAAATTGGGTAATGGTTGGCATATAATGGGATTATGAGGTTACCCATCCATGGGTTACATATATGTCTATATATAGGAGATGATTATCATGGTAAAGATAGGAAGTAAGCATTGAGTCTTCTATTGTAAGAGGATATTGGAGGTTGTCCCCTCGAAGAGACATTATGGAGTTATTCATTCTTAAAGGAGTAGTATATGATGTTTCCCTACCTTAAGGGTATTTATAAATATATTTCATATATTGAATATCAAGATCTTATCAAGTGGTATCAGAGCTTTGATTTGGGCAATTTGTGTGGAGTGAAACCCTAGTTTTTTGAATCGAAAATAAATTTTGATTGATTGCAAAATTTTCCACAATTTTTTTAATAGATATGGATAATATTTCAAATAAGTCACAGTAAAAAAATAGAGATATTTTGATTAGTTTTGAGGGAGTTATTTATATTTTAGGGTTTATAATTATTTCACTATATCTTCCAAAATATAGGAAATTTTTATTCTAAAATTTTACTAGAGATGTAAAAAGATATAATAGAAGTACAATAAAAATTTCAGAATTTTTTGAGTTGTTTGGAGTGATTTGTTGTGATTTTATGGATCAATTTTGTAGGAGTTATTGACATTTTAGGGTTTCATGAACCTTAATTTTTTTTGTGGATCATGGAGTTACAAATTTTTTTAGAGAAGATGATACTGATGCTAGAGAATGGTGACTACTTTTGGAGAATCATTTTAAAAAAAGTTTTGGGCAAAGATGATTACTTCCTTTTTTGTCTGGGCTTGCACTACATTGGTTTGATCAGTTGAGCTGTACAGAAAGGTTTTCTTCATGGAAATAAATGGAATAAATATTTTTAGATCAGTGGGATATAAAACAAGAAGCAGAAAAATAAGAAGGAATAGAATAAGAAGAAGCAAAAAAAGAATAAATAGAAGAAGAATAAGAAGAAGAAGAAGAAGAAGAAGAAGAAGAAGAAGAAGAAGAAGAAGAAGAAGTAGAAGAAACATAAGAAGAAGAAGAAGTAGAAGAAACATAAGAAGAAGTAGGTAAATAAGAAGAAGAAAAAAAAGAAGAAGAAGAATTGGATGATAAGGGTTCAAATAATTTGGCTCCAAAGAAATCTGAGTCAATTTTTCAATTTCATGGATGCATTAAAAAGAAAAGGGTTGTTGTGTCCATAAACCCTACCAGTAAGTATAACGTCATCAACATGAATGTGTTCAAGCATCTACATGTTCAAGAAAAGAATATCAAAGAGGTTCAAGTAGATGGTAAGAATATTTCAATGTTTGAAGATCTAAAGCTCATTATGGAAAAATATGTTTTGCATTTAGATTTTTATGCTTTAAATATAGATGATGTGGATATAGTTCTGGGATATCCATGGTTAGAGACTTTGGGAACAATGAATATTAATGTTAAGAAAAAGTTCATGAAGTTTTGGTATAAGAAAAATAAGATCACTTTACAAGATACCATAGTGAAAAAGGCACCAATAACAATCCAGGTAGATCATGAGGATGAGATTGAAATAGGTGATGAAGATCATGATGAAGATTCAGATGATATAGATAAAGACACACTACAAATGAACACTTCATCTACTCAAGAGACAAATAAGGAAACGGTGGAAGAGGTAGAATAAAATGTGTATAAGGTCAAAGTATTGGAAAAGGTTAAGGTATATAGACACCCACATCATCATGAGAGGAAACAATCATGGAACTAGGTGAGGAAGTGTCATAACAACAATAATTTTGTCTATACAGGAAATAAAATTTCTAATCATTATGGATAAGCATGGAATCCAAATAAAAAATACTATGGAACATGGAATGAATGGGAAATCACTATGAATATGCATGGAATAATACCTATTTTGGTCATGGTTAGAATTAGAGTAGTGCAGCAAAATATGGTACATGGAATAAAAAGAGGAATAATTATGCTTGGACACCAAAGCAGTATAATTATGATCATGAACAAAATCAGAGGAGCACAATGGAATTTTGAAATAAGCTTGGAAAGCTATCACCTACCAAGATCACATATGGATGGCTAGATGATCAAGATTGGAGACAAGTGTGCAATGATTTGGAGCACACTCATTATTTAGTTTCTTCCTATGTTTTGGGGATGAAACATGTCAAAGAGGGAAGTAATGCTATGTACCTAGGGATATGATATATTAATGTATATAGGTTGATGGAGATGTTGACATGTTGAACACATGCCCTTAGTTAGTTATATGGGTAAAATATATTAGGATAATAGAGTAACTTATGGAATTAGTACATTGGGTAATGGTTGGCCTATAGTGGGATTAAGAGGTTACCCATCCATGGGTTAGATAGATGTCTATATAGAGGAGATGATTATCATGGTAAAGATATCAAGTAAGCATTGAGTCTTCTATTATAAGAGGATATTGGAGGTTGTCCCCTTTAAGAGACATTGCATAGTTATTCCTTCCTAAAGGAGTATTATATGGTGTTTCCCTACCTTAAGGGTATTTATAAATATATTGCATATATTGAATATCAAGATTTTATCACATAGTCTAATGTGGAGCATTAAAGGAAGGACAAATGATGAAGGCATTTGTATGTAATCAGAAATGCATCATGTCTATAAATCAATCTTGGATCAAAGAAGATAGAGAATACCTACACTTATAATTAGGATACAATTGTTAAGTGGGAGAATGACCAATATGGGGATCTGCTAGACCTAATTAGGGGATCACTTGTCATAACGTATCATGCTAGGAAGGGATCCAGAACCTACGGTCTAACACAATCACACAATAACCCTAATGGAGCCCTAAGGTTAAAAACATTCACCTATTCTAATAAAAAGAAAGTAAATCTAATCTAGTGCACACCAAAGCTTGTGGCATAAAGTGGGGGTTAGAAATAATAAAATAGGTAAAAAAACATGTACTCTTACAAAGGGGAAATAAAGTTAGGAATACTTACCTTTGAAGATAAACCCATCGAGTTTAAATCTCTCCTTTAGCCAAGGTGCTTCATAAGAGATTATTGTGTTATGCATGGATAATGAAGATAAATCATCTCTAGGATACAAAACTTATCTAAGCATGCAAAAGACTTATCCACAAGACAAGATCCATATCTCCAAAGAAAGTATGGAGCCCTAACCTTTATTCCTCAAGTAGAATGGTCAATAAGTATATGTTCATTCATAATTGTTCACTCTTAATTATTCTCTTATGAAATGGTGGGAAATGAACTTATATATAGATAAATCTTTGCCTAAATCCTCCTAGAAATGTTGGCTATATAGAGTTGACCTAATTGACCCAGTGTGTTTTTGAGATTACTTCACTAGGTTAGAATTAGGTCAGCCAAAAGGCTAACAAGTTAAGAATGTAAAAAATACCCCTAAACTATATTGGGTTGACCTAGTACAACTGATTGACCAAATGGGAATTAAGGCATGAAAACTGAGAAGAATAGGTAGGACTGATGATAATAAGCTTAGGGTAAATGGTTTTAGGAGACAAGTGTGTAGATGAAAAGTGGAAAAAGGGACAATAATATTATAAAGCATTAATGGTCTACCCACCCCTTTCTTGGTGCACCCCTGAAGGCATACACTCAAAGAGATTGAGACTTGATAGGTTATTGTAAGATATAAAATTTTAGTAATCAATAAAAGTTTGAGAATATTATGTGTATACATAAGCCCCACTCGAAGCTCATCACGTGTCATGTAAGTGCAACACGGGATGGTGCTTCAGGATAGAAGATGATAACACATAACATTGATGCTAAGTAAAGTGCAGTAAGTAAAAAATAAAATAAATTAAAGGACTAAATTAAAAAATACACACCTTTAACTTACCTTAGTGTCATAGATAAAGAATTAGATTGTAATAAATGTGAAGGTGTCCAATGTAGAAAATACTAGACAAAACTATAGAATTTAATGCAAAAAATAGTCAAAAATCAATTTTTTTGGAATATAGGCATATGATAGTGGAAACTATTCTCTACATCATCACGAATCTAACACATTTTATGGTTTTCAAAATGGATGAGTAGAAACAAAGATATAAGCAAAACAAGAAATATGTTGAAAAATAATTAAAGAATTTGAAGTTTAAAAGGTGTTTTTTAAATAGGGAAAAACAAAATTCATTTTTTATGTTGACTTGTGAGAGAGGGAAAAGAGAGCTCTAGAGATAAAACAAGCTAGGATGGTGAGGAGATGACATGCTATACAGGGATAGGCTCCAGAGGTGGTGACAGGCGCATTACAGGTATGTAGTTATGAATCTCAAACTAGTTTTTGAAATTTATATTGAATTAAGTGTATTTTTAGTAAAATTTGATTTGAAGCATTTATATATGTTAAAATGAAACAAAATTAGATTTTAGGGGTAGCAAATAGGAAGACAAGAAATGGGTTTATAGGGTTTAGGAAGAAATCTAGAAAAATGCACTTTTTCAAAAAAATGCAAGGGGTCAGCAGGAAAAAAGTACTAGGTTGACCTAGTTGACTCAGTAGGTTGGAAATGAGCAAAATCCACAGTGCTGACCCAATAGGTATGGGTCGACCCTATACATTCTACAAGCTGATGGCCTAGTTCAAAGTTTCCAGGTGGTCTGAAAGGTCCATAATGGAAACTCAGCACTAGGGAGGGGAAGATAAGGGGGTTGGCTTAGATTTTTGAATCAACCAAGTGAAAAGATAAGAAAATTTTGGTCAAACTAGTTTGACCAAAGAGCTAGAATGATAGAAAAAAGTGTGTAATAGGTTTAAAGAGGGCTAGAATGGCCCAAAATGAATAAGGTAAAGAAGGACCAAGTAGGCTAAAAATACCAAAATAAAGTAATTTAGGCTTGTTTTTTGATGTAAAAATGTAAAAAGAATGTATTATGACTATATATGACATGGAAAAACTGATACATCCTTTGTTATTTCTTAGGTGTAATGATAATAGAGATTTTGGAGACTTGTGGATGTAACATGGTTATCAAACTTGTTAGATAGGTTATTAAATGGATATAGGGCTAGACTAGGATCTGCAGGTCTAGGTGGGATAGTTGATATGTGTCAAATCCCCCTTAGTGCTGATTTGTTAGTCATGTTCCTTAGTTGCTAGGAATGATTGAGTAACAGCTTCAAATAGGAGGTGGATGGGGATATAATAGAGGTGGATATCATTCTAGAGGATGTCCATGGCATCCTATGACTACTTATAGTAGGAGTAAATGTGACCATAGGGATACCAGATAGCCTAGATGAGAGGAGAACCTTAGCCATGTGGATTATAAGGTCAAAGATGATATTACCAAGTAATAAAGTTATCATGTTTGATGTTTATACATCAAAAATTTTGGACATATAAAAGGCTATGATAGGCCTTGTGACACAATGGGTGCTATGTCATAAGTTAGATGGTAAGGTACCACTATTCATGGTAGACTTGAGTAGGATGATCCTAGAGGAGAAAGTTTTATATGATCTAGGCTCTGTCGTCTAGATTTAGCTGGGACATGATATGTACAAGATGATAATCAGAGGATAGAGGACCATAGGATCAATCATATTACTTATAGTTTGGATATATGAGAGGTTTCTTATGTACCAACCAACTGGGTTACCCCATGCAATTGATGATAGGTCACCTTAGGTGTGAAGATGGAGAGAGGAATAGGTAGCATGGGTTATGCCTCATGTGCTAACACTATAATTAGTGAGACATGAAAACATAGTTTGGTAGCCATATGAGCACATAACAATTACATGGGAAAGCTAAGACATAGCTGTACTAGCAATAATGAGGATAGAGGTGGTTGGACATTATTTATAGTAGAGAGCCACATTCGATGGCATGGGTGTCAAGGAAGATGGGCCTACCTCATATAAAAACACTGATATTGATGCCCAAGTAGTGGGCTTAACATGTGAGGGAGCCATAGGGGAGGAGAGGACTCAGACCATAGATAGTGAGGCTAACACTGATGCCACATCAAGAGTGACTATAGACTAGTCAAGCATGATGAAGAGCTAAGCAAAAGGATAGGGAGGTGAAGGTAGAGATACCACATATACCACTACTAAATCTATAGTGAGATGAGTAGTGGCCATGAAGGACATGACATTAATGGAGATAAGAGGAATAGGAGATAGTGAGGACTATTGCCATCCTAGATGACCCCATAGGTGAGCCAAAGGAGATGATAGAGAGACCACTCAAATGTAGGATAAGATGGACACAAGCCATGATAGATAGATTTGAGCTAAGGAGGTAGCCTATGAAGGAGGTTTTAGGAGGCCACATAGACAGGGAGAGTGTGTTAGGTGGTCACATAAATGGTGAGACCATAGTAGTTGAGACATAGATAGGTAAGAAAAAGGTGGTTAAATAATTGGTTTAAGTTTTTATTTATAATTAGAGGTAGATAGATATTTTGAGTTATAACAATGATGTAATATCCATCTAATGTGATTTTACAAGTGTAGCTAAGGATACAAAGGAGATATGGGGGTCCCTAGTGAGGAGAGCACTCCATGACATCCTAGATGAGACTCTACAACCATATAACCCCATGACACTAGAGAATTTGAGTGTACCATCTGCCCCAACTTAGGTGAGATGGTTCAGGTTAGCTAGAGAGGTAGATATGAGTGTAGAGAGAGAGAGGATGTAACCACTAGTAATGATGGGTGCAGGGGAGCTATAGGCATGGAAAACCTTAGTAGATGAGAGAGTTGTGCATCTAGCTACAGTAGCATAGATGACAAAGATTCAAACCTAGATGATAGAGTCACATATATAGGTAGCACACCTATAGGGATAGGTAAAGGGACTAAGATATTGGACAACCTCACTATAGTTTACAATTTAGAGGAGTTAAATTGAGGCCTCAGTAGGCATCATGGCTAGGTCATGAGATAGACAAGATGTGGCCCAACCATAGAGCTGGAGCATTGGAGATGTTTGTATATGTTGTATTTAAACTCATGATATATATATATATATATATATATATATATATATATATATATATATATATATATATATATATAATACACACACACAAACACATGGATCATTTTGTCATATTGTTGTTGGATGTGTATGTTGTCATTATGGTTTATTATGGTTGAGGTTGTGGATGCTTAGGATATATTTCTTTCTAGCACATGTATTTATCTTTGTTGTATATGTTATAAGAAAGATATGAGACGTGGTTTCTTTTTTAGCATTATGAAAAAAACATGTATGGTTAAAAAGAAATAGGAAAAAAGGACATAAAAAATATAATCAATCAAGAAAATGTACTACACACTATTTCAAGCTAGGAAATATGTAATAACAAAAAATGACTAATTATAAAGAACAAAGAAATGGTAAAACAAGATGGTGAAAAGGAATTTTTTTTTTAAATCAATGTGAAAGATTTTTGCACCAAATTAAAATAAGTAAAATCATACTAATTCACCTTGGGAACTATGACAAACAAAGTAATAAAATGGAAGCTATGTAAAAGGGCATAAATGGTAATAAAAAAATTTAATTAAGTTAATCAATCATACTAAATCATGTTGGGAAGTATGCAAGAAAACAAATTTGGTAAAATATTGGTCTTAAATTTGTCATACTAATTCAAGCTGGGATGTATGAAAAATTCATGAAATGGTGGTAATATTACATACACTTGAAAAATAAGAAGATAAAAGGTGAAATAAAAATGAAGTATGCATAAAACATACTAAATCAAGATGGAAAGCATGTAAAATGACATGTAACTTCATAATCGATCGAATCTTATCTCAAATTTGACATATGTAATTTGGATGGTGACTTTGGTATTGGAAAATTTTGTGAGGAGGGTCAGGTCTTATCCACAGTTATATACTACAAATAAATAAAGAGAACACCCCTAGGGTGGAATAAATAGGAAAATAGGGTAATAAAGGATGTGGTAATAAGAATAAAAAGATGGTAGTTTGTGAGGATGGCCGGGTCTTATCTGTGGTCTTACAAAGTAACTCACAAATGAAATCCTAAGGAGATTGATTAGTAGACAAAAAAATATTTCTCAAGAGGAAATATAAAGGATATAAGGAATGAAAAATGGAGTGTAAAAATCAAGATTTAGGCATCTTATGAGAAGACATTATGAGGCAAGAGGTATACTAATGACATGAGAAGACACTAAGTGACTAGTGGGCATCTATGCACAAAGGAAACTTGTTCACTATAGACACAAAGCTTTATAGGCAAATAAGTGTGATACTAAGATCAAATCATGAAGGTAAATTGGTATAAGAAAAATAAAATGGACCTACCTTCGCGTGATGTGTTCCCCATTCTTTAGGACCCCTTACAGAGCTGTTGATCTACTATGAAGATTAGGTACTTGCATGAGAAAGTAGGTAGCACTAAAGTATTTTTTTATTCTCCTCTTCTAATATACTAGCCTACCACACCCCAAAGGACCTCGAATCTCCCATGAGGCCAATTGTGGATTTTTAGCTTTGACTAGAAGAAGGAGATGTGCTTTGAATCACATCTTTTAGTGTGATTAGACTTTTAAGAATATTTTTGTTTTTTGATATCATTGCCTTTATTTAAATGATTTGGATTTTAACTTTCTTTTGAATGCTTTTTAAGATTCCTCCTCCATATGGATTTGGAATGACCAATCATGAGAGAGATAGTGATATGCATGAATGAGCTATATGTTAAGGCTAAAGGAAGCTAAGTAACCAAAGACAAATATTGACTAGGACACTTAGGCTTGACAATAAACTAGCATGTGATCTCAAGTCTCAACTATGTATATTCTTAGTTTTTAGAAAAAGGAAGAGGGAAAAAGGAGATCCAAAGTGGACCAGTAAAAGGAGATAATAATGAGATAGATTGTTTGATAATTGATCATATGGTAAAGGGAGATAATAAAGGGAATAAGGTTTTTATAACCAAGTCACCATGATAAATTATCTATGAAAAAGAGGGATAAGAAAGCAAAAACAATCATAAAGATACAATAAAGAGAGTTTTGAGAAAAAATATAGGGAAAAGGGAAAGCAGTGACAAAAGACAACCATATGCGAATATAAATGATAATATAAGAAATATATAGTATAAGTAAGAAATCATGATATAAGATAAGTTAAAATTTGACACAATGGCAAATGATATATAATAGATAAAAATAATATTAGATCACACATCCAACCCAAATGAAAATGTGAAAGCACCATACATGTGCCCATAAATAATAGTAAATATATCCACACACATTATCCAATACATTACATAAGTCTCTATGAAGTTGGATATGCACTACCACTAAAGTTTCATCAATCTTCAATGAAATTTAGGAAATACTTATTTTTTGATCTCCATAACTAAAAAAGTATCAATACTTGATGGATCATGCCAAGGAAAAAAATTAGGTGAAGTCTGGTCAGAAGAATATGTGGGAGCAGGATCTACTAAAGATGTAGGAATCATTGATGGAGAAGAATCCATGGGTGAGGGAAGGTCCATAAGTGAAGGAATCATAAGTGGAGGCATAAAAGGTGGTGAAGGGACCACATGAGGTTATGGAACCACTATAGGTGGAGCCATGGGAGAAGGAGGATCATTCTTGTAGGAATAACCTGTAAGAGGAGTGGTAGAAGGTTTGAGAATGGCTATAAGATGATTTTTGAGATGCTTTTAAAGGATCCAATAATGATAGGTATGATGGGTGCCATATATATGCCATATACAATATACCTCACCATACTTGGGTAGATATTCAAGAAGTACCTTCAGGGGAGGTATGGTTTTATGTAATGATGGGGAAGAAGGATGTAAGATATCAATATATTTACATAACTTATGATAATGGGTAGAAGAATGATTATATGTCTCATGGAGGCAACACATGCTTATGAGTGGTTTTAGGAGAAGCACTCATAGAAGGAGGTATAATAGGATTGGAAGAAGCTAGAGAGCACTTGTTAGCCAATTTGGTGAGAAGAGGAACCATCTTAGGCAAGGGAAGTAAACCATCACTAAGGGAGGGTGATGATGAGGAAGGAATAGAACTAGGATCAATGGAAGGAGTGACAAGGGTAGGCTCAACAACAATAAGAGTGAAAATAGGATCAAATACAACAAGAATCAGAAGAGGCTCAACTATAACAAACTCTACTAAGAGAGGAGAGGGATCTACAAAAGGTTTAAGAAGAGTTACACTAACCTCAGGGGTAAACTAGTTATGAGGGTCAGGGTACCTAGAAAAATAGTAAGGCCTAGTCATGACACAATCCATGAGCATAGTCCTATGTGGCTCCTCAAAAATTAGAGGTGTTGGTGCCATCTCTACCCTATGATAAAGGGAAAAATTCAAAAATTAGGAACTATAAGTGAATAAAAATGATGAGATGCATGAAAAGACTCAAGTAAAGAAGAATGATAATGGATAATCTCAGCATCATAGGCTTGTACAAGACCACTTAATAATGGATCATCTAAGGAATATCCATCATCATAATATAGGGTGTGAATATCAATGACATAGGTAGGGATAACCTTATCATCTGATGAAGTATGGTGAATAGAATGCTTAGTCTTGGTCAAGATTATGAAAATATCATCACAAGGAGGTTTACGAGAATGATAATTGTAAGGAAGTAGGAAGATACAAGATGAGATGAGGTGAGAGATCATAAGTTTTTATCTTTAAGTTAATCTCATCAGGGTCATCATCATCAAAATATAAAAGGTTAGGAGGAATGTTACCAATGAGCTTAGGATGCCCACTGTAACCTTGAGTTGAGTTAATGGGAAAGTTGAGATGTTGAGACTCATAAAATAGAACACTAAGCAAAGACTCAAGAGTAAGAATCATGAAGACACCATGATATTTGAATTGTTCAAAATTACAAGGGTTAGTGTCACCTTGAATCTTGTAAATGGATCCATTATGAGGAAACTTAATGCATTGACAGATGGAAGAAGTAGTAGCTCTCATGTGGTGAGTCCACAACCTACCAAGAAAGATTTTATAAGAAATAAGGAAGTTAAAGATCATCATCTTCACATGGACATTGATAGGTGGGATGGTAATTTGAAGCCACACACAACCTAGAGGAAACATTTACCTTCTATCATATCCTTGGCAGGTTCTACGTTTAGACTTGAGACTGCATTCAGAATACCCAAGAGTCTTAATGAAATCAAGAGAAGTAACACAAGTGCCATAACCCTTATCAATAAATGCATGATTGACTTGGATATAACCTATTTTAATGCTAATGAATAAGGGAGGATCATCTATATGAATCAAAATCTCATTGAGAATCATAGATGTGATAGGAAACTTTAAGGAAAGAGAAGTGTCTATAGTTTTATCAATGTTGATAGACATATCTTCACATTGTTGTAAAATACTATCTTTAGAACCAGATAAAGCTCCTTCTCATCTTGCTAGGGGAGGATGAGGGACATTCATCTCGAGTAAGAGTTGTATAATATGGTTTCTATAATGTGAGGAAGTCCTCATAAGCTCAAGAAATAAAATTTTAGATGGGAGATTAGTGAGTTACACAATGGGATCCCATTCATAATAACCCATAAGAATGTTATTAGATATAGATGCATAATGATTAAGAATGCCTTCAAAAGGAGTTGATGTACATTGAAATTTATGTTGATAAGAAGAAGGTTTAGAACAAGGTTGTAAATCATGTGGCGATAAATAAGTGGTTGGTTGAGATTGATTTTGAGAATTGGAAGAAGTGTTAGTAGAAGCTTGGTTATCATTAGTATTGGAATATGATGGAGAGTGGTAGAAATAGTATGGGATGTGTTAGCTAAAGGAAAATCATAAATTGGATCATCAAAATTAATAATTTCATCTTGTCCCAACTCATTTAAATGAGTTAGAGAAGAATATTGGATAAAACGATATGTTTGAGATGAACGAGTAGTGTAGATAGGCTGTGAATCAATAAAAGCCACCACCTTTGCATCTTAGTCATGCTAACCACATTCTCTTCAGAAATAGGGTCAACAAGACTTTCTAAATTATTAGTGAAAGGGGTGGGCCTACCTTGGTTATCTTGAATCAATTGATGGTTAGGAAGAGGGTCTTTGTAGACATCCAAATGAGCATTTGATTGATTTAAGGATTGAGTTTTGTCATGTGTTTTATAGTATTTGATATCATTCTCATATGCTTGTTGATGCTTACAGATAATGGAATCATGATAAAAATTAGGTCAAAGAAGAAAATCCATACCCAAATTATGAATTTGTCTATAGGTCTCATGAGAATGATCCCAACTAGCGTGAAACCAACAAAACTTATTAGGATCATACTAGGATTTCATAGGATGAGTAGGGTCAATGTGGAAGAGGTCTAGGTAGATGCTTAAGCAATTCAACTGAAGATAGAGGTTTGTGAATGTTGATGTTGTTTGGTGAATAAAAATGAGGATTGGTATATTTTTGAGAAAAAGGTGCTGGTTTCAATGAAGGGGTAAGAACGACAACTTGAATATTGTGAATGGTGTCATAAGAATTGGTAACACCATCATTGGTAATATTATGATTTTTGTTCTTTAGTAATAGATGAGGACCCATAGAAGGTTAGGGTGGCTTGAATTGATGCATTAGGAAATATTGTATTTTATTTTGGTCAATATCTTCCTCCAAAGTGTGTGGAGAAAGAGTACAAACCTGATATTAAAGTTTAGGAAAAAGGGAATTGGTAAAGAGATGGAAAAGATTATCATCAGCCATGTTATTTTCACATTTGTTTGACAAAATTTTCCATATTTTAACAAAGGCTTAAATAGTTTCATTTTTGTTTTGTTTGAAATTTATGAAATGGGATAAAGTGTTTTTAGGAAGATCATTAGTTTGGAATTCTTACACTAAAGCATTTACTAATTCCTCCAAACTAGAAATAGAATGAGCTCTACATTGATTTTACCAATCCAAGGCATCACCCATGAGAGTTTTGGTTAGGATCTTGGTAGTGACAAAGGTGTTTAATTTGACCCAATCCTTATAAATATTTCTAAATGTTTTGAGGTGAAGGGTAAGATAGGTTGACCCATTATAAGAAATTGTAGGTGTTATACCTACTATATCAATGTTGGCAATTTGAGTAGTAAGAGGTTCATTTTGTAGATGCTTGATGGTTTTATTGACTAAAGGAGGTTGAGGAATGAGATTTCCTTGAGAATATTGATGAGGAGGAGGGGGACATTATAGTTATGTGTGCCCCAAGACATTGGTTATAGATGAGAATGAAGATTAAGAAGGTGGTTTTGAATTCTCATCATTTGATTTGTGTTATGCGCTTGAAAGGTTTTCATTGGATTAAGAGTTTACAATAAAATTTGATGTGTTTGATTAACATTAGAATCATTATAATTGGTATTTATGTTGGTATTAGTGGCTTGGGTACCACTATTGGTATTGATAAGAGTTTGAAATGAATTATGAGAATGTGAGGCACTAGTGGCAAAATTTTCTTGTGTAGTAAAAGATGGACTAGTGAATGGTTGAGAAGGACTAGAAGCATGATTGACATGGGTAGAAAACAATAAACTAGTGGAAGTATTAAGGATAGTGGATCTTATGAGAGGCCCACTAGATGTAGAACCTACTATGTTAGTTGAGATATTAGGCATGGAGGTAGAAGAGGTTAGAGAAGAAGTTGTCATGGCATAAGGAGTAAAAATTAAAGGAAGATGTTGAGAATTAAGGAAAGTGGTACCCATAAATCCAGTATTGAATGTAGGAGTAGGTGAATGAGGCTCTTTGGTTTGACCACTAATCATGAGGCTATAAATGGTATAAGGATCTTTTCCTTGATGTTGAGGAAATTTAGAAATAAAGAAAAGAATTTTGAGAGTATACTCTAACTCAGGTTGTTCTTCTAATGAAAAAAGAGGAGAATTATGTTGCAAAGAGGTATTTGAAGGGGTCCCATAGTTTATTATACGAGTGGAAATATGAACATTACTAGCATCCAAAAGAGGAACCCTACTCTATCTATGGGAGACCCTATTAGGATTGGTAGAGTTCATCATATCTGTTGACTATAACTCAATTCCACCACCTAATAAAAATTACATGATGAAGGAAAAAGAAGAGAGATGAGAAATCAAAAAATGACAAAGAGATGACTGAAATAATACAGGGTTGACTGGGTTGACCTAGCACAAAAATAGGGACTATAAAACTATATAGGGTCAACTATGTTGATCCAGTACAATGTACAAAAGGCAACAAAACTACTGGGTTAATTGAGTTGGTCTAGTACAATAAATAGGGAAATCAAGAAGCCTAAAAATAGATTATGAAAATGAAACAATGTAATTTTTCAAGTCATGAAAAACAATAAGTACTGAAAGGAAATAGACTAATTGAAGCACATAAAACAAAACCTTGCACTAATGCTGGATAATGTAAGCTTTTGTGCACACAATTGAGAAAAGAGCACTAAATCAACTTGAAAATTAAATAGCTAACTAATTGGTCAACCTGAATGTTTATTAGATTATTAAGATATGATTTTTAATGTGATTGGACTTTGGCTATAAGAAAGGTACTAGATAACAATCTAAAGATGGTTTTAGGTAGTTTGGGCTGAAATGGACTATATTAGAAATGGTATAGGCTTGGTATTAAGGGCTACCCCCTCACTTCACACACTTTAGTTATAAGGGTTTCGGGTGCTTAGCTAGAATATACCATTAAGCATGCTTTATACTTGACTAGAGCATCAAGTCAGCTTCCTCCTTGGTGATGAAATCCAAGTAGGTTGATCTTGGATAGACAAAATGTTACAGTACTTATTTATGTTTTTGTGATTTGGTCATGTGTGCATAAAATATAAATAGTGAAACTAAGAAATTAATTAAAAATCCTCTAATTAAACTATGTGAGCTATTCTAAGCATGTAAACAACATGAACAGAAATATGTGAGCTAATTACTAGGAGATATGAGGTTAATTCTAACTTGAAACAAGGTATAGTGTTGACACTATATGAAAAAAATATAGAATATGGTTGATAGGGTCAAACCTATACTACGGAATCAAGGTCTAAAAATGTACAAGGTCAGCTAGAGTTGACCTAGTTATTTTAGACAACACATAAAATGTAGAATTGGGTTGGTAGTTTTGATCTAGTTAACTATGGAAGGGTAGTTTTAAATACTAAAAAATATGAAATGATAGATAAAAAGGAAAGAAATAAAGAGGTAGCGAGGAACCTTGGTGGATTAGAGATGAAATAAAGGAAGGTTGATGATGAATAACCTTGGAGTAGTCTTGAGAAACCTACAAACTAGGTCGACAAAATTGATCAAGCTGTGCAGGACCTACTGCAAAGTGTTCAAAACATATAGGGTTGAATGGGTAAAACTAGTAGGTTTAAATAGTTTATTTAAATATTGGAAACTTGTACTAGGTTGATTAGGTTGATCCAGTTACTTGTTCTTGGAAACCTATGCATAGACATCAAAAAATTGGGTTGATAGAGTCGATCTAGTATGATAAAAATAATGAATAAAAGAATGAAAATAAGTGAAATAAATCCTACAAGGGTTAGTTTTACATTGATTTCACTAGAATGTATGTAATTAGAAATTCATCATGTCTATAAATCAATCCAATCTTGAAGAAGATAGAGTATACCTACACTTTCAATTGGGATACACTTATTAAGCATGAACATGACCAATATAGAGATCTGCTAGACCCGATTAGGGGATCACTTATCACAACATATCATGCTAGGAAGGGTTATAAGCCTAAAGTCTAACAAAATCACACAACAACCCTAATGGATTCCTAAGGTTTAAAACATTAACCTATTCTAATAACAAGAAAGTAAATCTAAGCTAGTGCACACCAAAGCTTGTGGCACAAAGTGGAGGTTAGAAATGATAAAACAACTAAACTAAACATGTATTAGAAGACATATACTCATATTAATGTATATGTAATCCTAATAAATAGGATAATAATACAAATTCATTATCTATCTACTCTTACAAATGAGAAATAAAGTTAAGAATACTTACATTTGAAGACAAACCCGTCGAGCCTCAATCTCTCTTTTGGCCAAGGTGCTTCAAAAGAGATTGTTGTGGTATGTAAGGATAATGAAGATAAATCAAATCTAGGATACATAACCTATCTAATCATCTAAAAGACTTCTCCACAAGGTAAGATATGTATCTCTAAAGAAAGTATGGAAACCTAAGCTTTATTACTCAAGTAGAATGGTTAATAAGTAGATGTTTGTTCACACTTCTTCACTCTTAATTCTTCTCTTATGAAATGGTGGGAAATATATATATATATATATATATATATATATATATATATATATATATATATATATATATATATATCTTACCCTAAATCCTCCTAAAAATGTTAGTTTTACAAGGTCAACTTGGTTGACCTAGTGTGTTTTTAGGGATAATTCACTATGTCTAAGCTAGGATGGTTGAAAGGCTAACAAACTAAGAAAGTGAAAAATAACCCTAAACTATACTGGGTTGACCCAATCAACCTGGTACAACTGACTAAACAAAAGGGAATTAAGGTAATAAAAATGGATAAGACATGACAACTGAGAGGAATGGGTATAATTGAGGAGAATAAGCTTAGGGAAAATGGTTTTGGGAGACAATTATGTAGATGACAAGTGGAAAAAGGGATAATAATCTTTTGAAGCATTGATGGCCTACCCACCCCTTTCTTAGTGTACCCATTAAGGCATGCACTCAAAGAGATTGAGACTCAACAGGTTCTTATAATATATGAATTATTAGTAATCAATAAAAGTTTGAAAATATTATATGTATACAATAGTTTCTAAGCAAGAAATTGCAGAGTCTTATGTCAGATCTGAAAGAGTTTCATGCTTTGAGGGACATTTGTCTAAGTAGACCTTATATGGTCTATTCCATATTATTTTCTCATATAGATGTAACTCTTTCTCTCAGCTTGACAAGTGTTTTTGTGACTCTTGAACCTCATTCTCTTCTCTCCTCTCTCAAATTCTATAAGTACTAGCCATTTTGGCTCTTGTCTCATAATTCCACACCATGTATGGTGAAGCTCTACTAGTTTGATGTTGTACTTTGCCTTTGAACAATAAAGGCAATATTGTTTGAGTTCTTATAACATTTTGTCTAAGTGTGCAAAGTGATTAATGGTGAAGTCTAGTGATTCTATCCTTGCTTTTCCTTATCCTTTCATGTCTAGTGTGAGAAGTTCTCATTCTAATAAGTCATATAAAGTGTAACTAGTGTGTTAGGATCCTTTCAAGTGTGAAAGTGTCCTTATATTCAAAATACTGATCTCTAGTCTACTTAACTTGATTTGTCTCATGTATATCACCTCTATATTGAAACACTTATGTTAGAACATCTTAGGACTTTGATAAATGTTTATATGATTGTACTTTGCCAAAATGTTTCTCTCAATTTCTACTCATTTCTTAATTAAGGAAAAAGGTAAGAAACTGATAGGACCTAAGTTCCCCAAAGCTCTGACACAACTTGTCAGAATTAAGAGCACACATGATTACCATTGTATAAGCAACTTAAGATTGTGGAAATAACTAGAAGAACAAATAACTATCAATGAGAAAACACACAGAATATGAGAGGCAACACACAATTGTATTCAACTCATTACAAAGGAAATTACAATAAAGAGATCACACTCTTCTTCCACCTCTTTGAGGCTTCCTCCTTAAGGGCTCCAAGTAATCTTCCCACCTGAGTAATCTTCTCTCATAGGTCACAACTAACAACTAACACAAGCTGTTGTTCACCTCATTGTACGTCTAGTATAACTGAGTATGAACTGGTACTCCACTTAGATCTCACCATGATCCTGCTCCTGATGTATTGCTGTCACCTTGATCTTGCTCCCTCGTCGATCCTCTTCTGACCCTCGCATACAAACATCCCTGCAGACCAACCTGATCTTACTTATCACATGTAGATCTCCTCCATGATCCTACAACACCCTGCATATCAAACCTGATCTTACATACATGGGGAATCCTACTTGATTCCACCATGGGAAGAACTTTCCAAGTTCTACTTGGGTTCTACAAGTTCTACACTTAACAATACAGCCCATGAGTCTATTATATAGATCTCATGCATACACTAATTTATACAAGTGGCTCAAAGACTCGAACTGGTATTTATCATGCAAACTACACGTTCACTTAACTGACTATTCGTCAACAGTAGTTCTGACTACCACAGGCGACCGACATCGGTCCCTGCCTGATTGGAGGTGATCGATTCCAGTCGATCTCCTACCGATGTTGGTTTCCTCTATGCTTCCCCTGACCGATGTCAGTTATGGCCTATCAACGTCAGTGACTTTCATGCTCAGAAACCTCCTCCTTCTGTTTGCAACAAGGTGAAGCTTTTAGCTCCACACCCTAATAGAAACTAGTAATAAGGTGTGTTAGAAGAACTTGGTTGTTGTGCATGCATGATCTAGAGGAGTGTGGAGAGATCCTTTTTATCTTGGAAGGATGAATTTTAGGTAAGAAAACACTAACAAAAGGGGTTATTAGAAAGATGGTAAGGTGGACTACCTAGCGTGAGCTAGATCTAAGAAGTGTGAGCTTGCTAGGAGGCTATCAATCCACTCTTTGATAACAATTAAGTTGAAAGAGATAAATATGAAATACTTGAATTAATAATATAAATAATTGATAAGAAATACAAGAAGAAATAGATGTTTGATAAATAAAATAAACTAAATATAGTAATAGTGGGTCAATACTAATGCTAAAAATGTTTCTCAATTATTTTACTTTGAAAATAAATAGGTTTTTATCTTCAACTATTTTTAATTTGATATATCTTTCTTACCTTAATCTTCCTTAATCATCTAGATGCCCTTTTCTTTCTTTATTATATGATCATACAACTAAATTGAAAATTCCTTTTGGGTATAAAATAAACCTTTTATAAATTGATTGCTTGCATGCTTTTTAGTTCATCTAGTTAAATTAAAAGCAAAGTAATAAATCATAGTTTCACTCTTGTTCTCACATACTTTACCAAACCACCTAATAAATCAATATATCAAAATAACTGACATAAGGTCTAACTAGGATTTCATCACCTAGTGGTACACATTACCCTTTGGATATCTTATTAGGAGGTCATTACCAAGAAGAGAAACCAAAACTCAGCTCTCTAGTTGAGTATAAACTTTGAAATTCAATATATTTTGGCTAAACACCCAACACCCTTATCATTTTGGTGTGTGAAATGAGGGGGTAGGCCCCAATATCAAGCCACATGCTAACTTTCAATACAAATTTTTGAGAGCCTTTAACACCTAAAACTAACCTTAGACTTCCTTTTTAGTACTTGATCTACAAACCAATCTTATTCTTCACACTTTCTAAAGTATAATCCAAAAGTGATCTAAAAAGTATCCTAAGTTTCAAATGTACTTTAGTGTATGTTTTGATTGCCTTGATATATTTTTATTTTTCTTGCTTTGTGTTTGCGTTTTGATTTTTTTGTCATTTATTTTCAATTCCTCACATGGTCTTTACTAGATAATAGTTGAAGAACCAAACTAACCAAGATCCACCTTCCTCTTCTTCCTCCTCCATGGAGTATACTTTGGATGTTGAGTGTTCTCCTCATATTTCTCCCCATCCTACCATGCCTCAGATAGTTGTTGAAGGTGATGCATATTTTTCCACCTTTCTTGATAACAACCTTGTAGCCCTCCAAAATTACCTCAACACCTTATCTTACCACACCCCTACTACTTCAGTGCCTCATATAGATCTACCTTAAGGTATGCCTCCCCATATTATGATTTTCACTACCCCCACCCAACCTATGATCACCTAAGCATCTTCTTCCACCCATAACCCATCTTCTACCTCCACCCAAACTCAATCAAACATCCCAACCGATAGCCAAACATACCCTACACCAACCAACACCTCCAACATAGGGGGAACCTCACCTCTTATTCATCCACTATGGGGATATATTCTACCCCTATTTATATCATTCCTATTTTCACTACCAACCCACCAATTTCCACCCCACTCCAAAATTTGATGCTTTGCATACCTCAAACCCTTCCACCTATTAGTACAAGAGTTACCACTCAACCCCAACCAATTAACCTATCCATACCTCCAAAATAACTCATATCGATCCCTCAAAAAATACCCATGACATCCTACCAATATGTTCCTAATCTACAAGGATACATAACACCTTTTTCCCAACCTTTTGTGCCCATTAACCCTTATGTGGCATCATCCCAATGTTCAATGACCACATACCAATGTGAAGCATCTTCCCAACCTTCTATCACTTATCCATATATTCCATCCACCCAATCCCAACAAAACCTACCACACAATTATTGAGCTTCCCATCCTCAAATGGATCTAGTTAAAATGTTAATGGACAAAATGATTAACCTAGAATCATATATCTATATGGCTCATAACCTCTTTTCTTATGATCAAATATAAAATGAACCTATTCACCCATCTATTCCTATTAAAACTTATCCTACTCAATAGGAACTACCTAAGTTTTTCAAGTTCCAAAGCAAGGAGGACCCCCAACAACTATTATGAGAATTTTGACATTTTTGCTACTTAATTGCCTATGATGATGCTTTCTTTCTTTGTACTTTTCCCATCTTTATTTGAAAAAACATTAGATTGGTATAATGATCTCAAAAATCACTCCATATTTTAATTTTCCCAACTTTCTGAAATATTTTTAGATCATTTCTCAGTCAATAGATCTACGAATGTCTCTAATACCGACCTCTACTCCATTAGGCAATTTGATGATGAATCAATTGCTAATTTCATAGCATGATGGAGAGTTTTTATCAACCAACTCCGTTTTTCTTTACCCTAACCCAAGTTGACTGAAATTTTATCTTGAGTTTGTGCCAAACACATTTCCCCTATTCTTCAAGTTCAAACTTTTATAACTTTTGATGAGGCTTTCACCATGGCACACAAACTAGAAATCAGAGCCATTGATGAGGGGAAATTGAAGTTGGGGAAAAAAAATCTAGATTTAAATCCAATGACCCTTCAAAATCCAAAATAACCAACCAATCTAACGACCCCAAAAGCAAACCAAAGGTATCCTCAAACATGATTGTCCTTAAAAATACTCAACCTCTAATTGTCAACCAAACCAACTCCTCTAACTCCTCCAATCAACAAACCCAAAATTAAAACCTAGCTACCCCAAAACAATACACTATGATAGGAGATTCATATGATTTAGTTTTGGATAATTTTGTCAAATCCAACATCATACAATCTCCATCTATCAAACCTCCCTAAAAATTTGATGCTTCTCACCCTATGCCTAGTTAGTACAATGAGAATGACCTATGTGCTTTCCACCATGTCATTGGACATGATGTTAATAGGTGTAACACATATAAAACCATTGTCTAAAACTTAATTCATAAGGGATAACTTGTATTTGATAATCCCAATGCATGCCTAAATTAGTCCCTTGGCATCCTTTATCAACCCTTTCCCAATCATACCCTCTCTACTAAACATCATGATAACAAACCAAAATCATCTCTCACTCGTGAGGTCCATAAAATCAATGTTATTATCAATGAACCTATCATTAAGGAAACCATTGCTTTTACTACATTTTCTTCCACTCCACTCATTGAAGTAGTAGAATTACCAAACCATTATTTTGAATACCTAAACAAAGGAAACAACCACCTCCTCTCCTTCACTTGGGGAGATATTAGACTTACCCACCTCTCCTTTGATAGAAATACCAGATGTGGAAACCATGGACATCACACCTTCCTCCCCCATCATGGAACCATCCATTCTCTCTTTGGACATCATCCCAAAATAATATATCACCTTTTACACTCCTTCCATGAAGGAAACCTCCTCTCTAATATTGAAACCTTTTATCAAGGACAAGGGTGAAGACACCAACCTGACACCTTAACCTATGGGCTTAATATTTGAAACCAATGACCAAGGAATAAAACCAATTTAGAAATATTTTTCTAGATTGGTCCAAAGTCTAGAATTCTCTTCTCAACCCAATCTAAATAGAGCCTCCTTTTAGAATCATCTTGGGATCCCCTATCAAAACAAACATGAACCTTCAAACTCACTTTCATCTATTATCAAACCTATCATCACCTCAATCCCTTCATCAAAAACCATGGGGGAATCATCCAACCTACCTCCATATAAAATGATAAAAACACCTTACACCTCTCTAACCAAACCCATCAAGAATCTAGGAATACTTACTACACCTAGCCTTCCTCACCCATCTTTAAATTTGGACTTAACCCCATCTATTCCACCAAAGAAAACCTTAACCAAACCAACTAAGAAGGTGGAACCACCTAAACTCCCACCTTGAACCAAAGCCATACTACCCTGTTCCCACTTACCTTATAACTTAGGACCCCATTCTTTAACCACCCTAGGAGCTCATCCTTCTACCAAGAAGGTGAACCATTTCAAAACTACCCAAACTAAACCTTCTCCTTTCATTCTACCTTTACCTACCCCCACCAAATCTTTAAAATCTCCATCATTTTAACTAACCTATCCACCTCTACCTTCCCATGTATCTCAAAACCTTCACCATCTCAATCATCCACCACTAACTCATCCACATTAAAACCAACCACAAACAAGGAATCCCAACCAAAACCATCTACCAAAACCATTCCACCACTTACAACTTCTGTGGTGAAGCCTACTTCTAAGAAGGCTCTCACTCCTAAAACCAAAATCCCATCACCTTCAACACCTTTTATCAAATATTATTCAACCATTTCAAAAAGGTTGTTGTTAACTTATTTATTAAGACTACCACTTATCAAACCCTTCAAACCTTCAAGTCCTAAACCATCTTGGCTCAATGAGAATTTAATTTTCTCATACCATAGGACACCTAGACACAACACAGAGAACTGAAAATCTCTCTAAGTAATTATACATAAATTATGAGATGAGGATGATATATTATTAGATGAACTACCCTTGAGACCATTACCAACTTAACCACCAAATGAAACCATACAACACTTACCTACTCCAATCTCATTTAAAAGTGAGGAGGAACCAAAGCAACCATCTAGCCCAACACTTCCCTTCATCCACACTATCCATATGGTTATCCAATTTGGGGCCCAACAAAAGGATAAATTAAAGGCCAAATTATCAATTCCATAGGCATACCCTTCCACCCCTCAACCTTACAATCGAACCCAAGCACCTTCACATCAATCAAACCCACATCAAAAGGGTGGTGATTGATGGAGGAGATAGTGTTAATATTATATCCTCTCATGCTTATGACCAACTCGAACTACCAAAGAATATCAAGTTAGAAACTATAGAAATCCTCCATTCCTTTAATGATACTATGGCCATAACCTTGGGGATAGTCATCCTCCACATCCACTTAGGACCTCACACAATTACAAAGCTCTTTTATGTTGTAGATGGCAAGTTTAAATACAACATCTTACTTGGATGCCCTTAGATATATTCCATGAGTTGTGTCCCATACACCTTGTATTGATGTGTTAAGATTAAATATAAGGGTCAGGTCATCACCACACAAGCTGACCCTAGTTCTTTTGCATCTTGAAACATGACATATCAACCCAATGAAATTCTTATTCCTCCCTCATCCACATCATCACCAATCAATAAAAACTCCTCCCTTATCATCGATGAATCTTTAACTAGCTCTTATATCCATTCTTCTAATATCCCCATAGAGG
This sequence comes from Torreya grandis, assembly GCA_037957365.1. Lineage (NCBI taxonomy): Eukaryota > Viridiplantae > Streptophyta > Pinopsida > Cupressales > Taxaceae > Torreya > Torreya grandis. The sequence goes on from JARHVA010001143.1 coordinate 1,825,902, forward strand.
AACCCTTAGAACCCATGTTCTAACATCTCTCATTGAGGGAGTATCATCTTTTAGGCTTGGATGCTTTCCTTACTCTTCAAGAGTATGGGAACCTCGACCATAATCCTAGTTATGACCTCCATATCAAAACCATCATTACTTTTGTGCCTCCCAAGCATGAAACCAACTTAATGTATGGGGGACTTGATCATCCACTTCTTTCTTTTATGACTACCTCTTCCACATGACCATTTACCTCTGACTTCTCCTATCTTGACAAACTAACATTTGGAAAATTATACCTTCATAGGTGAAGCTAGAAATAATTTGGCCTTAACCATTATTAACATGGACCTCATGAGTTAGCTTTGATCAAAACCTAAAAACCTCATGATCTATTTGGCCTTGGGTTCAAACCACTAGAAGAACCCATCGAATCACCAAAATCCATCACCACCATTGAGGAATTTATCCCATCCTTACCAACCCCATCTCTTTAAAATTTTGAGTATTTTGAAATCATTCCTCCTAATTTTTTTAGTTAATATCATTATTTTCCCCTTGACCTATAAAAAGGATGGTCAAACTAAAACCCTTCCTCTCATTCATCTTCAAATGGTAGAAAATGATTCTCCTACCATCAATACCATCCAACATCATGATGATGATTCCATTCTCACTTATCTTGGTGTAAGGAATTTTTATATCCACAAATCCCTTCCTCTTAAGAATGAAACCATGTTGAAAAAATCCACTATCGATGCCAACTTGGGTACTTAGGATAACCCCCTCATTAAAAATATTGGTCGATCTTTAGATTCCTTAGAGCAACATGATTACCCTTCCTTCCTTCATGATCAAAACATAGCATTTACTTGGTCCTATCAGGATATGCCTAGAATCTACCCTTTCATATATCTCCATAACATTTTCATCCAAATTGATGCTAAACTTGTCAAAAAAAATCTTTACAAGATGCAGCCTTACATTGCCCTTCTAGTAAAAAAAGAGATTCAATGTTTCTTATTTGGAAATTTCATTTAACCTATTGACTATCCCCAATATATTTCCAACATCATTCCTATCACCAAGCCCATAGGGGGACTTGACCTTTTTATTGACTTCCATTGATCTCAATCTTGCTTATCCAAAGGATGGCTTTCCTCTACCCAACATCAACCAACTTGTTGATCTTATAGCTAGCCACAAGATGTTGTCTCTCATGGATGGTTTTTTAAGATATAATCAAATCTTGATTACCCACAAGGATTAGCAAAGAAATTATTTCATCATCCCTTGGATAAACTTTTGTTATAGTGTCATGCTATTTGGTCTAAAAAATGTTGGAGTAACCTACCAATTTATGATGACCTAAATCTTCCATGATCTCATTCATAAAATCATCAAGAACTATGTAGATGATCTCCTTGGGAAATTAAAATATCACAAGGATCATCTAAAAGTTCTCAAAATTATCTTTGAGCACCTAATCCTTTTCCACATCTAATGTAACCCCAAGAAATGTGTTTTTGGGAACCTATCTAGAAAGCTTCTTGGCTTTATCATCCCTATTTAAGGAATTAAAGTAGACCCTACCAAAGTTAGAGCAATCTTATGCATGCCACCAACCCACCTTAAGTAACTCTATAGCTTATAGGGGAAGCTCCAATCCATCTGTGGCTTCATATCTCAATTATCCAATAGATGTCAACCCTTTTACCATCTTCTCAACAAAGATACATCTTTTAAGTGGACTAAGGACTATCAACAAGCCTTTAATTCACTCAAAGAATACCTTCTTTCTCCACCTATTGTTATCTCTCCTAAATAATACCAACCCTTATACATTTATATATCCATCACTGACCATTCCTTAGGGGCAATGCTCACTTACCATGATAAACAAAACAAAGAACAAGTTGTCTACTATATAAGTCAAACACTTATAGAGTATGAGACTTAGTATACCCATTTCAAAAAATCTTGCCTCACCTTAGTCTTTATGGATTTAAAACTTTGTCATTACCTTCTTAATCAAAAAACATTTGTCATCACTAATACTGATCCACTCAATTATATGCACTCTAAACCATACGAAACCCAATGTATGACTAAGTGTCTCATGCTTGTAGCTAAGTTTGACCTTAGTTTCCTTAAGAAAAATTTGATTAAAGGGTAGGATATTATTGATCAATTGGTTGAAGTTTCTTATCTAGACAATCAACCTCTCCCTATTGAATTCCCTGATGAGTCCATCGTGACTCTTTCTCAATAAGATCCCATCTATTAAATGACCATGTCCTTTGATGGATCAAAATTCTAGTGTGGTGGGGGTGCTGGAGTTATTCTCATTCCCATTAATGGTGAACCTCTTCCCCTTTCTTTCAAACTTGATTTTGAGTGCACCAATAATGTGTTTGAGTGTGAAGCCCTAATAACAGGTCTCCAAATTGCTCTAGCATTAGGAGTTAAGATGATTAGTATCTTTGGTGATTCCTATCTTGTGGTCAACTAGGTCAATGGATCTTACCAATGTAAGAATGATATCTTGGAAAACTACAAACAACTAATAGATGTAATATTTGCACCATTTGACCATTACCTTATCCAGTCTATTCCATGATCCATCAATAAGTTCATGGATACAATGGATTCCCTTGATTCCAAAATCCCATCTCAACCTTCTGATTCTAAGCTCTTTATCACCATTCATCTTTTTATCACACCCTCTTATATCCAATCTGACCTCCCTACCATTTGTAATGTGGATTAATCTCTATTTGACACTTGGTATGAGTAAACCTTTAACTACCTCAACCTCAACATCATTCCTCCCATCCTCTCTAGGAATGATAGAAGAGCCATTGTTTAGAGTACCTCTTGTTATACTTTACTAGGGAGAATCTTTTACAAACATGGTTTCAATGGCCTCTTTTATTGTCTACATAATCATGAAGCTTCCCATGCTATTAAGGAAATACAAAATGGTATATATGGGGGACATATTAATGGTTTAGCTATCATTAAATGTATCCTTTACCTCAACTAATATTGGCCCACCCTCAACCAGGACTGCTATGATTATGTAAAGAAGTGTGTTAAATGTCAACAATACCCCAATTTACATTATTCACTTTCTCATGACCTTCAAGTATCCAAGGACTTTTGGCCCTTATGATTATGGGGACTAGATCTCAATGGGGAAATCAATCCTCATTCTTCATAATAGCACCAATCCATCATCACTACTACTGAGTATTACACCAAATAGGTAGAGGTTATTCTCCTCATCTCGACCAAAGCTGACAAGATTTTTGACTTCATCGATCTTCATAACATCTATCATTTTAGTGTTCCCCATAAGATCATTATTGATAATGGTAAATATTTAAAAAATAAACAAGTTTAAGGTCTTTATGATGTATTTTTCATCAGGTTAAGCTTCCTCACCTTACCATCCATAAGCAAATGGATAGGAAAAAGCCTATAACAAAACCCTCAACAAGATGTTAACCAAAGTAGTCAGTGCTTCAGGTTGGGAATGGAACTTGCATAACCCTTTAACTTTATGGGCCTATCACACTAGCATTCAAACATCTACAGGGGTTACCACTTTATCTCTAGTCTTTGGGGGTAGAGGTAGTCTTGCCTCTTGAAGTCCAAATTCCTTCTATTTTCATATCCTTAAAAGACATCACTTTTAAGAGTGACTATCATCAAGAACATATAGCCTAACTTGAGAAATTGATGAGAACTGTCTATCCATGCTTAACCATCTTTATTTCTATCAAGAGTGAGTCAAGAACAACTATAACAAACATCTAAAAGAATGAGAATTTAATATCAGAGACCTCATCCTAAATTAAAATCAACATGTGACTAATATGGATAAAAAAAAGTGAGGCAAGTTTAATTTCAATTGGCTTAGACCCTACATCATAACCCATAAGTATGGATCAAAAGCTTATCATTTGTCTTCTCTTGAAGGAAATAAAACCTAAGCCTCTCAATGTTTTGCATTTGTATCCTTTATTTTATTAAACAAGGATCAAACTCACCTTTTATCTACTGTAAGCTCATCCTTTGATTTATGATATTCTCACCTTCACTTACCTATCCCTATCCCTTTGAGGTCAACCAATTACAACATAGAACCATGTGATTGACCATCACAGTCATAGCCTAATCATAAATATGGGTACCATGACTCTACCCATGGCATGGTTCTCATAGATATTTTCATCTCTAATCAGATGAAATACCATGGTCATTATCTCTCAAAACCACCCCTTTCATGTCTCATTAACCTTTTGTGTTAACATTTTTACCTCATAATGGTAAAACTCTAAGCCTATATAGACTTGTCTATGTCTAAACCTAGCATAAAAACAATTTGGGATACCTAAATATCACTTGGTTCAAGCATTTATAGCATGAAAACTACTCCCTTGAAGTATAGCTACCCAAAATCTAAAAATTACTTAAAAATATAGACTGCTCCCTTATACAATAACTACCAAATAAACAAACCTAAAATTAGACCACTCCCTTGATGGATGGCTGAGTGAAATTTGTTAAAATCAATCATTTAAAGCTTCTCACATAGATTAGCTTCATAAACTTATCAAAACAAAAACAATAACAAAAGACCCTATATCAAAACTAGAAAAAGCTATCCCAAGAAAGCTACAATTAGCTTTCATATCTAGAATTAGTAGACTTCCTAAATTGATCAGTATACACCTTGCATAAAGACATGGACTTGTCTAATATGGTTCTTAGGTCACCTATAGAGGGGGAAAACTAACCCACATAAGGTTACCTTACCTATCACCCCTTTACCCTTCACCTACCACCCATATCCCCTTTATACCATGTACAAATCAAGGGATTATGAGCTTACTTGACATAATGTGATTAAGACACATTTTTATCAACCAAATATTGCTAATTTGAAGCATTCTAAAGGCTCATGTTCCATAAGCCAATCTAACTTTGGTTTTGTTTTGTCCTTACCAATGAAAAAACATCATGATCTTTCCTTATCCTCTCATCATTAGTTCATGTAGACATGTCTTATGATTCTTATCTCTTTTCCACATCTAGTTTGTTATCTAAATTAATTTATGTGATTTCATTAACATCATAAACATATTTAAAACATCACGTCCATAATCAACAAAATAAACCACATCATATATTTGTAACCATGGGTATCATCCTATCCTTGCTCACAAATTACATCATATAGCATCATATCATAAACCACATCAATAACCATGATCAAACCAACTATAATCATAAAATATCATGAATTAAATCACATATATAACTATAAACTACAACCATGTCATATATCCATGATCATAAATATTTATCAAAAACATCATTACAATAAATCAAAACATCATAATCATAAGCAAAATAACCATTTACCATAAACATCACAACAATTCATCACAAATAACATCATCACCATGAAATGAACATCCTAACCTTAATCATAAACATCATATCCATGAATAAATCAAAACATCATCATGATCACATATAACCACTCACCATAAGCATCATCCATAATCATCACATGCCAAATCTAATGAGTCTACATCTCCTAAAGCATAAAACATCAAAACATTTAAACCATGAACCATAAATAATAAATCACATCTATATATCATCAAGAGCATCATAAACATCATATACATCATGTCATCAAAATAAATACTACATGTAACAATGTTTATATCTCTCTCTCAAAACTTGTACATATTACTACATCAACATGTAAGATAATATCAAAATCATATACATCATCATATCATATCATATAATTCCCTTGGACACCAATACAACTATAATTTGGTGCCTACCCTCCTACAATGCCTACCTGTCCACCCATTGAAGCAACTCACTGACCTAGAGTCACCATAATTTCACCACTTGCCAAACTAGCTTTGTACTCACCCCATTGGGGCTGATTAGGAAACTATGTCAGAATTATAGCCTCATAATACCTCAACTCATCCACTATGGCCAAGTACCATGCCATATTGATGGTACCTAGTGGTCATGTTGGTGTTATCACTACTACTCCCCTCTATCTCAAGGTGTCTCTCTCCTAGGTCACCAAGCGTAGTGATGTCTTGGCCTGATCCCTCTCACCTATCACAATGTCAACCTAACCTTGTAATATCACAATATGGACACCTACCCTTATAAAACTATAATATATGCCTATGTAGTATCTATTGTTACCCTTACCTATCCAATTGGGCTACCTCCTTGTACCTATACCTATGGACCCCCACCATTTGGATCTACATCCATGGCCTACTAGCCCCCATCATCCCACCCAAAATCATCCATTTCATAAAGGGCCTAGTACCATGCTATATAGCCATTGACAAAACCAACATCATCGACCTCTGCTCTAATAGGTATCTCCTCATGATCTAGAACCATCTCTTTTAGATATGTCTTGGGAAGTAAAAACTCAACATCCTCCCTCCTGTACCTTAGAAAATGGAGCCAAAATCCCTTATACTAGGCCAAACTACCTTTGAACTCTATCAAATTGGATGATCTCAATCTCACCCTCTCTCCTCCCATATACCCACCTTCAGCTCTACAATGATAATGTATGTCAAGTGTAGTGAGATCACCCATGAAAGCCAACATATGGCCTCCAGACCATGTCTCTAGAAACCAATCCATTCAATGTATCTCTAAACTAATCAATATACCTTGTACCTCCTTTAGATCTTGTAAGTGCATAGTTTCCCCTCCATCACATGAAGCCAAACCTAAAGTCCATCTAGGCATAACCCTCGCATGGTAGCCCCATCAACCTTAAAACCCTAATATGCTTGTAGGCCCAACAATGGAGCATAAACCCCACACTAATCCCATATAACAAATGAGATCAAAACCTCCATATCTCCCTATATATTTGAACTAACAAAACTAGTGCCGACCTAAACACTATCTTACCAAGCAACATCTCCACTAACACTTTAAATGGTAGACAAAAAAACTTCCCACTATTAAAATTTGGTAATGCAAAATAGGAGACTACCATTATCATCATCATCATCATCATCATAATCATCATCACCAACATCATCAAATGCCTATCATATTGAGCCCTCTAGTATAATGGCCTATAACTGAAGTTGTTGGCATGCCAACTAGCAAGGGCCCAATCCTCACCGTATAGGAGCTCCATAGCTCATCCCTTTCCTCACTCTCAAATATGTTATATTAGCTCCCCCAAAATGGGTAGTCATGTAATAATATGAACATCCTCTAGTAGGATGGTCATCTCTCCTATCAATAAGAGGAAGGTGTTCATGGCCAGATCCCATCTCTTAATTAGGGTCATGATCATCACTGCATCTTGCAGTAAATGCTGATAGCGTATCATAGCTTTGAGGCTAATATTATCTATATGTGTGAATTGATTATAAGTCATCCCTCCATGTATCTATATAAAGATATAAATAACTTAATCCCTCATCTGAATCTGATCTCATGCCTACAAAATTCAAGTTAGCATGCACACTTAGTTTTCCATTACCATTACCCATGTTATTTTACTTCATTCATACTACCTAAATCAACCTCTTTATCAACCTAAACCCACCTAAATCAACCTATTCTAATGCTACCCTTATAATGTAATAACATTTTCAACTTACCTCTAACCTTAACTCTTTTATCAAAAAAACTACTACCCTAACACACAAATATTTCAAGACACCACTCCTACTTGAAAGATACCTTATCCCAACCAACCCTTAGAATTTTTAACACTAAAAATATTTTAAATCCCACCTATTTTCCTACATATTTTATTAAACATCTTTACCATTCACCTAACTATCGATAATCACTATGACCATTGACAGTCAAGTGACTATTTGACTTCATTAGTCAACTTTTGATGATCAAGTCTAACTGTCAATGGTTGAGTATGACTATCAACGGTCATTGTGTGATTATCAGTGGTAAAACACCTAAACTTACCTTCCTAAACCCACTTAAACCATCAAAATTCAATAAATAAACTACCTACCGCTACCCTCTACCCTACCACTAACCCAACTAATCCCTAAATTTTGAGTTTCACCCACTCATTTTACCAAATCACACCCAACACCTAGAATTAGGGTAAACCCTAAAAACCCTACCAAAACAAACAAAAACTAACATCATTAAACTATCAAATAAATAAAATTAACAAATCTAAAAATTTAATGCAACACCTACCTCATTCTGTGACCATTATCAAGGATGACTCCTACATCCCACTACCCTACCACATCCTCATCCACATTGTATCTTAGGTCCCATGTTGATTAACTCAGCACATGCCTCCCACTAATCAATAACCGCCCAGTCAGTAGTAAACCCCACCTTGTCTGTACTATTTCCCAAAAATGCCAAATTACCAAGAACACAAAAGTCACAAGAGTCAAAATCAAAAAAGTAAAAATGAATTATCATTTTCACTTTTTATGTTTCATGGTTTTAGGGTTTCATCCTAACCATTGATGGTTAGGGTGACCATTGATAGTCAGGGTGACCATCGATAGTTAGAAAACCTTCTTTTTTCTAAACATTTGCTTTTTTTGGCACCAAACACCTTCGTGCTACCTTTTTGAAGAGTATTATCTCCACCAAACCAAAATCATTCTTTAGAGAATACCCTCTCTGATTGAGCAACCACCCAACCATAAATACCTTTATTTTAGCCATTTTAGCTTGATTTATTGAATATTTTACAATGACCTTACCTTGGTACCTTTTGACTACACTAACCAACCTTGCCATGTTGAACATTTATATTTGCACCACCCAGTGCACACCAGACTATTTGTGTTTTTTAAAGGAGTACTTCCTACCTTAGATACCTATGAAAACACTAACCCTATTTAGATGACTTGATAGTAATTACTTGATTAGTTATGCCTAACATTATGGATTGGTTACTGTAGACACCGAAATCGTGTCGACTCCCCTGGTCCTTCCCCGTCTTATTCTTATTCGCCTATTGAACCCTTGTCGACCACTTGTTCCACCAACCTTGACCCTGGCAGCATGTAAAAATGAGCACAGAGCTAAAGGTAGACTCTATCCCCATTATGCATCTGCCGATGACGGTCTTTACCCGGCCGATGTCACCGACGTGGGTCACCTATCGGCCGACGTCGGCAATCCTGCCGACGTCGGTCACCTTCCCCTTGTCCGTTATCAGTTACCATTTGGTTTCCCGAAACGGTTGACGAACCGTCTCTGGAACCGTCCCCGTCCCCTGCCTTCATCAACCTCCACCAACCATTCGAGACCGGACCCCAAACGCTATTCGAGACGCTGATCAATCAAACCCCAAGCAATCATCAACCTGTGAACTCTGACATCAACACTACGACATCAACACTCTCGGCATCAACCAATCCGCACTCAATCCGACACTACACAGACAACTGACACTATGGCTTTCATCGTGTCTTCTGGCAGGTAAGTATTATTCCGTTTATTTTATTTCTTTCTTAGTTATTATTTATCAGTTCTGTCATCCCGATTCCCTCAAACCCCCAGACTCTATTCAGACCCGACCTGACCTTACCAGACCCTGTCCCGACTCTGTTCAGACCCAGCATCCCTCGTTTACATCCCTGACCCTGTCCCGACTCTCTCAGACCTTGCCCAGACCCTGTCTCGACTCTCCCAGACCCTGTCCCGAACCTGTTTAGACTTTTCCCAGAACCTGCCCCTACCGACGCCGGTCACTACCCCGACCGACGACGGCACCTTAACCGACGTCGGCACCTTTCTTAACCGACGCCGGCACCACAGAGACCGACGCTGGTGACTGTGCAGAACAGTGCTGCATATCAGGTACACTCTTTTATTTTCTGTCATTTATTTCTGTCATTATTATCTACTTTCGTCTAATATTCTACTTTTTTATCAAGTGGGTTGATATCCTTCTAGGGAGTCTTCATACTTCCAGGATCGAGCGTTCGCCTGACAGCCCACCATATCTTTGACTAACGTTTTTCCGTGTTTTAGCCTTTTCTTCGCAGGTGTCATTCCTCCACAGCAAAAGAGGAGAATCTTTCAACGTCTGATTTCGGTGCGCACGACTTTATCAGGTACTTCTAGCCTTGACCATCTTTTAGTTTCTTATTTCTTCTTTGAATGTAGAAAGCAATTTTGCATAGAAACATTCTGGCACGCCCGGTGGGACCCTAGGTTCCTCCTGGGTTCCTTTTCTTTTTCATTCATTTAGGTGCATTTAGGCTCCTTCCTTCTTGTCTCTTTCTTCTATTCCAAATGACACTATAAGCAGGACTAAAATGAACCTTTCTTCCTTGCATTCTAGACTAGTCTAAATATCATACTCTCAACCCTTTCTCAATCTTGTCTTCATAACAATATCACATTTCGACTTGGGCATTAAAACGTATTACACTTTCATTTCTGCTTGTGCTTGCATTAGTCCACATCTAGTAACTTAGGCGCATATTGAATAAACCGTAGACACTTGATGTTACACTACCTGACCACATGCACTAAAACAAACATAAAACTTACCTGAGACAAGGCCCGACTGGGATTTCATCCCCCAGCGGATACCTTACCCGTCCCAGTGACCCCACTTGGATTTCATCACCAAGGGGGAAGCCCACTCCGTTCTCTGGCGGAGTCTAAACTCTAGGCGAGGTATATTTTGGCTAAGCGAAACCAGCTAACCACTGGAATCGTGAAGTGAGGGGAGCTTGCTCCTTAGCACCAGGCCACGTACCAGACCCTAACACAGACTTCTTGAGCACCATAACAAAACCTGAAACCATCCATAGACTGCTTCTTCTAGGACCTGGCTTACAAAGCCAATCTTCCTCTACACACATATTCTAAGGCATACGCCACTATAATCCTAAAAATTTACTTCTAGGGTTTTAGGATCTGCTTGTGTCTTCATCTTTTAGTTCTTATCTGCTTGTTTGAGCTTGTGAGGACGTTCTTTCTTGCCTTGAATGGTTCTGACACATAGTCAAACCAAGGCTCTTCTTGACCACGCTAACCATCAATCGCTTTCACCTACCCCGTCTATAAACAATCATATAATGGAGTTCTACTCGAAGACCGAAAGAATTCCTACTAGACTATCTCCAACCCAGATGCCTATCATCCCAGAAGGGGACCAAGACTTTGCAAGATTCTTGGACCTCAATACCGCAGCCCTCCAAAACTATCTCGCAAGAAAACCAATGCGGGACCTTTCGGACGACGTGGCGACGACATCCACACCGTTCGCCACCTAACCTTTTACGACTCAATCTTTTGCCTCAACCATTAACCCGACCATGGCCTATACGCAAAGTTTGGCCTCCTCGTCTATTTTTAGACCAACCTCCACCGGGGTTTCGTTACCTCCTCAACCACCTGCAATTCAACCAAGTTCTACATCATACCAGAACTTGATTGTCTCGACCCCTCACACTCTTGCGCCTATATATGCAGGAGTGCCTACCTCACCCTTTGTCAATGCCGTCACACAACCTCCTTTGGCGGTATCTAGCCAGCCTATGCCTTCTACCTTCATAACCCAACCACCCTTAACCTCTACTTCTGCCCCTGCGACTAGTCATCCGTACATTGTACAACCGACTATGTCGCACATCTCCTCTAGCCTCTTTCAAGCGCCTTACAACTTAGGGGGCGCTCAACCCGCCAATCTGTCAGCAGATCTTATCAAGATGCTGATGGATAAAATGTCCCGTCTCGAAGCTTCTATCTCCGGTTCAAGCAATACTTTGTCATATGAACAAGTTTGCAGCGAGCCCATCCACCCTTCTGTCCCTATCCGACCATACCCCAACCATTGGGAGCTTCCTAAATTCACTCACTTTTAGAGTAAGGAAGACCCACAACAACACTTACGGGCATTTAGACATGCCTGTTATCTTATCGCCCACGATGATGCATTACTTTTACGCACGTTTTCTATGTCACTTTCTGGCCCTGCCCTTGACTGGTATAGTTCTCTTGCCAGACATTCTATCTTTTCATTCGTCCAACTCGCCCAACTATTCGTTGACCATTTCTCAATCAATATCACCAAACAAGTTTCGATCACAGACCTTTACTCCATCAGACAGTTTGACGACGAATCAATCGTCGACTTTGTCGCTCATTGGAGAAGCTTGATTGACCAGCTCTCCTTCTCCTTGCCTCAACCCAAGCTCATTGAGCTCTTTTCCCGAGCATGTGTCAGTCACATCTCGTCTACCTTGCGGGTTTAAACATTCCACACTTTCGACGAGGCCTTCACCATGGCCCGAAAGCTTGAACTCCGTGCCATTAAAGAAGATAAGGTCAAATTGTGTAACACTACCAATGACCATTCTTCTTCCAGACCTTCTTCTGCCCACTCTCAATCCAAGGGGTCGACAAACACTGTCATCTTTAGACCATCATCTTCAACAATAACCAACCACTCATCATCTTCAACATTAGACTACATCAATAAACATTTTCAACGTCAATCCATACAGCGTCAGTTCACTCCAATTGGGGAGTCATATGCCTCTATCTTGGATAAACTCGTCAAGCAGGGGGTCCTCAATCTCCCTCCAATCCGACCACATCAATTCGACCCCTCAACACCTATCCCTGCATGGTACAGGGAGAACCACTTTTGCAACTATCACCGTGTCAAAGGCCATCACACGGATCACTGTCAAACTTTCAAAAACATCGTCCAGGACATGCTAGACAAGGGGAATCTTATTTTAGATAATCCGAATGCACCGCCCAACCAAAACCTTGACATCTTCAAGCAACCCCTTTCTAATCACCTGCCTACTCAAGACAACATCCAAACCATAATCAATGACCCTCAAGACCATGATATACACACGGTCGACACTATCTTTTCTCTTATCCCTGACCAACCTTTTTCACAGGTGGAAGACCTTTCTTCCCCTATACCTCCTCCACAGGGTGAAGAACTTTCTTCTCCCACTTGTCCTCCATCGACTTCTCCCATATTGGAGGACGCTTTGACCACATCAACACCAGCTGCCTCGCCTTCATCATCCATAGACGATCATACCTTTTTGACTCCCCAACCACACACAGAAGCCATGACTACTCCAGAGCTCTTTCCACTTAAAGAGCCCACACCTTTAATCCCTTCTCCATCGAGAGAAAAACCGTCCACATCTAAGTCCAAACCCGCGCAGGCATCCATCATGCCCAAAGAGATTAAACCTCTTGGTGTTCACCCCACATCTAATCTTGCCTCGCACAAAGGTGGCCCTCAACCCAAACCAAAGAAGGCTACTAAACCACACCGGAGGCCTCCTCCCCTATCTTCGTCATTACCTTCAATCTTGGGCCCACATCCGTCTACTTTACTCGGAGTGCTTCTCACTCCCATACTTCACAGAGGTAAGTCACCTCCATTATTCTATCAACCCGTTAGACTTATACCTCCTTCAAACCATCGACCAATGCCTCCTTCGCCTCTCAAACCAATGTCACCAACCCTCTCTGCAATAAAACATCCCGACCCGTTAGCAGGTTCATATGCCTTGCTCTTACGGCAATTGTTGCAGTCCTCTCGTCTCTCTCTCCCACCTCTTAGACCATATCACTCTCTCGGACCAAAACCACCATGGTTCGATGACACTCGCATTTGTGCGTATCATCGCACGCCTGGGCACGACACGGAGCATTGTCATGCCCTCAAGGTCATCGTTCACCAATGTCTGGCGAATGACACCTCTCTTCTCGACCACGTTATCAACAAACCTTCAACACCACCCCACTCATCAACTCTCGGATCAAGGCCATCTTGGTTCGACAACTCTACATTTTGTCACTATCATCACACTCCGGGACATGACACTGAGCGTTGTTGCGCTCTTAAAGCTGTCATTCGTCACCACTGGAAAAAGGATTCCCTTCTCATCAAGGGTCCTCTTGACCACCTCTTCAACAAAACATCAACCCCGACTCACGCCTCTCCAACCTCATCACCTAAATCAGGATCTCCACGCCAGACTGTGGTCCCTTTGCTGCCTTTGACCCCCTTATTCGACATTAACACCGTCCATCTGACCACTAAACCTCAACCGACCTTAACCAATCTTTCAAACATTCTCCCTACCCGCTGGGGGAATTCATCCTTCATCCAAACCTTGACCAACTCTTCAACCCAGTCTCTACCACATATTAATCACTCATCTCGACCAAGTATCCATCGACCCAACCCTCGACCAATTACTCGACCAGTCCCAACCAAACTTCAACCAAGTATCAATCGACTAGACCTCTCGACCAAACATTCAACCTTTTTCAACCAACCAACGACAATGTCAACCAACTTCACATCCATCAATCAACACCTGACCAATCTGGAAAGAGCCAAATTGGGGCAAGTTTGCTCCTAATTGACTCGGACCTTAACATACAAGCATGGCCCAGGGTCTTATTAGACCTTAAACCCCTTCTTATGTCTTGCGTCTTCGACCTTTCTTCTGTTAGTCGAGTGCTCGATCACTTGACGTTTTACTTGAGCTCGTCCCTTGAGCAATCCTCGTCCTCTTAATCCTACTTCCTTTCAACCCTATTCCTCTTAACAAGTCCTCTACAACCCTTTTAGGATGCAGTGATGCTTTGTCCTAATAAAAGGGGCGTCCTTGAGCTTCTACAGTCTTGTCCGTGACTCAAATTTCTATCAAAATCCAAATCAAGATGTCAAAACATATCCATGGTCACTATATCAATATCAAAATCAAAAAGACAGACTAATCCCTTGAAGGACAGCTGTACTATCATTGCTGTATTACTAGACTGATCCCTTGAAGGACAGCTAGGCCAACTTTTCAAACATTATTAAACAAAAATCTAGACCACTCCCTCGAAGGATGGCTATGACTAATCTGGCAATAAACAACACCTTTTTAGAAGCTTCCTGCATTGATCAGCTTCACAACCTGACCACCAAGCAAATGGCATCTCTATGCAGACTTCCCGCATTGATCAGTCTGCGCCAAAAAAAAAAAAAAAAAAAAAAAAAAAAAAAAGGAGTCACGGACTTGGCTTGTAGTTGTCTCAGGGTCTCCTATAAAAAGGGGCAAAGTTATCTTTGATCTTAAAATGGGTTACCCTCTTTCCTCCTCTTATTACCTGCTCAAGGGACTTCGAGCTCACTTTAATGTCTAAGTGATTCGATTACCGCTCTAACATAACTATGGTCAACGACGTCACGCATGAATGGGGCTCTTGGTTCTCATAACCCCTATCTATGCTATCTTTTTGGTCCTTGTCAATGAAAGAGCAATATGCTTTTCACTTCTTCTGCACTTTGGTCACATTCACCCTCATCACTTGTCAATCAACTTCGCTCAACTCTCTTTTTAGACCATCAACATGACCTACCCTGTGCCCCCTAGTTTCTATGGACACCAATACACATGGAAACTATCGACCCGCCACAATTTATGTTAAGCATAAACCACTACTTGCTGAAGCATAAATAGACCTCAATTCATTTTTAGCATACATCCATCATGAATATGGAATATTGCTAGGGATGAAAAACCCCTCAACCAATGTTGCAGAATACACCATTTGGAAAAGGCTGCAACATCTTTTTTTCCTCACCATCCCTTTGACCCTTCCTCCCTTCTAGGGAGAACTACATCGGCCTGAGGCCCTATCACCAGGGCTATGTAGGCAGCACTCAGTTGACATGGGGTCTTCTAGGGTTAGCTCGGCCACATCCTTTCATCCATTCATCCATCCATCGACCACCAACCATTGGAGATCATGCCCATCTCCTCCGACCTCGACCACTTCCAAGACGTTGTTGCCTTGGTTGTTTTTTCATGTATGCTACCTCATGACTGGTTAGCAGAATTGTGCGCAGACCTTTTTGGACCCTCACAAGTATAGGATCGCCAGCCGGTTGATCCACACTACTTGTAACTTTTTCGCGTTTTTAGGAGCACTTCCTGAGCCCGGGATACCTAGAACGCGACGACCCATTTGGAGCTTCAGCTTAGATTGAGTGACCCGATCAGAAGACGACTAAATGCTGGGGCCCGGTTACTTCAATTTTGGCACTCCTCAACCCTTGACCTGTGACACTTTGGCCTGACCATCTCGTGCAGTGGTATGCACGCAATCACGACTTTTGCAGCGTTCACCCTCACCCCTTTTTCATCCACTCTTTATCAAATCAGCACCCGATTCCCAGTTCCCTTCCCTCGACTCCTGCTTTGAGGGGGAATACCTTATCCTTACTCGGGGCATTTCGCTTCCTATTTTTGTCTTGCAGTTCATTCAAACAACCAACAAGATGAAATCAACCTTATCCCTCACCTGGGGCAATCCCTCCTGTTTTTGTCTTGCAGTTCATCCAGAACAACCAACAAGACAAAAAGGGGCAAATGTAGACACCGAAATCGTGTCGACTCCCCTGGTCATTCCCTGTCTTATTCTTCTTCGCCTATTGAACCCTTGTCGACCACTTGTTCCACCAACCTTGACCCTGGCAGCATGTAAAAATGAGCACAGAGCTAAAGGTAGACTCTATCCCCATTATGCATCTGCCGACGACGGTCTTTACCCGGCCGATGTCGCCGACGTCGGTCACCTATCGGCCAACGTCGGCAATCTTGCCGATGTCGGTCACCTTCCCCTTGTCCGTTATCAGTTACCATTCAGTTTCCCGAAATGGTTGACGAACCGTCTCTGGAATCGTCCCCATCCCCTGCCTTCATCAACCTCCGCCAACCATTCAAGACCGGACCCCGAACGCTATTCGAGACGCTGATCAATCAAACCCCGAGCAATCATCAACCTGTGAACTCTGACATCAACACTACGACATCAACACTCTCGGCATCAACCAATCTGCACTCAATCCGGCACTGCACAGACAACTGACACTATGGCTTTCATCGTGTCTTCTGGCAGGTAAGTATTATTCCATTTATTTTATTTCTTTCTTAGTTATTATTTATCAGTTCTGTCATCCCAATTCCCTCAAACCCCCAGACTCTGTTCAGACCTGACCTGACCTTACCAGACCCTGTCCTGACTCTGTTCAGACCCAGCATCCCTCGTTTACATCCCTGACCCTGTCCCGACTCTCTCAGACCTTGCCCAGACCCTGTCCCGACTCTCCCAGACCCTGTCCCGAACCTGTTCAGACTTTTCCCAGAACCTGCCCCTACCGATGTCGGTCACTACCCCGACTGACGACGGCACCTTAACCGACGTCAGCACCTTTCTTAACCGACGCCGGCACCACAGAGACCGACGCCGGCGACTGTGCAGAACAGTGCTGCATATCAGGTACGCTCTTTTATTTTTTGTCATTTATTTCTGTCATTATTATCTACTTTCGTCCAATATTCTACTTTTTTATCAAGTGGGTTGATATCCTTCTAGGGAGTCTTCGTACTTCCAGGATCGGGCGTTCGCCTGACAGCCCACCATATCTTTGACTAACTTTTTTCCGTGTTTTAGCCTTTTCTTCGCAGGTGTCATTCCTCCACAGCAAAAGAGGAGAATCTTTCAACGTCTGATTTCGGTGCGCACGACTTTATCAGGTACTTCTAGCCTTGACCATCTTTTAGTTTCTTATTTCTTCTTTGAATGTAGAAAGCAATTTTGCATAGAAACAGTTACCCTATCACTTGCCCTTTTATAACTAACCTTATTTTTACTAACTATGGAAACTTAGTCTTTGTGTGATCTTGGCTATGGCACTTAGTCATATTATGTGTGCATGTTTGAAATTAAAATTCCCAACCACCCTTGTCACCAAACTCATGACTCATCATAAAATACTTGTCAAACCTTGACTTGATTTTGGTTTCATCTCATCAACTTCCAGTTTGAGGGGGAACATGTCCTCCCATACTCGGGGTAACCAAACCTTCGACTAGAAATCCATTTTTGTTTTGTAGCTTTTTTATTCAAAGCCACATAATAAAAAGGGGGAAAATTTAGATACTATAAAACCAAACACAATGGTTCTAGATGTCAAAATGCTTTAGGACCCCTTAGGGACCAACTAACCCGTTTGGAACCACTAAAAAACCTATCAGACCTTGGGTCTAGTTAGCTACCAAGCTAACTAAATCAATAAATTACTAACAAACATTTCACCCAACCCTTTTTAACATAAATTTACCCCTTTACCTTAAAACACTTGACCACTGATGGTTAGGTTGACCATCGATGGTCAGGTCTTCACCATTCTAATACAACACCAGTTGTGTGTAAGCTAACATGGAATAATTTAATATATTCACTTTACTCAGTGCTAATAAACTATGAAGCATCAAAACCAATATACTAACCTCTTAAGGAACCTTATATCTTCCATCTCTCTTTACCTATAAAAAGAGTGGAGTAGGAGGTGAATATGGACCACTTTTCAAATATCAGACAAGCACTATAGCATATAGGCAATCAAGCTCTTAGCCAACCAGTATTCCTTCCTGTAATCTTGTAAATGCAATAGAGATATGAACCTATGCCAAAATTACTCTTGAGGAAAAGTACTGTTACTAGACTAAAGTTCCTCCAGCCATCAAGAAACATGTTTAATTTGTATTTAAGCTTTGTTTACTTGGTTTTTGACTTCCAAGCCTAAATTAGACCTCCTAAACCTATATTCTAACTTCCCTATCCATAATCAGGCCCTTAGCAAACCCTTACTTGATCATTGACCCATTCTAAAACTCCTTTTTGACAACTTCATAACCCATAGGTAACCATCAATGGTCATCATAACCACTGATGGTCACCTCTAATTTTTGATGATTACTCAACTATCGATAGTCATCATAACCACTGATGATCACCTTGATTACTGATAGTGACCATGGTAATGAATAATAAAAAGTTATTTCTAACCCCTTTTTCCCAATCAAATCTAACTTTCTATAACCTTGCCTATTATTGGACCCCTGACTAATTTTTTAAACATAACCTGATCTATTTTAGCACTAGTATTGATATGATATTACTATATTTAGTTTATTTTCTTTATAAAAAATCTATTTCTTCTTGTATTTCATTTCAATTCTTTTTATTATTTGATGCAATTATTTCATATTTATCTTTTTCAACTTAATTTTTATCAAAGAGTAGATTGATAGACTCCTTACAAGCTCATGCTTCTTAGATCTAGCTCATGCTAGGTAGTCCACCTTATTATCTTTCTAACAACCCCTTTTGTTAGTGATTTATTATCTATAGGTCATCCTTATAAGAGAAAAAGGATCTCTCCACACTCATCTAGATCATGTGTGCACAATAACTATGTTCTTATACCACACCTTAATTACTAATTTATTACCTTCTTCTTTAATTAAGAAATAAGCAAAAATTGAGAGAAACATTTTTTCCAATCATCTAAAGAAATTAAGAGACATCAAAAACAACCAAAATGTTTCTTACTAGTTTTTTACCTTCTTATTTAATTAAGATGATAAGATTTGAGATATATTATTTGCTTGTCTGATATTAGAAAACTGAACACAACAGTTCTAGATGTCAAAAATGCCTCAGGACCACCTAAACCTTCTCAATGCATTAACCAACCCATCAGACCTTGGGTCTAGTTAGATACTAAGCTAAATAGATAACTAACTTATTAACTGACCCTTAACCCAATGATTTTTAACCCACCTTGAACCCTTTACCTTTAAACACTCGATCGATGATTATGAGCATGACCATCAATGGTTAGGGTAACCGTTAATGATCAGATCCTCACCATTTTAACATAAATACTATCTATGTGTAAGATAACATGACACAATTTAATATGTCTACCTTATCTGATGATAATGAACTATGAAGCATCAAAATCAATAGCCTAACCTCATAAGGAACCTTCTATCCTCCATCTCTCTTTGCCTATAAAAGGAAGGGAGTAGGAGGTGAATCAGGATTACTTTCAAATATTAGACAAGCATTCTAGCATGCAGGCAATCAAGATTTCATCCAACCAATCTTCCTTATAGTAATTTAATAAATACGATAGAGATCCAAACCTCTACCAAAATTTATCTTGAGGTAAAGTATTGTTTCTCTACCAAAATTGCTCCAGCCATCAAGCAATAGGTACTGTTTGTATTTTAGCTTTGTTTGCTTGGTTTCTAACTTCTAAGCTTGAATCAAACCTCTTGTACCTATCTTCTAACTTCCCTATCCCTAACAAGACACTTAAAAAACCCTTACCTAATCATTGACCCATTCTTCAACTCCTTTTTTACAAATTCATAATCTTTAGGTAATCACTGATGGTCAACATAAATGTCGATGGTCACCTCCAACTGACGATGGTTACTCAACTGCCAATGGTCAACAAAACTATTGGTCATCACCTTGACCACTGATGGTCACTATTGTAATGAATTAAAGAAAGTTATTTCCAACCCATTTCTTGCAACCAAATCTAACTTTTGTATCCTTACCTATTCTTAGACCCCTACCTAAATTTTTGAACTTGACCTGATTTATTTCAACATTAGTATTGACTTGTGATTGCTATATTTAGTTTATTTATTTTTATCAAACATCTATTTATTCTTATATTTCATTTCAAGTCTTTTTTTATTTGATGCAATTATTTCATATTTATCTCTTTCAACTTAATTTTTATCAAAGAGTGGATTGACCAGCTCCTAGTAAGCTCACGCTTCTTGGATCTAGCTCAGGCTAGACAGTCTATCTTACTATCTTTCTAACAACCCATTTTATTAGTGATTTCTTATCTAAAAGTCATCTTTAAAAGATAAAAAGGATCTCTCCACACTCATTGGATCACACATGCATAATAATGAGGCTCTTCTACCACACCCTTATTACTAGTTTTTTACCTTCTTCCTTAAGGAAGAAATGAGCAAAAATTGAGAGAAACATTTTTACCAATCATCTAAGGAAATTAAGAGACACTAGAAATAACCAAAATGTTTCTTAATAGTTTCTTATCTTCTTCCTTAATTAATATAATAAGGTTTGAGAGCTACTATTTTCTTGTTTGATATTAGAAAACCAAACACAATGGTTCTAGATGTCAAAAATGCCTTAGGACCACCTAAACCTTTTGGACCCACTAACCAACCCATCATGCCTTGGTTTTAGTTAGCTACTAAGATAATTAACTCACTAACTCACTAACTAACCCTTAACCTAGCCATTTTTAACCCACCTTGACCCCTTTACCTTCAAACACTCGATTGCCAATGGTCAACATGACTGCCAACAATTAGGCTGCCCATTGATGGTCAGGTCATCACCATTCTAACACAAACACCAGTTGTGTGAAATCTAACACAAAAAAATTAAATATGTCCACCTTATCCAGTGTTAATTAACTATGGATAATTGAAATTAGTAGACTAATCTCCTAAATAACCTTCTATCCTCCATCTCTCTTTGTTTATAAAAGGATGGGAGTAGGAGGTGAATCAAGATTAGTTTTAAATATCAGACAAGCATTTTAGCATGTAGGAAATTGATCTCTTAGCTAACCAGTCTTCCTTTTAGTAATTCAATAAATACAATAGAAATCTGAACCTTTGACAAAATCTCTCTTGAGGCAAAGTACCATTAATTTGCCAAAATTGCTCCAACCATCAAACAATAGGTATAGTTTATATTTCAACTTTATTTGCTTGGATTTTGACTTCAAGGCCTAAATCAAACCTCCTACACCTATCTTTCAACTTCCATATCCCTAACTAGACCCTTAACAAACCCTTACCTAATAATTGACCTATTTTGTAAGTCCTTTTTGACAAATTCAAAATCCACAATTAATCATTAATGTTTAGCATAACCACTAATAGTCACCTCCAACTATCGATGGTTACTCAATCATCATCAATCCACATAACCACCGATGGTCACCTTGACCACAAATGGTCACTATGGTAAGGAATAACATCAATTTATTTCTAACATGTTTTTCCTAACCAAATTTGACTTTTTTTATCCTTACCTATTCTCAGACCCCTACCTGATTTTCTAAACCTGAACTGATCTATTTTAACACTAGTATTGACCTGCTACTACTATATTTAGTTTATTTTTTAATCAAACATATATTTATTCTTGT
Source organism: Torreya grandis (assembly GCA_037957365.1). Taxonomy (NCBI): domain Eukaryota; kingdom Viridiplantae; phylum Streptophyta; class Pinopsida; order Cupressales; family Taxaceae; genus Torreya; species Torreya grandis. The sequence goes on from JARHVA010001143.1 coordinate 1,848,049, forward strand.
ATTTAATTTCTATTATTTCTATTATTTGATTCAAGTATTTCATATTTATGTCTTTCAACCTAATTTTTATCAAAGAGTGTATAGACAGCTTCCTAACAAGCTCACACTTCTTGGATCTGGCTCACACTAGGTACTCCACCTTACTATATTTATAACAACCCATTTTGTTAGTGATTTCTTATCTATATGTCATCCTTCTAAGATAAAAAGGATCTCTCCACACTAATCTAGATCACGTGTGCACAATAACTAGGTTCTTCTACCATAACCTTATTACTAGTTTCTTACCTTTTTCCTTAATTAAGAAATGAACAAAAATTAAGAGAAACATTTTTACCAGTCATCTAAGGAAATTGAGAGACACCAAAAAAATACAAAATGTTTGAGATAAAAATTCTACAAATCCTTTTTGATAAATTGAGAATCTAAAGGTAACCACTGACAGTTAGCATAATCGTCGATGGTCACCTCCAACCATCGATGGTTACTCAATTGTCGATGGTCAGCATAACTACTGACAGTCACCTTGACCAAAAATTATCACTATGGTAAATAATAACAATTTATTTTCAACCCTTTTCTCCCAACCAAATATGACTTTTTGTATCCTTACCTATTCTCGCACCCCTATCTATATTTTTGAACTTGACCTGATCTATTTTAAAACTAGTATTGATCCACTATTACTATATTTAGTTTATTTTCTTTATTAAATATCTAGTTTTTCTTTTATTTAATTTCAATTCCTTTTGTTATTTGATGCAAGTATTTCATATTTATTTCTTTCAACCTATTTTTTATCAAATAGTGGTTTGATAGCCTCCTAACAAGCTCACGCTTCTTAGATCTAACTCATGTTAGGGTGCCCACCTTACTATCTTTCTAACAAACCCTTTTTTTAGTGATTTCTTATATACAAGCCATCCAAGATAAAAAGGATCTCTCCACACTCATCTGGATCATGCGTGCACAACAACTAGGTTCTTCTACCACACCCTTATTACTAGTTTTTTACCTTCTTCCTTAATTAAGAAATGATAAAAAATGAGAGAAACATTTTTACCAATCATCTAAGGAAATTGAGAGACATCAGAAACAACCAAAATATTTTTATTAGTTTCTTACCTTATTTATTAATTAAGATGATAATGTTTAAGATCTACTATTTGTTTGATATTAAAAAACTAAACATAATGATTCTAGATTTCAAAAATGCCTCGGGACCACCTAAACCTTCTAGACCCACTAACCAACTTATCGGACCTTAGGTCTAGTTAGATAATTATATAACTAACTCACTAACTTAATAATTGACCCTTAACCCAAACTTTTTAAACCCTCTTTAACCCTTTTACCTTTAGACAGTCAATCGCTGATGGTCAGCATGATCACTGATGGTTAGGCTGACCATCAACAATTAGGTCCTCACTATTCTAACACAAATACCAGATGTGTGTAATATAACATGGAAAAATTTAATATGTCCATCTTACCCAGTGTTAAAAAATTATGAAGCATCGAAATCAGTAGCCTAACCTCTTAATGAACCTTCTATCCTCCATCTCTCTTTGCCTATAAGAGGAGAGGAGTAAGAGGTGAATCGGGATCAGTTTCAAATATTACACATAAATTCTAGTAAGCAGTCAATCAAGCTAGTAGTTAACTAGTCTTCCTTATAATAATTCAACAAATAAAATATATATTTGTACCTCTACCAAAATCAATCTTGAGGAAAATTATTGTTACTCTACCAAAATTACTCTAGCCATCAAGCAACATGTACAATTTGTATTTTATCTTCGTTTGCTTAGTTTTTGACTTCTAGGCCTAAATCAGACCTTCTACACCTATCTTCCAACTTCCCTATCCCTAACCACACCCTTAAAAAACCCTTACTTGATCATTGAACCATTATGTAAATCCTTTTTGACAACCTTAGAAGCCACAAGTAACCATCGATGGTCAACATAACCACTGATGGTCACCTCCAATTGTCGATGATTACTCAACCACTGATAGTCAACATAGTTGCTAATGGTCACCTTGACTACTGATGGTGACTATGGTAAGGAATACCAATAATTTATTTCCAATCCCTTTCTCCCAACTAAAAATGACTTTCTATATCTTTGCCTATTCTTGGACCCCTACCTAATTTTTTAAACTTGAACTGATCTATTTTAACACTAGTATTGACCTACTATTTCTATATATAGTTATTTTCTTTATCAAACATATATTTATTCTTGTATTTCATTTTAGTTCCTTTTATTATTTGATGCAAGTAATTCATATTTATCTCTTTCAACTAAACTGTTATCAAAGAGTGGATTGATAGCCTTCTAGTAAGCTCATGCTTCTTAGATCTAGCTCATGCTAAGAAGTCCACCTTACTATCTTTCTAACAACCCCTTTTGTTAGTGATTTATTATCTATAGGTCATCCTTCCAAGACAAAAAGGATATCTCCACATTTATCCAGATCATGTGCACACAACAACTAGGTTCTTCTACCATACCCTTATTACTAGTTTCTTACCTTCTTCCTTAATTAAGAAATGAGAAAAAATTGAGAAAAATATTTTGGCATGCCTGGTGGGACCTAGCATCATCTTGGTGCCCTTTTCTTCCTTTATTCTATGATCATAAATTGAAATTGAAAATTGCTTTTGGGTATAAAATAAACCTTGTATACATTGATTGATTACATGTTTTTTAGTTCTTCTAGTTTACTTAAAAGTAAAGTAATCAATCACAGTTTCACTCTTAATATTACACACTTTACCAAACCACATATTCAATTAATACATAAGGCCTAACTAGGATTTCATCACCTAGCGGTCTACCTTACCCTTTGTCTATCTTACTTATAGGTCATTACGAAGAAGATAAATCAAAACTTAGCTCTCTGGTTGAGTTTAAACTCTAAAATTTAGTATATCTTGGCTAAGCACCTAACACCATTATCACTATGGTGTGTGAAGTGAGGGGGTAAGCCCAAATATAAAGCCACATACTGACTTTTAATATAGATTTTTGAGATCTTAACACTTGAAACCAACCTTAGACTTCTTCTTTAACACTTGATCTACAAACCAAGTTTCTTCTTCACACTTTTTAAGGCATAAGCCAAAATTGATCTAAAAAGTATCCTAAGTTTTAAATGTACTTTATTGTATGTTTTGATTACCTTGAGATATTTTTCTTTTTCTTTCTTTGCATTTGAGTTTTTTGTCATTTCTTTTCTATTCCTCACAACATCTTTACTAGACAATAGTTGAAGAACCAAACCAACCAAGAGCCAACTTCCTCTAGTTCCTCCTTCATAGAGTATACATCAGATGTTGAGGGCTCTCTCATCTTTCTCCCCTTCTTACCATGCATCAGATAGTTGTTGAAGGTGATGTAAATTTGGTTACCTTCCTGACTAATAATTGTATGGCCTTCCAACATTACCTCAACACCTTATATCACCACACCCTTAATACTTTTGTTCCTCCTATAGATCCACCTTATGGTATGCCTATCTATCTTATGATTGGAACTACCTCCACATAACCTATGATCACCCAAGCATCTTATTCTACCCATAACCCATCTTATACCTCCACCCAAACTCAATAACACATCCCAACCAATAGCCAAACACCCCCAACACCAACCAAAAACTCCAATATAGGGGCAACCTCACCTCTTATTACTTATACTTCATCCACCACGGGGATATCTTAAACACCTATTTCTACCATTCCTCTTTTCACTACTAACCCACCAATTTCCACCCTACTACAAAATTTGGTGCTTTCCATACCTCTAAATCAACCCATATCAATCCCTCAACAAATAAACATGACATCCTACCAATATGTTCCTAATATACAAGGATACATAGCACCTTCTACCCAACATTTTGTGCCCATTAACCCTTATGTGGCATCATCCCAACCTTCAATGACCACATACCAACATTTATAATCTTCTCAACCTTCTATCACTTATCTATATATTGCATCCACCCAGTGCCAACTAAACCTATCACATGATCATGGAGCTTCCCAACCTCAAATAAATCTAGTCAAAATGATAATGGATAAAATGACCAACCTAGAATCATCTATCTTTGGGGTTCATAACCTCTTGTCTTATGATCAAATCTATAATGAACCTATTCACCCATACATTCCTATTCAACATTATCCTCCTTAATGGGAAATACCTAAGTTTTCTAAGTTCCAAAGAAAGGAGGACCCCCAACACCACTTAAGAGCATTTTGGCATGCTTGCTACTTGATTGCCTATGATGATGCTCTCCTCCTTCACACTTTTCCCATGTCTTTATATAGACAAAAATTAAATTGGTATAGTTCTCTCACCAATCACTCCATCTTTTCCTTTTCCCAACTTGCCCAAATCTTTTTAGGTCATTTCTTAGTCAATATATCTAAGGTCTCTATTACCAACCTCTACTCCATCATGCATTTTGATGATGAATCAATTGTCAATTTTGTAACATGATGGAGAGGTATTATCAACCATATATCTTTCTCTTTACCCCAACCCTAATTGATTGGACTTTTCTCTCAAGTTTGTGCCAAACACATTACCCTTACTCTTCAGGTTCAAACCTTAATAAATTTTGATGAAGTTCTCAACATGGCATGCAAATTAGAAGTCAGAGCCATTGATGAGGGGAAATTAAAACTGAGGAGAAAAAACTCTAGATTTTATTCTAATGACCCTTCCTAATCAAAAACCACCAACCAATCTAACCACCCCTACACCAAACTAAAGGTAGCCACAAACATAGTTGTCCTTAAAACTACTCAACCTCTAATTATCAACCAACCCAACCAAACGAACTCTTATAACTCCTCAAATCAACAAACCTAAAATAAAAATTGAGCTATCCCAAAAAAATACACTCTGATAAGAGAGTCATATGCTTTAGTTTTGGATAATTTGCTCAAATCCAACATCATTCAACTTACCCCTATCCATCCTCCCTAGTAATTCAATGCTTATCACCTTGTGCCTAGTTGGTACATTAAAAATGACCTATGTGATTTCCACCATTTCATTAGATATGGCATTAGTAGGTGTAACGCCTTTAAAACCATTGTCCAAAACTTGATTGATAAGGGATAACTTGTATTTAATAATCCTAATGTATCCCTAAATTAACATCTTTTAGCAACCCTTTCCTAATCATGCCCCCTCTACTAACCATGATGATAAAAAACTAGAATCATCTCATGCTTGTGAGGTCCATACAATCAATTTTATTATTAGTGAACCTATCATTGAGGAAACAATTGATTCAAGTACCTCTTCTTCCACTCCACTCATTAAAGCAATAGAATTACCCACCATTTTTTTGAATACCTAAACAAAGGAAATAATGACCTCCTCTCCTTTACTTGGGGAGATAACAAACTTACCCACTTCTCCTTTGATATAAATGCCAAAGGAGGTAACCATTGACATCACACCTTGCTCCCCCATCATAGAACCACCCATTCTTTCTTTAGACATCATCCCAAAAGAAGAGATCACCTTGTCTACTCATTCCATGAAGGAAACATCCTCTCAAATATTCCAACATTACATTAAGGACAAGGGTGAATAAGCCATCCCCACACCTCAACCTATAGGATTAATATTTGAAACCAATGACCAAGGAATCAAACCAATTTAAAAACCTTTTTCTAGATTGGTCTAAAGTCTAGAATTATCTTCTCAACCCAATCTAGATAGAGCCACCTTTTGGCATCATCTTGGGTTCCCCTATCAAAACAAAGATGAACCTTCAAACTCACTTTCATCCACCATCAAACCTATCATCACCTCGATCCCTTCATCAAAAACCATGGGGGAATCATCCAACCTACCTCTATATAAAATTATAAAAATACCTTACACCTCTCTAACCAAAATCATCAAGAATATAGGAATACTTCCTACTCTTATACCTGCTCACCCATATTTAAAGTTTAACTTAACCCCATCTAGTCCACTAAAGAAAACCTTAACCAACCCAACTAAGAAGGTGGAACCACCTAAACTCCCACCTCAAACCAGAGCCATACCACCCCCTTCCCACTTACCTTCTATATTAAGACCCCATCCTTCAACCATCCCAGGAACTCATCCTTTAAAAAAAAGGTGAACTCTCTAAAAAATACCCAAACTAAACCTTCTCCTTTCATTCTACCTTCACCTACCCCACCAAATCATCAAACTCCCCATCATCTTTAACTAACCTATCCACATCTACCTTCCCAAATATCTCCAAATATTCATCATTTAAATAATCCACCTCTAACTCATCCACATTAAAACCAACCATAAATAAGCAATCAAAACCAAAACCATCTACCAAAACCATTACACCACTTACAACTTCTGTGGTGAATCTTGCTTCTAAGAAGGCTCCCACTCTTAAAACAAAAATCCCATCACCTTCAATACCTTTACTTGAATATTATTTGACCATTTTACAAAGGTTATTTCTAACTTATTCTTTGAGCCTACCACCTATCAAACCCTTAAGCCCTTCAATTCCTAAACCATCTTGGTTTAATGATAGTTTTATTTGCTCATACCATATGACACCTAGACACAACATAGAGAACTACAAATCTCTCCAAGTACTTATCCATAATTTATGTGATGAGGATGATTTGTTATAAGATGAACCTCCCTTAAGACCATTACCAACCCAACCACAAAATGAGCCCATCCAACACTTACCTATTCCTCCACTCTCATTTAAAGGTGAGGAGGAACCAAAGCAACCATCTATCCCAACACTTCCCCTCATCCACACTATCTATATGGTTATTTGATTTGGGGCCTAATAAAAGGATAAGGTAAAGGCCAAAGTGTTCATTCCATAGATATACCCTTCCACCCCTCAACCTTCCAACTGAACCCAATCACCTTTACCTTCACCTTCACTAAAACCCAAAATATCCATTTTAGGTGCCTCTCCCTCCAACCCTTCTGAATCTATTTAGTGAGTGGTTCTAAAAAAACTTTACTAGACACCAATGAAGATGAGCCTTTACAAACTGATCAACACCTCACCCCATCATCACCTAGCACTGATAAAGGCCTTGAAATCTATATAATTCAACCCAATGTCCCTCAACATCTTTCATCCTTTATCGAAACCCTAGAAATTTTTACCTTCGTTACCTTCTAGGATTCAGAAATACCTTTTATTCATTTTGAAGATCCCAATCCTCTCCTCTTCATCATTACATACATCAACCAAACCTACATCAAAAAAGTGATGATTGATGGAGGAAATAGTATTAATATTATTTCCTCTCATGCTTTTGACCAACTCTAATTTCCAAAGAATATCATGTTAGAAACTGCAGTGGTCTTCTACTCCTTTAATGATACTATGGCCACAACCTTGGGAAAAGTCATCCTCCACATCTGCATGGGACCTCATATACTTCTATAGATATTTTACATTGTATAAGGTGAGTTATAAAACAATGTATTATTTGGATGCCCTTAGATACATGCCATGAGTTGTGTCCCATCCACCTTGCATCAATGTGTCAAGTTTGAACATGAAGGTCAGGTCATCACCATACAAGCTGAACCTAGTCCTTTCGCATCTTGCAACATGACATATAAACCCAATGATGTTCTTCTTCTTCCTTCATGCACCTCACCACCAATTAATAAAAATTCCACCCATATCATTGATGAAGCTTCAACTAGCTCCTCTATCTCTTCTTCTTAGATCCCCATGGAGGACCCCTTGGAACCCACACTGCAATGTCTCTCACTAGGGGAGTATCATATTTTAGCCTTATATTCTTTCCCTACTCAAGATTATGAGAACCTTAACCATGATCCTATTTATGACCCCAATATTAGAACCATAATTCCTTTTGGGCTTCCCAACCATAAAACCAATGTAATCTATGGGGGACTAGATCATCCACTTCTTACTTCTACCACTACCTCTTCCACCTGACCATTTACCTCTGACTTCTCCTATCTTGACAAACCAACATTTTTTAAATTTTACCTTCATAGGTTTACCTGACAGGGATTTGGCCTTGATTGTTATGAACATGGACCTCATGAATTACCTTTGATCAAAACCCAAAAACTTGATGAGCTTTTGGCCTTGGGTTCATACCATAATAAGAACCCATTTATTCACCCAAACCCATCACCACCATTGAGGAATAAATCCCATCCTCACTAACCCCATCTCCTTCAAAGTATAAGGATTTCAAAATAATTCATACAAACTTGTTTTTGGTCAATACCATTAGTTTAGCCCCCCCCTGACTTATCAAAAGGATGCCCGAGCTAAAACACTTCCTTTCATTCATCCTAAAATGGTAAAAAATAATTTTCATACCATCAACACCATCCATCATCATGATGATGATTCCATTCTCACTTATCTTAGTGAAAGGGATTATTATATCCACAAATCCCTTCCTCTTGAGAATCAAACCATGTCAACTGAATCCACTATCAAAGTAAACTTGGGTACTCAAGATAACCCCAACATTGTAAAGACTGGTCAATCCTTAGATTCCTCAGAGCAAAAGGATTACCCTTCCTTCTTTTGTGACTGAAGCATAACATTTTATTTGTCCTATTAGGATATTCTTGGAATTGACCCTTCCATATCTCTCTATAACATTGTCATCTATCCTGATGCTAAACTTATTAGATAAAAGATTCATAGGATGCAACCTCACATCACCCTTCTAGTCAAAGAAGAGTTTTATCATATCTTGTCTATCAATGTCATTATACCCATTAACTATATATAATGGGTTTCCAACATCATTCCCTTCACCAATCCCATAGGGGGACTTTACCTTTGTATTGACTTTCATGATTTCAATCTTGTTTGTCTAAAGGATGACTTCCCTTTGCACAACATTGGCCAATTTGTTGATCTTATAGCTGGCCATGAGATGTTATCTCTCATGGATGGTTTTTTTGGATATAATCAAATCTTGATTTTGCCTGAGGATCAACACAAAACTTATTTCATCACATCTTAGGGAATATTTTGCTATAGAGTCATGCTATTTGGTCTAAAAAATGTTGAAGTAACCTACAAACATGTGATGACCTATATCTTCCATGATCTCATCAATAGAATCATCTAGGACTATGTAGATGATCTCCTTGGGAATCAAAATCTTGTGAGGATCATTTAGAAGTTATAAAAATTATTTTTGAGTGCCTAATCCCTTTCCCCATCTAATTTAACCTCAACAAATGTGTTTTTTGGGTCCTATTTGGAAGGATTCTTGGCTTTATCATCTCTCTTTAAGGAATCAAAGTAGACTCTACCAAATTTATAGAAATATTTGACATACCACCTCTAACCTACCTTAAGTAACTCTAAAGCCTATAGGGGAAGTTCCAATCCATTCATGGCTTCAGCTCTCAATTATCTGATAGATGTCAACCCTTTCACCATCTTCTCAAAAAAGATACATATTTTAAGTAGACTAAGGACTATCAACAAGCCTTTAATTCACTCAAAGAAAACCTTATTTTTCCACCTATTCTTATCCCTCTTAAAGAGGAACAACCCTTCTACCTTTATATATCCACCACTGACCATTCCTTAGGGGTAATGCTTTCTCACCATGATAAACAAAATAAAGAACAATTTTTCTACTATATAAGTCAAACACTTACAGAGTATGATACTTGGTACACCTATTTCAAAAAAAATTTCCTCACCTTAGTCTTTGTGGCTCCAAAATTCATCATGACCTTCTCAATCATAAAACCTTTGTCATCACTAACACCGACCTACTCAAGAACATGCACTCTAAACTATACCAAAACTAGCTTATGGCTATGTGGCTCATGCTCCTAGTTGAGTTTGACCTTGAGTTCCTCTAGTAGAAGTTGATTAAATGGAAAGTCATTGATAATTTATATGTCAAAGATCTTTATCTAGATGACCAACCTCTTCCTCTTGCATTCCTTGATGTGTCTATCATGACTCTTTATAAATAAGTCCCCATCTATCAAATGAATATGTTCTTTGATGGCTTCAAATACCAGCATGGTGGGGGTGTCAAAGTTATTCTCATTCCCCTTAATGGTGAACCTCTTCCCCTTTCTTTCAAACTTGATTTTTAGTGCACCAATAATGTGGTTGAGTATGAATCCCTAGTAATAGGTCTCCAAACCACTCTAGCTTTGGGAGTTAATATTATCAATATCTTTGGTGATTCTTAGCTTGTGGTTAACCAAGTCAATGGATCCTAGCAATGTAATAATTATTTATTAAAAAAGTACAAACAACTAGTAGATGTAATCTTAGCATCATTTGACCATTACCTTATCTAGTCAATTCCATGATCCACCAACAAGTTCATGGATATAATAGCTTCCCTTAATTTCCAAATCCCATCTCAAACTTTTGATTATAAGCTCTTCATCACCATTCATCATTTTATCATAGTGTCTTATATCCAATCCAACCTCCCTACTATTTAAAGTGTTGAGAAATCTCCATTAGACACTTGGTATGAGCAAACCTTCAACTACCTCAACCTTGACATTTTTCCTCCCAACATCTCTAGGAATTCCTAAAGAGCCTTTGTTCAGAGCTCCTCTTATTATACTATATTAGGGGGAATATTTTACAAATTTGGTTTTAATGACCTCCTTCTTCTTTGTCTACATAGTCATGAATCTTCCCATGCTATCAAGGAAATGCATGATAGTATCTGTGGGGACACTTTAGTGGTTTAACTATTGATAAACATATCCTTCACCTTAGATACTATTGGCTCACCCTTAGCTAATACTACTATTATTATGTAAATAAGTATGTTAAATGACAATAGCATGCCAATTTACATCATGCATCTACCCATGGCCTTCAAGTATCTAAGGAATTTTAGCCCTTCTCACAATGGGTACTAGATCTCATTGGGTAAATCAACCATCATTATTCACAGTGGCACCAATCCATCATTACCACCATCAATTATTTCACTAAATGGGTATAGACTATTCCCCTCATCTCAGCTAAATCTAATAAGATTTTTGACTTCATGAATCATCATACCATCTATTATTTCAGTGTTCCCTATAAGATCATCATCAATAATGGCAAATATTTCAAAAACAAGCAAGTCCAAGGTATTTATGATGCATTCAACATCAAGTTAAGATTTTCCTCACCTTACCATCCACAAGAAAATAGATAGGTAGAATCCTCTAACAAAAATCTCAACAAGATGCTAACCAAAGTATTTAGTGCTTCAATTCAGGATTGGCACTTGCACATCGCTTTCACTTTACGGGCCTATCACACTAGAATTGAAACCTCTATGAGTGCTATGCCTTTCTCTTGAGTCTTTGGGGTAGAGGTAGTCTTGAATCTTAAATTAAAAATTACTTCTCTTTGCATATATTTACAATACATCATTTTTTAGAGTGACTATCATCAAGAACGTCTAGCCTAACTTGAGCACTTGATGAACATTGTCTACCCATGATTAATCATCTTTGTGTCTATCAAGAGTGAGTCAAGTAAACCTATAATAAAAACTTGAAATAATAATAATTTAATATCAGAGACCTCATCCTAAAGGAACATCAAAATGTGACCAATATGGAAAAAAATAAGTGAGGCAAGTTTGCTTTCAATTGGCTTGGACCTTACATCATAACCCACAAATACAGATTAGGAGCTTATCATTTATCCTCTCTTGAAGGAAAACTATAACTTGAACCACTCAATGCTTCACATCTGTATCCTTTCTTTTGTTAAACAAGGATCAAACTCACCTTTTTTCTACTTTAAGATCATCCCTTGACTTACAATATTTTCACCTTTACATACATATCCCTATCCCTTTGAGGACAAAAAATTACAAAATAGAACCATGTGATTAATCATCATAGTCATAGCATAATATTAAATATGGGTACCACATATCTACCCATGGCATGGTTCTCATGGATAATTTTCATCTTTAATCAGATGGAATCCCATGGTCATTGTCTCTCAGAACCACCCCTTTCACCTATAATTAATATTTTGTGCTAATGTTTTACCCTCATAAAGGTAAAAATATAATCCTATATAGACTTGTCTATGTCTAAACCTAGCATCAAAACAATTTAGGATACCTAAATATCACTTGGCTCAAGCATTTATAGCATGCATACTACTCTTTTGAAGGGTAGTTTCCCAAAATCTAAAAATTGCTTAAAAAGATAGACTGCTCCCTTGAAGGACAACTACCAAATAAAAAAACCTAAACTTAAACCACTCCCTTGAAGGATGGCTAAGTCAAATTTGTTAAAAGAACTTATTTTAAGATTCCCACATTGATCATCTTCACAAACTTATCAAAAAAATAGTAATAACAAAAGACCCTATATCAAAATCAGAAAAAACTATCCCAAGAAATCTACAATCAACTTTCATATCTAGCATTAGTAGACTTCCCACATCGATCAATATAAACATTTCATGAAGACATGGACATATCTAATATGGTTCTTAGGTCACCTATAGAAGGGGAAAACTAACCCACATAAGGTTACCTTACCTATCACCCATTTAAGGGATTATGAGCTTACTTGACATAATGTGATCAAGACACCTTTTTATCAACCAAATCAGGTTAATGTGAAGCATTATAAAGGATTATGTTACCTAAGACAATATAAATTTGGTTTTGTTTTATCCTTACTAATGAAAAAACATCATGATTTTTCATTATCCTCTCATCATTGGTTTGTGTAGACATATGTCTCATGATTCTTGTCTCTTTTTCCACATCTAGTTTGTTATCTAACTTAATTTATGTGTTTTCATTAACATCATAACCATATTTAAACAACACATCCATAATCAATGAAATAAACCACGTTATATATTTGTAACCATGTGTATCATCCTATCCCTACTCAAAAATCACATCATATAATATCGTATCATAAACCACATCAATAACCATGATCACACCATATATAATCATAAAACATCATGAAATACATCAAATCTATAATCATAAACTACAACCATGTCATATATCCATGATCATAAAAATTTATCAAAATCATCATAACAATAAATTGAAACATCATAATCATAAGCAAAATAACCATTTACCATGAACATCATAATAATTCATCATAAATAACATTATCAACATCCAATAAACATCCTAATCATAATCATAAACATCATATCCATGAATAAAGCAAAACACCATCATTATCACATATAACCATGCACTATAAGCATCATCCATAATCATCACATGCCTAAGATAATGAGTCCACATTTCATAAATCATAAAACATCAAAAAATTTAAACCATGTACCATAAATCACATCTATATATCATCAGGATCATCATAAACATCATATACATTATGTCATAAAAATAAATACTATATTTAAGAATGTATATATATCTCTCTCTCTTAAAACATCTACATCTCACTACATCTACATATAGGCTAGTATCAAAAACATGTACATCATCATATCATATCATGTCCCTAAGGAATCACTACCACCAACCCCTCCGACACTACCACTATCATTTGGTACTTTCCCTCTTGTGGTGCCTGCCTGTCCACCCATCAAAGTAACCCACTAACCTAGAGTCTCCACAACTACACTACCTGCCAAACTAGCTCTATACTCACTCCATAAGGGCTGATCAGGACACTGTGTCAAAACTATGGCCTCATAATACCTTGAATCCTCTATTATGTCGAAGTCATGGCCATAGGGTTGGTACCTAGTGGTACTTCTAGTGATACCTCTACTCCTCCCCTCTTTCTCAAGGTGTCCCTCTCCTAGGTCACTAATCTTAGTGAGGTCCTAGCCTGATCCCTCCCACCTATCATGGTGGCATCCTAACTCTATAATGTCACAATCTAGCCTTGTAATGTGGCCACCTATCCCTATAACATTGTAATATATGCCTATGTAGCAACCAATACTACCCTTAACTATCCATGCAGGCCACCTCCCTATACTTACACCTATGGACCTCCACCTTCTAGATCCACATCCATGGCCTGGTGGCCCCCATCATCCCACCTAAAATCATCCACTGCGTAAAAGGCTTGGTACCATGTCACATATCCATTAACAAAATTGGCATCATCAATCTCTGCTCTAATAAGTAGCTCCTCATAATCTAGGACCACCTCTTTTGGCTATGGCTCATGAAGCAACAAATCAACATCCTCCATATTATACCTTGGGAATGGATCTAGAATCCCTTGCACTAGGCCAAACTACCTCCAAACTCTATCAAATGGGATGAGCTTAGTCTCACCCTCTCTCCTCCCATAAACCCACCTCCAACTCTATAATGACAATGTATGGTGAGTGTAGTGAGCCCACCTAGGAAAGCTGACATATGGCCTTTATACTATGTCTCTAATAACAAAGCTATTTAATGCATCTCTAAACTAGTTGATATCCTTCACACTTCCTCCAACTCTTGTAAGTACACAGTCACCCCTCCATTGCATGAAGCCAAAATTGAAGTTCATCAAGGCATAGCCCTCCCATGGTAGCTCCATTAGCCTTGGAATCCTAATATGATCATAGGTCCAATAATAAAGCACAAACCCCATGTTGATCCCATATTGTTGATGAGCTAAAAAACCCCATAGCTCCTTATATATCTGCATTAACAAAATTGGTGCCCACCCAAAAACTATCCTACTAAGCAACATCTCCACCAACACTCCTAACAATAGATTTGGAAATCACCTACTACTCAAATTTGGTAATGTAAAATAGGAGACTACAATCATCATCATCTTCATGAAATGCCTATCATCTCAAAAACTCTAATACAATGGCCTGTAATTGAATCTATGATCATACCAACTAGCAAGGGCTCAATCCTCACCATATAAGAGCTCCATATGCTCATCCCTCTCCTTTCTCTCAAATATGGTATATTGGATCCCCCTAAATGGGCAGCCATGTGATCCTATAAACATCCTCTAGTAGGATGGTCATCTCTCTTATTGGCAAGAGGAAGGTGTTCATGGATGGATCCCATCTCTCGATGAGAGCCATGATCATCACCACATCTCACAATATGTACTAATAGAGTATCATATCTCTGAGGTTAACCTCCTCCATATATGTCTAGTTATTATCGATCATCCTCCATGGATCTCCATAAAGATCTAAGGGACTCGATCCCTCATCTAAATCTGATCTCATGCCTATAAAATTTAGTTTAGCATGCACACTCAGTTTTCCATTACAATTACCCATGTTCTTTCACTTCATTAATTATACCTAAATCAACCTCTTTATCAACCTAAATCAACCTATTCTAATAATACCCTTATAATGCTACAACATTTTCAACTTACCTCTAGCCTTAACTCTTTTATCAAAAAACACCACCCTAACACAAAAAACATTTCAACATACCACTCCTACTTGAAATCTACCTTATCCCAACCAAACTTTAGAATTTTTAACACTAAAAATATTTTAAACCCCACCCATTTTCCTACATCTTTTATTAAACATCTTCACCATTTACTTGACCATTGATGGTCACTATGAACACTGATGGTCAGGTGACCATTTGGCTTCACTATTCGATCATCGATGGTCAAGTCTAACCATCAATGATTAGGTATGACCACTAAAGGTCACTGTGTGTGACTATTAATGGCAAAACACCTGAACCTACCTTCTTCAACCCACTCAAAGCATCAAAATTCAAAAATTAAACTACCTACCTCTACCTTCTACCCTACCTCTAACCCAACTACTCCCTCAATTTTGAGTCTCACCCACTCATTTTACCAAATCACACCTAAAACCTAGAATTAGGGGAAACCCTCCAAAAACCTACCAAAACAAACACAAACTAACATCATTAAATTATCAAATAAACAAAATCAACTAATCTAATAATTTACCATAACACCTACCTCATTCCTTGACTACTATTGAGGTCAAATCGTACATCCCACTACCTTGCCACATCCTCACCCCCTATATCTTAGGTCTCACATTAATTAACTCAACACATTCCTCTCACCAATCAACAACCTCCCAATCAGTAGTACACCCCACCTCATCATTACTATCACCCAAAATGCCAAATCACCAAGAGCATGAAAGTCACATGAGTCAAAAGTAAAAAGTAAAAATGAATGATCATTTTCAGTTTCTATGTTCCATGGTTTTACAGTTTCTCCCTAACCATCGACAGTCAGGGTGATCATCAATGATCAAGTTTTTGGAACCCCTGACCGTTGATAGTCAAAAAACCTTCTTGTTTCTAAACATTTTCTTTTTTTGTCATCAAGCACCTTCATGCCACCTTTTTGAAGAGTACCATCTCCACCAAACCAAAGCCAACCTTCAAAGAATACCCTCTCTGACTAACTAACCACCCAACCACATCTACCTTGATGTTGGCCATTTTAACTTAAACTATTGCGTATTTTACAATGACCTTGCCTTGGTCCTTTTTAACCACATTGACCAAATTTGCCATGTTGAATATTTGAATTTTCACCACCTAGTGCACATTAGACCATTTTTGTTTTTTAAGTGAGCACTTCCTACCTTAGATACCTATGAAAACACTAACCCTTTCAATAAGATTTGATAGGAATGACTTGATTAACTATGCCTTACATTGTGGCCCAATTACTTTATCACTTATCCTTCTATAACTAACCTTATTTTTACTAACTATGGAAATTTAGTCTTTGCATAATCTTGGATATTGTACTTAGTCATATTATGTGCACATATTTGTGCTTCAAACTCCCAATCACCCTTATCACCAGCTTCATGACTCACCATAAACCACTTGTCAAACCCTAACTCAATTTTGGTTTCACCTTATTTATTCTTAGTTTGAGGGGAAACACCTCCTCCCATACTTAGATGAATCAGACCTTCGACCAACAATCTATTTTTGTTTTGTATCTTGTTGATTCAAAACCACATAACAAAATGGGTAAAATGTAGACACTAAAAAATCAAACACAATAGTTCTAGATGTTGAAATTCTTAGGTTTCCTTAAGGACCACTAACCCATCTAGGACCATTGACTAGCCCATCAGACCTTGGGTCTAGTTAGCTACCAAGCTAACTAACTCATAAACTAACCCTTCAACCAACCCTTTTTAACTCACTTTGACACCTTTACCTTTGGATACTCAACCGCCGATGGTCAACATGACTGATAATGGTTAGGATAATCATCGATGGTCAAGTCCTCACCATTCTAAAATAACATCAGCTATGTGCAAACTAACATGATATAATTTAATATGTCCACCTTACCTAGTGATAATAAACTATGAAGAATTGAAATCAATAGCTTAACCTGCTAAGGAACCTTCTATCCTCCATCTCTCTTTGCCTATAAAAGGAGGGGAGTAAGAGGTGAATAGGGATCAATTTTCAAATATCAAACAAACATTCTAGCATATAGGTAATAAGTCTCTTAGCCAACTAGTCTTCTTTCCATCAATTCAGCAACTGCAATAGAGATCTAAACCTCTACTAAAATTGCTCTTGAGGCAAAGTACCATTAATTTGCCAAAATTACTCCAACCATAAATTAATAGGTATAATTTTTATTTTAGATTTTTTACCTTAGTTTCTAAATTCTAGGCTTGAATCAAACCTCCTGCACCTATCTTCCAATTTCTCTATCCCTAACTATAACCTTACCTAATTATTGACCCATTCTGCAAATCCTTTTTGACAAATTTAGAATCCAAAGGTAACCATCGATGATCATGTTGAAAATCTATGGTCACTATGATAAGGAATAACATCAAGTTATTTCTAACCCCTTTCTCCCAACCAAATTTGATTTTTTGTATCCTTACCTATTCTTGAACCCTTACCTAATTTTTTGAAGCTAACCTGATCTATTTTAGCACTAGTATTGACCTGCTATTATTATATTTAGTTTATTTTATTTATCAAACATCTATTTATTCTTATATTTCATTTCATTTCTTTCTATTATTTGATGCAATTATTTCATATTTATCTTTTTCAACTTAATTGTTATAAAAGAGTGTATTGATATCCTCCTAGAAAGCTCACACTTCTTGGATCTAGCTCATGCTAGGTAGTCCACCTTACTATATTTATAATAAACCATTTTATTAGTGCTTTCTTATCTATAGGTCATCCTTTCAAGACAAAAAGGAGATCTCCATACTCATCTGGATCATGTATGC
This sequence comes from Torreya grandis, assembly GCA_037957365.1. Lineage (NCBI taxonomy): Eukaryota > Viridiplantae > Streptophyta > Pinopsida > Cupressales > Taxaceae > Torreya > Torreya grandis. The sequence goes on from JARHVA010001143.1 coordinate 1,866,313, forward strand.
ACAACAACCAAATTCTTCTACAACACCCTTATTACTAGTTTCTTACCTTCTTCCTTAATTAAAAATTGAGCAAAAATTGAGAATTTTTTTTTTACCAATCATCTAAGGAAATTGAGACACAAAAAACAACAAAAATGTTTATTTTGAGTTTCTTACCTTCTTCCTTAATTAAAATTATAAGGTTTGAGAGATACTATTTTCTTATCTGATATTAGAAAACTGAACACAATGGTTCTAGATGTCAAAAATGCCTCAGGACCACCTAAACCTTCTGGACCCACTAACCAACCCATCGAACCTTAGGTCTAGTTAACTACCAAGATAACTGACTCACTAACTTACCAATTGACCCTTAACCCAATTATTTTTAACCTATCTTGACCCTTTTACCCTTGGACACTTGATCACTAATGGTTAGCATGATCATTGACGGTTAGATTGATCGTTGATGGTCAGGTCCTCACTGTTAGAATAATTAATTAATCCTAGATTATTTGTAATAAATGTCTTGAGTTAATTTAAACCTTTATTTTACATTTATCATAGTTAATTATGCCTAACATAATTATATATATTTTAATCCTTATCACCTATAGATTAGGAGATTTAATCTCACTTTGTGATGTATAAATAAGCACCTCTTGGAGTGTTGTTTAACAATACAATTCCATTCTACTTCATTTGGTATCATAGTAGGAAGGAAATTATTGAGGAGTTTTTAAAAGCATTGGAGATTTGGTGGATATTGAGAGTTAATATTTTCATGATCCTTGGATGCGTCACGTTGTTCCAATTTCTACCATCCCAATCTGAAACACTACCAAAATTTTAACCAATTTTATGAAAGGAGAATAGTTGTCTTGTAGGAAATTTTTTATTTCTTTTGAAAAAATTTATCCATATTTTTATTAAAATTTATGAATATTCAAAAAAGTTAGCTAAGGTATAAAAAATTGTATTATTTATCAGATCTAGCATTCATATTAGATATTGATTCATGTTTTTTAAGATTGGAAATATTAATATCTTTTTAAAGCCATAGATAGATCAATTTTTTTTTGTATTGGCAAAGACAAATGTTGGTACAAGTAAATAAAATGGCCTAAATCAAATTCCCATGCCCAACCCCTTTTATATCTCCAATAGTATATGCAATTTCAACCAAACACACAAAAAAAAGGACAAGGAAAATCCCCCTCCTTGAGTTCGGGTTGGAATTTGTTTTTTGGTGGAGGGAGTTTCCTTAGTTATTTTTTTAAAAGTCTATATTGTAGTGGCCTTTGGATGAATTGCACCAGATTTTATTATTCTCTACAAGCTAAACTCTATAATATTGGTAATCTTCAATTAGATGAACTAGTATGAGAAGGCTTGCTCGAATATTTGCAAAAAAAATTGCAATAATATCAAGGAAGGATACACTAAAAATGATGAACACATATACAAATGCCCCCACAAGCACCCATGTTTAAATTCATGAGCATACTGATCCCATCTTTCTGTAATATATCATCCTTCAAATTCTCCTTCTTGTAGACACATTTTTGGTGCTAACTAAAGTCTCTTGGGGAGGTTAATTTTTTTATAGAATTGGTGAATTTTGAGAATTTTTTAGGGCCAAAAGGATTCAAATTATGTTTGGTTTGGGGGATCCACCCCTCAGCCCCACATTTTACCATGACAAGGAGTGGACTAAGGGTTTCCACCCCTATACCCTCATATTATGCCCATTGTACAGTAATTTTAGGTATCACATACCATGGGAATATTTTAGACTCCTTAGATGCATTTTAGGTTGAAACTGATGTCCCATTTTATCATTTTCCATTTCATTCTTGGATGCATTTTTGGCAAATTTTGACGTCCTTTTCTGTGTTGGTGTGCAATTTGTTCTCTTTGTGTATGTGTTTTTTTCATTTTATATCACTTACATTTTACAAACACTCCTTCCATTTCCACACTTAAACAACACATTTATACTTTGTCATACACAAATTTATATTCATAATGTCTAGATCAGGACCACATTTTGTGCTCCTTGACACACAATTGCTTTGTGGTGACAATTACGCTGCATGAAAAACAAAATTACAAACACATTTTGAGTTTGAAGATATTTGGTCAATGGTAGAAGGCACATGGCTCAAACATGCCATAGATGTTGATCAATAACAAAAATATGACAAAGTTAATAAAAAGGCTAAGTTAATAATCATGTTCAGAGTTTTGGATGAGGTTTAACCTCATATCTGTAGTGCTATAACTACAAAATATGCTTGGGATAAGCTTAAAATAATCTATGAAGCTAAAAATCAAAATCAAATCTTGCATCTTCAGAGCCAATTTCATACTCTCAAACTCAAATCAGATGAAAAATTAGAAGCATTCCTTAGAAGAGTTGTAACATTGTGAGGTTCACTTCAATCTTTGGGTGAAATGGTGATATATGATTCTTTGGACCCCGTAGTCCATAGAGCACTTCCCCTCACATATAGGATCTTTGTGACCACTTTGAATGTCACAAGATAAAAACCAACCTTTGAGGCATTGTTAAATTTTTTCCAACAAGAGGAAGATTTGCATAATTTAGAGGAAGCAGATGATGAGCATGCACTAACATCAAATCAAAAGGGGAAGAAACCCATGAAGGGTCCAAAGCAATATCCCAACCAAAATAATCAAAAAAATCTATAAAGGAAAAATTCACATTCTTTAAAAGCATGTCCAATTTATGGAAGATAGGGACATGACTTAAAACATTGTTGGTATAACAATTTCAAAAGGGTTCATCAATCAAGCAACCCTCTTTCAATAAATCACCACAAACAAAAAAGAAGCAAACACAATAACAACACTGATGGAGATAGAAAAATTCCAAGCCTAACCAACATGGCAATGTTGCTGAAGACTATGATTCTTCACGTGAGGACTATGGTTTAGCTACTAAAACACATGAGTCTACCAATCATCCAAGAGTAATTTGGTATGTTGATTCAAGGGAAACTATTCACATGATAGGGAGAAAATAATGGTTTTTTACTTTGACAAAAATAGAATCAAAGGGAAATGTTTCACTTGGAGATGATACCTCATATACAGTACAAGGTAGTGGTGACATCAAACTTCAACTTGGAAACATAAATTACACAATTTCAAATGTTCTTTATGTTCCAAAACTTATAAAAAGTATGTTATCTATTAATTAGCTACTAGACCACAACCTCATGGTTTAATTTGATCACCATGATGGTCAAAATTTTTGCCACATCAAAGACAAGTCTAGGAATTTTAAAGTGATTTCCAAGGCTTCCAACATTGTAAATTTTTTTCAACTTGATTTTGTTTAACATGATCATCAATAACTTGTGGTCAAACATAAAAACCTAGGAAATTTATGGCACATAAGATATGGTCACTTGAGTTATGGTTATTTAGTATAATTGAGCAAACAAGAAATGGTTCATGGTCTTCCCAAACTCAAGAAATCTTCTGATATATGTACTAGTTGCTTAGTAGAAAAACAAAGAAGAGATCCATTCACAAATATTGAGTATCAATCACTTGGTAAGTTTGACTTGGTGCACACCAATTTTTGTGGGCACTTTGCTCCCAGTCTTAGAGGATATAAATACTTCAACTTTTTGTTGATGATTCCTCATGAAAAATATAGGTATATTTATTGAATACTAAGAATCAAGATTTTCAAGTCTTCAAAGAATTCAAGGCCATGGTTGAAAATGAAACTAGTTGAAAAATCAAAACCCTTTGCTCAAATCATGGGGGGGGAATACACCAGTAAAGAACTCTTAGCCTATCTTAGTGCAAATGGAATCAATCAATAATTGATAGCTTCATATTTACCTCAGTAAAATGGAGTTATAGAATGTCATAATAGAGTCATTATGGAAATGTTTCTTAGAATGGTTGAGGATGCAAAATTGCCTAATACATATTGGGTAGAAGCTTGTCACATTGTAGTCTACTTGTTGAATAGGTCACCCACCAAAGCTCTTGATGGAATTGCACCACATGAATCTTGGATAGGGAATAAACCAAAGGTAGCTCACCTTCAAGTTTTTTTTTAAGGCATACATACATGTTTCTATGAATAAAAGAAAGAAGTTATATAAGAAAACAAAAGAATGTATTTTTTTGGGATACAATGCACAATAAAAGGCATACAGACTCCTTGATCTAGAAATAACAAAGGTAATAATTAGTAGAGATGTATTTTTTGATGAAATGAGTGGAATTAATCCACCTTATACACATGCAAATGACATAGGTAAAATTCCTATAACATTTTTAGATAGTGATGGTGAAAGTGAATAGGAAAATAGTCAAATAAGACCTCTAGCACCACCACCTACAACTCAACATATGCCCAAGTGGTATACAAGTAATATACAAGATGCTAACTTGAATGGAGTACTAGATACATCCACTTCAAGATTGAGGACTTGAATCATGGCTTAATAAGAGGTTAAAATGGCCCTTATGAGTATTGTTCAAGAAATATATGAGCTCTCTATAGTAATATAAGCCCTATAGTCTAAACCTTGGAAAGATGTTATAGATGAAGAATATCAGTCACTGATAAATAATAACACTTGGTAGCTTGTTGATATTCCACTAGAGAACAATATTATTGGATGAAAATTGGTATTTAAGTTCAAGTACAAATCATATGGTAGTACTGATAAGTACAAGGCAAGGGTTGTTGCAAAAGGGTATGCCCAAAAAGAAGGCATTGACTATGAGGAGACTTTTGCTTCCACAACTAAGATAAAGACTATCAGAATGGTTTTTTCTATGGTTGTAAAGTTTGGATGGAAAGTACATCAAATGGATCTAAAAAGTGCCTTTCTCAATGGATATTTGAAAGAAGAAGTCTACATAACTCAACCTAAAGGATTTGTGGTACCTGATCAGGGACATAAAGTGTGTAGACTTATCAAGTCTCTTTATGGGCTAAAATGGGCTCCCTGAGTCTGGTACATCAATATTGATGAACATATTGTACAACATGGATTCATAAATATTACATGTGATTCTAACCTCTAACTCAAAAATCATGGGGGGGAGGTTGTTATAGTAGTTATTTATGTCAAAGATCTAGTCATCACTGGCAATACAGTAAATATGATAGATGCAACTAAGAATGATCTCATGAGATCATTAAACATGATAGTTATTGGGTTGATTTACTATTATCTTGGTTTGGAGTTATGGTATAAGGAACATTACATTTTTGTTTCACAGATAAAGTATACCAAGACATTGCTTGATAAATTCAGGATGATGGATTGCAAGCCTAATGTAAAAACTATGGAGATAAGACTTCAATTGTCTTGTACAAATCTATCACTAGAAGTAAATAGAACTCTCTATCGATAATTGATTGGGAGTCTCACTTATTTGACATTATATAAGAACCAAAGGTGACACATTGGAAAGTATAAAAACTTGTATTGAGATACATCAGAGGTACAATTGAGTATGGCCTAGAATACAAGAAGAATGATAAGTTATTATTAACAAGATATATGGATGCAGATCATGTAGATTTTATTGATGAAATGAAATCCACTTCAAGATTTGTGTTCTTTCTAGGAGTTGGCCGAATTTCATGTGAAAGTAAGAAGCATAATTATTTTTCTAGATCTTCCATAGAAGTAAAATATCACACTACAATAGGAGATATCTATGAAGCGATATGGATATGTCATATTATTTTAGAACTTGGAGTTTCATAGACTCAACCTATATTTCTACATTGTAACAATCAGGGTGTTCTACATCTTGTTCACAATCCAGTGTTTCATGAGAGAACCAAGCACATAGAGGTTCAGATTCATTTCATATGTGAACATATTCAATAACATAACATACAACTCCAATATTGCCCCACTCATGATCAGTGTGTAGATGTCTTCATAATTTCACTTTCACATGATAAGTTTGAGGTATTTAAAAATTCTCTCTCTTCTTCTCTTCAAGCTATGATCAATTAAGGGGGGGATGTTAGAATAATTAATTAAACCTAGCTTATTTGTAATAAATGTCTCAAGGTAATTTAAACCTTTGTTTGACATTTACCATAGGTTAGGTTTGCATAACATAATTAGGAATATTTTAATCCTTATCACCTATAGATTAAGAGATTTAATCTCACTTCATGATGTATAACTAAGCACCTCTTGGAGTGCTTTTTAACAATTCAATTCCATTCTGCTTCATTCACTATTCTAACATAAACACCAGTTATGTACAAGATAACATGACATAATTTAATATGTCATCCTTACCTAGTGCTAAAAAACTATGAAGAATCAAAAAATAAATAGCCTAACCTCCTAAAGAACCTTCTACACTCCATCTCTATTTGCCTATAAAAGGAGGGGAGTAGGAGGTGAATCGAGATCACTTTCAAATATCAGACAAACATTCTAACATAGGCAATCAAGCTCTCAACCAACTAGTATTCCTTTTGGTGATTCAAAAAATATAATAGATATCTAAACCTCTACCAAAATTGCACTTGAGTCAAAGTACTGTTAGTCTACCAAAATTTCTCCAACCATCAAGTAATGGATATAGTTTGTATTTTAGCTTTGTTTGCTTGGTTTTTGACTTCTATGCCTCAATCAAACCTCCATCACCTATCTTATAACTTTCATATCCATAAGAAAACCCTTAAAAAACCATTACCTAATAATCAACCCATTATGAAACTCCTTTATGATAACTTTAAGATCCATAGGTAACAATCGATGATCATCATAACTATTAATAGTCACCTCCAACTGTCAACAGTTACTCAATCATCGAAAATCAGCATAACCACTGATGGTCACTATGGTAAGGAATAAAAAATATTTATTTCCAACCCCTTTCTCCCAACCAAATCTAACTTTTTGTATCCTTACTTGTTCGTAGACCCTTACCTAATTTTCTAAACCTGACCTAATCTATTATAGTACTAGTATTGACCTGTTATTTCTATATTTAGTTTATTTTTTATCAGACATCTATTTCTTCTTGTATTTCATTTTAGTTCTTTTTGTTATTTGATGTAATTATTTTATATTTATCTCTTTCAACTTAATTTTTATCAAAGAGTGGATTGACATACTCCTAATAAACTCACGCTTCTTGGATCTAGCTCATGTTAGGAAGTCCACCTCACTATCTTTCTAACAACCCTTTTTTTTAGTGCTTTCTTTATCTACAGGTCATCCTTCAAAACAAAAAGGATCTCTCCATACTCATCTAGATCATGTACACACAACAACCAGGTTATTCTACCACACCCTTATTACTATTTTCTTACCTTCTTCCTTAATTAAAAAATGAGCAAAATTTGAGAGAAATATTTTTACTAATCATCTAAGGAAATTGAGAGACACCAAAAACAACCAAAATGTTTCTTACTAGTTTCTTACCTTCTTCCTTAATGAAGATGATAAGGTTGAGATCTACTATTTTCTTTTTTGATATTATAAAATTGAACACAATGGTTCTAGATGTCAAAAATGCCTCATGACCACCTAAACCTTCTGAACCCACTAACCAACCAATCGGACCTTGGGTCTAGTTAGATACTAAGCTAAATAACTCACTAACTTACTAATTGACAATTAACCTAACCCTTATTAACCCACCTTGAACCCTTTAACTTTGGACACTCAAAACATGACCGTCGATGGTTAGGCTGACCATTGACGGTTAGGTCTTCACCATTCTAACTTAAACACTAGTTGTGTGCAAGCTAACATAGTAAAATTTAATATGTCTAACTTACCTAGTGCTAGTGAACTATGAAGCATCAAAATCAATATCCTAACCTCCTAAGGAACCTTATATCCTCTAGCTCTGTTTACCTATAAAAAGAGGGGATTAGGAGGTGAATCAGGATCACTTTCAAATATCAGACAAGCATTCTAGCACATAGGAAATCAAGCTCTCAGCTAACCAGTCTTCCTTCTATAAATTTAGAAACTAAAATAGAGGTCAAAACCTCTACCACAAACACTATTGAGGTAAAGTATTATTAATCTACCAAAATTTCTCTAGCCATCAAGAAATAGGTACACATTATATTTTAGCTTTGTTTGGTTTTTGACTTCTAGGCTTAAATCAGACCTCTAACACCTATCTTTTGACTTCTTTCTACCTAAATGGACCCTTAACAAAACTTTACTTGATCATTGACACATTATGGAACTCCTTTTGACAACTTTAGAATATATAAGTAACTATCAATGATCAACATAACTGTCAGTGATCACCTCCAACCATTAATGATTACTCAACCATCAATAATTAGCATAACTGCCAATGGTCACCTTGACCACCAATGGTCACTGTGGTAAGGAATACAAATTTATTTCTAACCCTTTTTTCCCAACCAAATATAAATTTCTATATCTTTACCTATTCTCATACCCCTACTTGATTTTTTAAACCCGATTTGATCTATTTTAGCACTAGTATTGACCTGCCATTACTATATTTAGTTTATTTTCTTTATCAAACCTCTATTTTTTATTTTAATTCATTTTAGTTCTTTCTATTATTTGATGAAATTATTTCATATTTATCTCTTTCAACATAATTTTTTATCAAAGAGTGGATTGGCATCCTCCTAACAAGTTCATGCTTCTTGGATCTAGCTCATGCTAGGTAATCAACCTTACTATCTTTCTAACAACCACTTTTGTTAGTGATTTTTTATCTACAGGTCATCCTTCCAAGACAAAAATAATATCTCCACACTCATTTAGATCATGCGTACACAACAACTAGTGTCTTCTACCACACCCTTATTACTAGTTTCTTACCTTCTTCCTTAATTAAGAAATGAACAAAAATTGAGAGAAACATTTTTATTAATCATCTAAGGAAATTGAGAGACTCAAAAAACAACAAAAATGTTTATTAATATTTTATTACCTTCTTCCTTAATGAATATTATAAGGTTTGAGAGCTACTATTTTCTTTTATGATATTATAAAACCAAACACAATAGTTCTAGATGTCAAAAATGCCTCAGGACCACCTAAACCTTCTAGACCCACTAACCAATCCATTAGACCTCAAGTCTAGTTAGTTAATAAGATAACTAACTCAATAAATTACTAACTGACCCTTAACCCAACCCTTTTAAATCCACCTTTACCCCTTTATCTTTGAACATTTGATCTTTGATGGTCAGCATGACCATCAATGGTTAGGTTGATCATCGATGGTTAGGCCTCACCATTCTAACATAAACACCAGCTGTGTGTAATCTAACATGACACAATTAGTATGTCTACCTTACCCAATTCTAATTAACTTCAAATCATTGAAATCAGTAGCCTAACCTCCTAAGGAACCTTCTATCCTCTATCTCTCCTTGCCTATAAAAGGAGGGGAGTAGGAGGTAAATCAGGATCACTTTCAAATATTAGATAAGCATTCTAGCATGTATGTAATCAAGCTCTCATCCAACATGTATTCCTTCCAATAATTAAACAAATACAAAAGAGATCTGAAACTTTTCCAAAATAGCTCTTGAGGCAAAGTACCATTACTCTAGAAAAAATTCTTTAGCCATCAAGTAAAAGGTACAATTTGTATTTCAACTTTTTTTGCTTGGTTTCTAACTTTTAAGCCTTAATCAAACTCCCTACACCTATCTTATGAATTCATTATCCCTAACTATACCCTTAACAAACCCTTACTTGAACATTGACATATTTCACAACTCCTTTTTGACAAATTTAAAATCCACAAGTAATCACTGATGGTCAGCATAACCATCGATGATCACCTCCAACCTTTGATGGTTACTCAACCACTAACAGTCAGTATAACCATCGATGGTCACCTTGAATACCAATGGTCACTATGGTAATGGATAATATCAAGTTATTTCTAGCCTCTTTCTCCCAACCAAATATAACTTTCTATATGCTTTCCTATTCTTGGACCCCTGCCTAATTTTTTGAACCTGACCTGATTTATTTTAGCACTAGTACTGACCTACTATTACTATATTTAATTTTTTTCTTTATCAAACATCTATATTTTTTGGTATTTTATTTTAGTTCTTTCTATTATTTGATGCTAGTATTTCATATTTATCTCTTTTAACTTAATTATTATCAAAGAGTGGATTGATAACCTCCTAACAAGCTCATGCTTCTTGGATCTAGCTCATGCTAGGCAGTCCACCTTACTATATTTCTAAAAACCCTTTTTGTTAGTGATTTTTTATCTATAGTTCATCCTTCCAAGATAAAAAGGAGATATCCACATTCATCTAGATCACACATGCACAACCACCAAGTGATTCTACCACACCCTTATTTATAGTTTCTTACCTTCTTCCTTAATTAAGAAATGAGTAGAAATTGAGACAAACATTTTTACCAATCGTCTAAGGAAATTGAGAGACACCAAAATCAACCAAAATGTTTCTTACTATTTTATTACCTTCTTCCTTAATTAATATGATAAGGTTTGAGATTTTTCTTTTCTGATATTAGAAAACTGAACACAAGAGTTCTAGATGTAAAAAATGCCTTAAGACCAATTAAACCTTCTAAACCCACTAACCAACCCATCAGACCTTGGGTCTAGTTAGCTACTAAGCTAACTAACTCACTAACTTACTAAATTAACCTTAACCTAACACTTTTTAACCCAATTTGACCCATTTATCTTTAGACACTCGATCGCTGTTGGTTAGCATGACTACCAATGGTTAGGCTGATTGTCGATGGTCAGGTCCAAATCTAAATTTTTGTATCCTTATCTATTCTTAGACCCTTACCTAATTTTCTAAACCTGACCTAATCTATTTTTGCACTAGTATTGACATGTTATTGCTATATTTAGTTTATTTTCTTTATTAAACATCTATTTCTTTTTGTATTTCATTTTAGTTCTTTTTGTTATTTGATGCAAGTATTTCATATTTATCTCTTTCAACTTAATTATTATCAAAGAGTGGATTGACAACCTCCTAGCAAGCTCACGCTTCTTATATCTAGCTCACATTTGGAAGTCCATCTTACTAACTTTTTAACAACCCTTTTTGTTAGTGATTTCTTATCTTCAGGTTATCCTTTCAAGACAAAAAAGAACTCTCTACACTCATCTTGATCACACGTGCACAAAAACCAAGTTCTTCTACCACACCCTTATTATTAGTTTTTAACCTTCTTCCTTAATTAAGAAATGTTCAAAATTTGAAAGAAATATTTTAGCATGCCTAATGGGACCTAGCATCATCTAGGTGCCCTTTTCTTCCTTTATTCTATGATCATATAATGAAATTGAAAATTCTTTTTGGGTATAAAATAAACCTTGCATGTATTGATTGCTTGTATGTTTTTTAGTTCATCTAGTTAACTTAAAATCAAAGCAATCAATCGTAGTTTCACTATTATTCTCACACACATCAAAATAATCAATCAATACATCAAAATAATTGACATAAGGTCTGAGTAAGATTTCATCACCTAGTAGTACACCTTACCCTTTGGATATCTTATTTGGAGGTCATTACCAAGAAGAGAAACCAAAACTTAGCTCTCTGATTGAGTTTAAACTCTAGTATTTACTATATCTTGGCTAAACACTTAACACCCTTATCTCTATGGTGTGTGAAGTGAGGGGGTATTCCCTAATATCAAGCCACATACTGACTTTCAATATAGATTTTTTAGAGCCTTTAACACTTGAAACCAACCTTATATTTCTTATTTAGTACCTGATCTACAAACCAAAGTTCTTCACACTTTCTAAGGCATAAGCAAAAAGTGATCTAAAAAGTATCCTAAGTTTCAAATGTACTTTAGTGTATGTTTTTATTACCTTGAGATATTTTTATTTTGCTTGATTTGTGTTTGAGTTTTGAGCTTTTCATCATTTATTTTTTATTCCTCACATGGGATTTACTAGATAATTGTTGAGGAACCAAACCAATGAAGAGCCAACTTCCTCTTATTCCTCCTCTATGAAGTATCTTCAAATGTTGAGGGCTCTCCTCATCTTTCTCCCCATCTTACCATGCCTCAAATAGTTATCAAAGGTGATGCAGATTTTTCCATCTTCCTTGATAACAACCCCATGGTCCTCCAACATTACCTTAACACCTTATCTCACCACACCCCTACTACTTTCATTCTTTCTGTTGATCCACCTTATGGTATGCCTCCCCATATTATGATTGGCACTACCTCCACCTAACCTATGATCACCCAAGCATCTTCTTCCACCCATAACCCATCTTCTACCTCCACCCAAACTCAATCAAACACCCCCTACACCAACCAACACATCCAACATAGGGGTAATCTCACCTCTTATTACTTATACTTCATCCACGGTGGGGATATATTATACCCCTATTTATACCATTCTCTTTTTCACTACTAACCCACCAATTTCTACCCCACTCCAAAATTTGGATCCTTCCATACCTCCTACCCTTCCATCTATTAGTACAAGAGTTACCACTCAATCCCAACCAATTAATCTATCCATACCTCCAAATCAACCCATACCAATCCATTAAAAAATAACCATGACATCCTACCAATATGTTACTAATCTATAAGGATACATAACACATTCTACCCAACTTTTTCTGCCCATTAACCCTTATGTGGCATCATCCCAAACTTCAATGACCACATACCAACATGTGGCATCTTCTCAACCTTCTATCACTTATCCATATATTTCATCCACCCAACCTCAAAAAAACATACCACACAATTATGAATCTTCCCAACCTTAACAGATCTAGTTAAAATGTTAATGGATAGAATAACTAACCTAGAATCACCTATCTTTGGGGCTCATAACCTATTTTCTTATGATCAAATCTACAATGAACCTATTCAACCCTATATTCCTATTCAACCTTATCCTCTTGAATGGGAACTACCCAAGTTTTCCAAGTTTCAAATCAAGGAGGACCCTAACAACACTTAAGAGCATTTTGACATTCTTACTACTAGATTGCCTATGATGATGCTCTCCTCCTTTGCACTTTTCCCATGTCTTTATCTAGACCAATATTATATTGGTATAGTTATCTCACCAAGAAATCTATATTTTAATTTTCCCAACTTTCCCAAATATTTTTAAATCATTTCTCAATCAGTATATCTAAGAAGGTCTCTATTACCAACCTCTACTCCATTAGGCAATTTGATGATGAATCAATTATCAATTTTGTATCACGATGGAGAGGTCTTATCAAACAACTCTATTTATATTTACCCCAACCCAATTTTATTGAAAATTTATCTTAGGGTTTTGTTAAACACATTTTCCTCACTCTTTATGTTCAAACTTTTAGAACTTTTGATGAGGCTTTCACCATGGCACACAAACTAGAAATCAGAGTCATTGATGAGGCAAAATTGAAACTGATGAACAAAAACTCTATCTTTAAATCCAATGATCCTTCCTCATCCAAAACCACCAACTAATATAATCACCCTAATGCCAAACCAAAGGTATCCGCAAACATGGTTGTCCTAAAAATCACTCCACCTCCAATTGTCAACCAACCTAACCAAACCAACTCCTCTAACTCCACCAATCAAGAAACATGAAATAAAAACTGAGATACCCTAAAAAAATACACTCTAATATGAGAGTAATATGTTTCATTTTGAGTTACTCAACCAACATCATACGACTTCCCCATATCAAACCTCCCCAACAATTTGATACTTCTTACTTTGTGCCTAGTTGGTATAATGAGAATGACCTACGTGGTTTCCACCATGTCATTGGACATGATGTTAATAGGTGTAATACCTTCAAAACCATTGTCTAAAACTTGATTGATAAGGGATAAATTGTATTTTATAATCCTAATTAACCCCTAAATCATTCCTTTGACATCTTTCAACAACCCTTTCCCAATCATGCCCCCTCTACTAACCATGATGATAACAAACCAGAATCATATCAAGCTTGTGAGGTCCATACAGTCAATGTTATTATTAGTGAACCTATTATCAATGAACCTATCATTGAGGAAACCATTACTTCAAGTACCTCTTATTTGAATCCACTCATTGAAGTGATAAAATTACCCACCATTCCTTTGAATACCCAAAAAAAGGAAACAACCACCTCCTCTCCTTAAACTGGGGAGATAACATACTTAACCACCTCTATTTTGATATAAATATCAAAGGAGGCAACCATTTACAACACACCTTCCTCCCCCATCATGGAACCACCCATTATCTCTTTGGATATCATCCCAAAAGAAGAGATCACCTTGTCTACTCCTTCCATGAAGGAATCATCCTCTCAAATCTTCCAACCTTCCATCAAAGATAAGGGTGAAGAAACCATCCCTATACCTTAACCTATGGGATTAATATTTGAAACCAATGACCAAGGAATCAAAAAAATTTACAAACCTTTTTCTATATTGGTCCAAAGTCTAGAATTCTCTTCTCAACCCAATCTAGTTAGAGCCACCTTTTGGCATCATCTTGGGCTCCCTTATTAAAATAAACATGAACATTCAAAATAACTTTCATCCACCATCAAACCTATCATCACCTTGATCGGAATAATCCAACCTATCTCCATCTAAAATTATCAAAACACCTTACACCTCGCTAACCAAACCCATCAAGAATATAAGAATATTTCCTACTCCTAGCCTTTCTCACCCATATTTAAAGTTGGACTTAACCCTATCTAGTCCATCATAGATAACCTTAACCAAACAAACTAATAAGGTGGAACCTCCTAAACTCCCACATTGAACTAGAGCCATACCATCCCCTTCCCACTTACCTTCTATCTTAGGACCCCATACTTCAACCATCCCAGGAGCTCATCCTTCTACTAAGAAGGTGAATCCTCCCAAAAATAACCAAACTAAACCTTATCCTTTCATTTTACCTTTACTTACCCCCATCAAATAATCAAACTCCCCATCATTTTCAACTAATCTATCCATCTCTACCTTCCCATTTATCTCCAAACCTTCATCATATCAATCATCCACCCCTAACTCATACACCTTAAAACCAACTACAGCCAATAAATCCTAACCAAAACCATCTACCAAAACCATTTCACCACTTACAACTTCCACAATGAAGCCTACTTCTAAGAAGGCTTCCACTCTTAAAACCAAAATCCCATCACCTTCAACACCTTTGCTCAAATCTTATTTGACCATGTTACAAAGGTTGTTGCTAACTTATTTCATAAGCCTACCACCTATCAAACCCTTCAACCCTTCAAGTCCTAAACCATATTTAATCAATGATAGTTTAATTTGATCATACAATAAGACACCTAGACATGACATAGAGAATTACAAAGGTATCTAGGAACTCCATAACTTATAGGATGAGGATGATATATTATTAGATGAACCTCCCTTGATTTCATTACCAACCAAACCACCAAATAAAACCATCCAAAACTTACCTACTCCTCCACTCTCATTTGAAAGTGAGGAGGAACCAAAGCAACCATTTAACCCAACACTTCCCCTTATCCACACTATCCATATGGTTACCTGATCTTGGGCCCAAAAAAAGGATAAGGGAAAGACCAAAGTATCCCTTTCATGGACATACCCTTATACCCCTCAACCTTCCAACTAAACCCAAGCACCTTTAACTTCACCTTCACCTTCACCAAAACCTAAAATATCCATTTTGGGTGCCTCTCCCTCCAACCCTTCTAAATCTATTCAGTGAGTGGTTTTGAAATAGCTTCACCAGACATCGATGAAGATGAGCCTTTATGAACTGATCAACACCTCACCCCATCATCACCTAACACTCATAGAGGCCCTACATTCTATAGAATTACAACCCCATGACCCTCAATCTCTTACATCCTTTGTCAAATCCATTCAACTTTATACCTTCGTCACCTTCTAAGATTTATAAATACCTTCTATTCATTCTGAAGATCTAGATCCTCCCCTCTTCATCACTGTATACATCAAGCAAACCCACATCAAAAGGGTGATTATTTAGGAGGAGATAGTATTAATATTATCACCTCTCATGCTTATGACCAACTCCAACTACCAAAGAATATCATGTTATAAACTGTAGTGGTCCTCTACTCCTTTAATGATATTATGGCCACAACCTTGGGGATAGTCATCCTCCACATCCGCTTGGGACCTTTAAAAATTTTGGAGCTCTTTTATGTTGTATAAGGTGAATTCTAATACAATGTATTACTTGGATTCCCTTAGATCTACTCCATGAGTTATGTCCCATCTATATTTCACCAATGTATCAAGTTTGAACATGAGGGAGAGGTTGTCACCATACAAATTAACCCTAGTTATTTTGCATCTTACAACATGACATATCAACCCAATAATGTTATTCTTCCTCCCTCATCCACCTCACCACTAATCAATAACAAATACACCCCTATCATCGTTAAAGCTTCAACTAACTCCTCTATCCCTTCTTCTTAGATCCCCACAGAGGACTCCTTGTGACCCACATTCTAATATCTCTCACTGGGGGAGTATCATATTTTAGTGTTAAATGCTTTCCCTGCTCCTCAAGAGTATGGGAACCTTGACCATGATCATAGTTACAACCCTAATATTAGAACCATCATTCATTTAAGGCCTCTCAACCATAAAACCAACTTAATCTATGGGGGACTTGATCATCCACTTCTTACCTCTATTACTACCTCTTCCACTTGACCATTTACCTCTGACTTCTCCTATCTTGACAAACTAGCATTTTCCAAATTGTACCTTCACAAGTTTGCCTAAAAGGGATTTGGACTCTGCCATTATGAACATGGACATCATGAGTTACCTTTGATCAAAACCTAGAAACCTCATTAGTTATTTGGCCTTGGGTTCATACCACCAGAAGAACCCACCCATTCACCCAAACCCATCACCACCATTGAGGAAGACATACAATCTTCACCAACCCCATCTCCTTTGAAGTTTGAGGATTTAAAAATTATTGCTCCTAACTTTTTTTAGTCAATACCATTAGTTTAGGCCCACTAACCTATCAAAAGGATGGTCAAACTAAAACTCTTCCCCTCATTCATCTTGAAATGGTAGAAAATGATTATCCTACCATTAACACCATCTAATGTCAGGATGATGATTCCATTCTCACTTATCTTGGTGCAAGTGATTCTTCTATCCACAAATTCCTTCTTCCTAAAAACCAAACCATGTTGAATGAATCCACTATCGATGTCAACTTGCATACTCAAGATAACCCCTACATTGTAAAGATTGGTCAATCCTTAGATTCCTTAGAGCAACATGATTACCTTTCATTCCTTCATGACTGATGCACAACATTTGCTTGGTCTTATCAAGATATGCCAAAAATTAGACCTTCCATAGCTCTCCATAATATTATCATCTATCCCAATGCTAAACCTAACATACAAAAGCTTCACATGATGCACCCTTGTATCTCCCTTCTAGTCAAAGAAGAGCTTCTAAGTCTCTTGTCTGTCAATTTCATTCAACCCATTGACTATCCTTGATGGGTTTCCAACATAATTCCCATCGCCAAGCCCATATGGGGATTTTGCCTCTATATTGACTTTCATGATCTTAATCTTTCTTGTCCAAAAGATGACTTCCCTTTACCCATTATCAACCAACTTGTTGATCTTACAGTTGGCCATGAGATGTCTCTCATGTATGGTTCTTTAGGATATAATCAAATATTGATTTCCCTTGAGGATTATCATAAAAATTATTTCATCACCGTTTGGGTAACCTTTTGCTATAGGGTCATGTCATTTGGTCTAAAAAATGATGGAGTAACCTACCAATGTGTGGTGACCTACATATTTGATGATGTCATCTATATAATCATTATGAACTACGTAGATGATATCTTTGGGAAATCCAAATATTACAAGGATAATCTAGAAGTTCTCAAAATTATCTTTGAGTACCTAATCCATTTCCACTTTTGACTTAACCATAAAAAATGTGATTTTAGGGTCCTATCTAGAAAGCTTCTTGGCTTTATCATCTCTCTTCAAGGAATTAAAGTAGACCCTACCAAATTTAGAGCAATCCTTGACATGCCATGTCCAACCCACCTTAAGTAACTCCATAACCTATAGGGGAAGCTCTAATCCTTATGTGGCTTCATCTCTCAATTATTTGATAGATGTCAACCCTTTCACCATCTTCTCAATAAAGATACATATTTTAAGTGGAATAAGGACTATCAACAAGCCTTTAAATCACTCAGAGAATAACTTATTTCTCCACCTATTCTTATCCCTCCTAAAGAGGACTAACCCTTATACTTTTATATATCTACCACTAACCATTCCTTAGGGGAAATGCTCACTCACCATGATAAATAAAACAAAAAACAAGTTGTATACTATATAAGTCAAACACTTATATAATATGAGACTTGGTACAACCATTCCAAAAAAATTTACCTCACCTTAGTATTTATGGCTTTCAAACTTCATCATTACCTTATTAATCATAAAAACTTTGTCATCACTAACACCAACCCACCCAAGTACATGCACTCTAAACCATACCAAAACCAATGTATGTCTAAGTGGCTCATGCTCCTAGCTAAGTTTGACCTTGAGTTCCTCCAATAAATGTTGATTAAAGGGTAAGTCATTGCTGATAAATTGGCTAAAGCTCCTTTTCTAGACAACCAAACTCTCCCTCTTGCATTCCCTAATGAGTCCATCATGACTCTTTCTCAAAAAGATCCCATCTATCAAATGACCATGTTCTTTGATGGTTCAAAATTCTATCATGGTGGGGGTATTGGAGTTATTCTCATTACCATTAATGGTGAACCTCTTCCCCTTTATTTCAAACTTGATTTTGAGTACACCAATAATGTGGCTAAGTATGAAGCCCTAATAATAGGTCTCCAAACTAATCTAGCCTTGGGAGTTAAAAGGATCAGTATCTTTGGTGATTCCTAGCTTGTGGTCAACTAGGTCAATGGATCCTACCAATGTAAAAATGATGTCTTGAAAAAGTACAAACATCTAGTAGATGTAATCTTGCATCATTTGACCATTGCCTTATCTAGTCTATTCCATAATCCACTAACAAGTTCACAGAGATAATGGCTTCCCTTACCAAATCCCATCTCAACCTTCTAATTCCAAGATCTTTGTCACCATTCATCATTTTATCACACCCTCTTTATTCCAATCTAATGTCCTTACCATTTGTAGTGTGGATCAATCTCCATTAGACACTTGGTATAAGTAAACCTTCAACTACTTCAACTTCAGCATCATTCCTCCTAACCTCTTTAGGAATGCCCAAAGAGATTTTATTTAGAGTACATATTTTTATACTATACTAGGGGGAGTCCTTTATAAATGTGGTTTTCACATCCTCCTCTATTGTCTACATATTCATGAAGCTTCCCATGCTATCAAGGAAATGCATGATGGTATATGTGGGGGACACTTTAGTGGTTTAGCTATTGCTAAATGTATCCTTTACCTTAGCTACTATTAGACCACCCTCAACTAAGACTATTGTGATTATGTAAAGAAGTGTGTTAAATGTCAACAACACACCAATTTACATCATGCACCTACCCATGGCCTTCAAGTATCTAAGGACTTTTAGCCCTTCTCACAATGGGGACTAGATCTTATTGGGGAAATCAATCCTCATTATTTATAGTATCGCTAATCCATCATCACCACTACTGAGTATTTCACCAAATAGGTGGAGGTTATTCCCCTCATCTTGACCAAAGTCCACAAGATTGTCAACTTCATCAATCATGATATCATCTCTTGTTTTAGTGTTCCCCATAAGATCATCATTAATAATGACAAATATTTCAAAAACAAGAAAGTCTAAGGTATTTTTGATGCATTTGGCATCAATTTAAGATTTTCATTACCTTACCATGCACAAGCAAATAGACAAGTAGAATCCTCTAACAAAACCCTCAACAAGATGTTAACCAAAGTAGTCAGTAATTCAAGTCAGGATTGCCACTTTCACATCCATTTCACTTAATGGGCATATCACACTATAATTTTAACCTCTATGGGTGCTACCCATTTCTCTCTAGTCTTTGGGGTGGATGTAGTCTTGCCTCTTGATGTCCAAATTCCTTCTCTACACATATCTTTACATGACATCATTTTTGAGAGTGACTATTGTCAAGAATGCCTAGCTTGACTTGAACTACTTGATGAGCACCATCTAGCTGCATTTAACCATCTTCATGTCTATCAAGAATGAGTGAAGCACACATATAAAAATCACCTGAAGGAACAAGATTTCAATATTGAAGACCTTATCCTTATAATAAAATCAACATGTGATTAATATAGAGAACAAGAAGCAAGGCAAGTTCACTTTTGATTGGCTTGGACCCTATATCATAACCCACAAGTATGGATCAATATATTATCATTTTTCCTCTCTCAAAGGAAAACCAAAACTTGAGCCTCTCAATGCTTTGCATCTACATCCTTTCTTTTGTTAAACAAGGATCAAACTCACCTTCTGTCTACTTTAAGCTCATCCCTTGATTTACAAGATATTCACCTTCACGTACCTATCCCTATCCCTTTGAGGGCAACCAATTACAACATAGAACCATGTGATTAACCATCATATTCATAGCCTAATCCTAAATATGAGTACCACGTCTCTACCCATGGCATGGTTCTCATGGATAATTTTTATCTCTAATCAGATGGAATCAAATGGTCATTATCTCTCAAAACCACCCCTTTCACCTATCACTAAATTTTTGTGCTAATTTTTTTCCTCATAAAGGTAAACCTATAAGCCTATATAGACTTTTATATGTCTAAACCTAACATCAAAATAATTTTGGAAACCTAAATGTCACTTGGGTTAAGCATTTATAGCATGTAGACAACTCCCTTGAAGGACAATTGTCCAAAATCTAAAAATTGCTTAAAATGATAGACTGCTCCCTTGAAGGATAGCTACAAAATAAAAAAACCTAAAATTAGACCACTCTCTTGAAGGATGGAAGAGTCAAATTTGTCAAAATTAATCATTTGAAGCTTCCATCATCGATCAGCTTAACAAACTTATCAAAACAACAATAATAACAAAAGACCCTATATCAAAATCAGAAAAAACTATCCCAAGAAAGCTTTAATCAGTTTTCATATCTAGCATTAGTAAACTTCAACATTTATTAGTCTATACCTTGCATGAAGACATGGAATTGTCTAATATGGTTCTTAGGTCACTTATAGAAGGGGCAAACTAACCCACATAAGGCTACCTTACCTATCACCCATTTACCTTTCACTTACCACCCATATCCCCTTTATACCATTTACAAATCAAGGGATTATGAGCTTAATTGACACAATGTCATCAAGACACATTTTTATCAACCAAAGCATGCTAATGTGAAGCATTCGAAAGGCTTATGTTCCTTAAGCCAATCTAAATTTGGTTTTGTTTTATCCTTGCCAATGAAAAATCATCATGATTTTTCTTTATCCTCTAATCATTGGTTCATGTAAACATATGTCTCATGATTATTATCTTTTTCCCACATCTAGTTTGTTATCTAACTTACTTTATGTGCATTCATTAACATCATAACCATATTTAAAGCATCACATCCATAATCAACAAAATAAACCATATCATATATCTGTAACCATGAGTATCATCCTATCCTTGCTCACAAATCACATCATATCATAAACCACATCAATAACCATTATCACACCATCTATAAACATAAAACATCATGAACTACATCCCATCTATAATCATAAACTACAACCATGTCATATAGCCATGATCATAAACATTTATCAAAAACATCATAACAATAAATTGAAACATCATAATCATAAGTAAAATAACCATTTACCATAAACATCACAACAATTCATCATAAATAACATCATCACCATGCAATAAACATCCTAACCATAATCATAAAAATCATATCCATGAATAAATAAAAACATCATTATTATCACATATAACCACTCACCATAAGCATCATCCATAATCATCACATGCCTAAATTAATGAGTCCACATCTCCTAAAGCATAAAAAATCAAAAAATTTAAACCATAAACCATAAATCACATCTATATATCATCATGAGCATGATAAACATCATATACATCATGTCATCAAAATAAACACTACATGTAACAATGTATCTCTCTCTCTCTCTCTCTCTCAAAACATGTATATCTCACTGCATCACATGCAAGATGGTATCAAAATCATGTACATCATCATATCATATCATATCATGTCCTTAGGACACCACTACCATTGGCCCCCCCTGTAATACCATTGCCATTTGGTGCCTACCCTATTGTAGTACCTACTTGTCCACCCATTGAAGTAACCCACTAGCCTAAAGTCACCATAACTACATTGCCTACCAAAATGGCTCTATAATCACCCTATTGGGGTTAATCATGACACTATGTCATAACTACCACCTCATAATACCTCCACTCCTCGACTATGGCCAAGTATCATGCCATAAGGATGGTACTTGATGGTCCTAATAGTGTTGTTTCTACTCTTCCCCTCTATCTCATGGTGTCCCTTTCTTGGGTCACCAAGCCTAGTGATGTCTTGGCCTGATCCCTCTCACCTCTCATGGTGGCAACCTAACCATTTAATGTCACAATCTAGCCCTATAATGTGGCCACCTACCCTTGTAATGTTGTAATGCATGCTTGTGTAATAACTAGTTCTGCCCCTGCCTGTCCATCTAGGCCACCTCCCTATACTTGTACCTATGGACCCCAACTATCTAGATCCACATCTATGGCTTGTTGACCCCCATCATCCCACCTAAAATTATCTACTACATAAAGGGCCTAGTACCTCTACTCTAATGGGTAGGTCCTCATGATCTATGACCACCTCCTCTAGCCATGGCTCAAGAAGCAAAAACTCAACATCCTCCCTCCTATACCTTGGGAATGGATCCAAAATCCCTTGCATTAGGCTAAACTACCTCTAAACCTTATCACATAGGATTAGCTTAGTCTCACCCTCTCTCCTCTCATAAACCCACCTCCAACTCTATAATGACATTATATGTTGAGTGTAGTGAGCCCACCTAGGAAAGCTGACATATGGATTCCAGACCATGTCTCTAGAAACCAAGCCATTTAATGCATCTCTGAACCAGTTGATATCCCTCACACCTCTAGATCCTATAAGTTCATAGTCACCCCTCAATCACATGAATCTCACCCTAAAGTCCATCTAGGTGTAGCCTTCCCATGGTAGCCCCATCAACCATAAAACCCTAATATACTCATAGGCCCAATAATGGAGCATAAACCCTATGCTAATCCCATATAATTTATGGGCTAAGAACCCCCATTTCTCCCTATATATCTAAACTAACAAAACTGGTGCCAACCCAAACGCTATCTTATCAAGCAACATCTCCACTAATACTCCTAATAATAGATAAATAAACTACCTACTACTTGAATTTGGAAATACAAAATAGGAGACTAACATCATCATCATTGTAATCAAATTCCTTTCATCTCAAGCCCTCTAGTATAATGGCTTATAACTAAGGCCATCAACATGCCAACTTGTAAGGGCCTGATCCTCACCATATAGGAGATCCATATGCTTATCCCTCTCTTCACTCTCAAATATGGTATATTGGCTTCCCTTGAATTGGTAGTCATGTCATCTGATGAACATCCTCTAGTAGGATGGTCATCTCTCTTATCAGCAAGAGGAAGGTGTTCATGGTTATATCCCATCTCTTGATGAGGGCCATGATCATCATCACATCTCATGGCATGTGATGATAGTGTATCATAGCTCTGAGGTTGACCTCCTCCATATGTGTACATTCATCATCAATCATCCATCCATAGATCTCTACATATATCTAAAGATCTCAATCCCCCATCTGAATTTAATCTCATGCCTATAAAATTCAAGTTAGCATGCACACTTAATTTTTTATTACCATTACTCATGTTCTTTCACTTCATTCATTCTACCTAAATCAACCTCTTTATGAACCTAAACCCACCTAAATCAACCTATTCTAATTCTACCTTTATAATGATACAACATTTTCAACTTACCTCTAGACTTAACTCTTTTATAAAAAAACCTACCCTAACTCACAAGCATTTCAACACACCATTCCTATTTGAAAGCTACCTTATCCCAACCAACCCTTAGCATTTTAAAAACTAAAAATATTTTAAACCCCACCCATTTTCCTACATCTTTTATTAAACATCTTCACCATTCAACTAATCATAGATGGTCACTATGATCACCGATGGTCAAGTGACCATTTAACTTCGATAGTTGACTATTGGGGGTCAAGTCTGACTATAGATGGTTGGGTATGACCATTGATGATCACTATGTGTTATCATTGATGGTAAAACACCTAAACCTACCTTCCTAAACCCACCCAAAAATCAAAATTCAATAAATAAACTACCTACCCCTACCCTCTACCCAACTACTCCCTCTATCTTGAGTCTCACCCACTCATTTTACCAAATGACACCAAAAACCTAGAATTAGGGAAAACTCTCAAAAATCCTACCAAAACAAACACAAACTAACATCATTCAACTATCAATTAAACAAAATCAACTAATCTAAAAATTTAATGCAATACCTACCTTATTCCTTGACCATTATCGAGGATGAATCTTGCATCCCATTGTCCCACCACATCCTCATCCACCCTACATCTTAGGTCCCATGTTAATCAAATAAACACACACCTCCCACCAATTAATCACCCAATCAGTATTCAACCCCACCTCATTAGTATTATCACCCAAAAATGCTAAATCACCAAGAGTATGAAAGTCATGGGAGTCAAAAGCAAAAAGTAAAAATGAATGATCATTTCACTTTTTATGTTACATGGTTTTAGGGTTTCCCCCTAACTGTCAATAGATAGGGTGACCATCGATGGTCAAGTTTTAGGAACCCCTGACCGTTGATGGTAGGAAAACCTTTTTTCTAAACATTTGATTTTTTTGGCAGTAAACACCTTTATACCACCTTTTCAAAGAGCACCATCTCCACCAAACCAAAACCAACCTTTAGAGAATACCCTCTTCAATCGACCAACCACCCAATGACATCTATCTCTATGTTGGCCAATTTGGCTTGAAGTATTGCATATTTTGTAATGACCTTGCCTTGGTCCCTTTTTACCACATCAACCAACCTTTCTATGTTAAACATTTGAATTTACACCACCTAGTGCACACCACACCATTTGTGTTTTTCAAAGGAGCACTTCCTACCTTGGATAGCTACAAAAACACCTACCCTATCTAGAAGACTTGATAGGAATGACTCGATTAGCTATGCCTAACATTTTGTCCTAGTTACCTTATCACTTGTCCTTTTAGAACTGACCTTATTTTACCAACTATGGTAGTTTAGTCTTTATGTGATCTTGGATATCACATTTGGTCACATTATGTGCATATGTTTTCACTTAAAATTCCCAACCACCCTTGACACCAACCTTGTGACTCACCATAAACTGCTTGTCAAACCCTAACTCAATTTTGGTTTCACCTCATCGACTCCCAATTTGAGGGGGAACACCTCCTCCCATACTTGGGGAAATGAGACCTTTGACCAAAAATCCATTTTTGTTTTGTATCTTACTGATTCAAACCCACATAACAAAAAAGGCAAAATGTAAACACTATAAAATTAAACACAATGGTTCTAGATGTCAAAATGCTTTGAGACCCTTTAGGGACAACCTAACCCATTTGGACCCACTAACCAACCCATCAGACCTTGCATCTAGTTAGCTACCAAGATAACTAACTCACTATATTAATAACTAACCGTTTACCCAACCCTTTTTAACCCACCTTGACCCATTTACCTTTAAATACTTGATCACTGATGGTTAGCATGAATGCTGACAGTTAGGCTGACCATCGATAATTAGGGCCTCACCATTCTAACACAACATAAGTTATGTGCAAGCTAACATGAAATAATTTAATATGTCTTCCATACCTAGTGCTAATGAATTAGAAAGCATTGAAATCAATATCCTAAATTCTTAAGTAACCTTGTATCCTCCATCTCTCTTTACCTATAAAAGGAGGGGAGTAGGAGGTGAATAAACATCACTTTTCAAATATTAGACAAGCATTCTAGCATATAGGAAATAAAGTTCTTAGCCAATCAGTCTTCCTTCCATCAATTTAGAAACTAAAATAAAGATCTAAACCTCTACCAAAATTACTCTTGAGGGAAAGTACCATTACTCTACCAAAATTTCTCTAGCCATCAAGCAATAGGCACAGTTTGCATTTTAGCTTTATTTACTTGGTTTCTAACTTCTAGGCCTAAATCAGAACTCTTGCCTATCTTCCAACTTTCTTATCCCTAACCAAACCCTTAAAAAACCCTTACCTAAACATTGACCCATTTTTCAACTCCTTTTTGACAACTTTAGAATTCATAGGTAACAACTGATGATCAACATAACCATCGATGGTCACCTCCAACCATTGATAGTTAGCATAATCATTGATGGTCACCTTGAGCACTGACAGTCACTATGGTAAGGAATAACAAGCTATTTATAACCCCTTTCTCCAACCAAATCTGACTTTATATATCCTTGCTTATTTTTAGACCCTTGCTCAATTTTCTAAACCTGACCTAGTCTATTTTAGCACTAATGTTGACCCACTATTACTATATTTAGTTTATTTTATTTATCAAACATATATTTATTCTTGTATTTCATTTCAATTCTTTCTATTATTTGATTCAATTATTTCATATTTATCTCTTTCAACTTAATTTTTATCAAAGAGTGGATTGATATCCTCCTAGCAAGCTCATGCTTCTTGGATCTAGCTCATGTTAGGCAGTCCACCTTACTATCTTTCTAACAACCTCTTTTATTAGTGCTTTCTTATCTACATGTCATCCTTCCAAGATAAAATGGATCTTACCACACTCATCTGGATCATTCATGCATAACAACCATGTTCTTCTACCACACCCTTATTACTAGTTTCTTACCTTCTTCCTTAATTAAGAAATGAATAGAAATTGAGAGAAACATTTTTACCAATCATTGAAGGAAATTCAGAGACACCAAAAATAAACAAAATTTTTCTTACTAGTTTCTTACCTTATTCCTTAATTAAGATGATAAATTTTGAGAGGTACTATTTCCTTATCTGATATTAGAAAACTAAACACACCGATTCTAGATGTCAAAAATGCCTGAAGACCACCTAAACCTTCTAGACCCACTAACTAACCCATAAAACCTTGGGTATAGTTAGATACTAATCTAATTAAATCACTAACTAACCCTTAATCCAACCCTTTTTAACCCACCTTGACCCCTTTACCTTTGAACACTCAATCGCTGATGGTCAGCATGATCATCAATGGTTAAGCTATTTGTCGATGACCAGGTCCTCAACATTCTAACACAAACACCAACTATGTGTAAACTAACATGACACAATTTAATATGTCTACCTTACCTAGTTCTAAAAAACTATGAAGCATCAAAACCTATAGCCTAACCTCCTAAGGAACCTTCTATCCTCCATCTCTCTTTGCCTATAAAAGGAGGGGAGTAGGAGGTGAATCAGGATCACTTTCAAATATCATACAAGCATTATAACACATAGGTAATAAATCTCTCATCCAACCAATCTTCCTTCCATCAATTGAACAACTACAATATAGATCTGAACCTCTACCAAAATTTCTCTTGAGAAAAAGTGCCGTTACTCTTCCAAAATTTCTCCAACCATCAAGCAATAAATACAGTTTGTATTTTAGCTTTGTTTTCTTGGTTTTTAACTTCTAGGCCTAAATCAAACCTCCTCAACCTATATTCTAACTTTTCTATCCCTAACCAAACCCTTAAAAAACCCTTACTTGATCATTGACCCATTTTGAAACTTTTTTTGACAAATTTAGAATCCACAAGTAACTACTGATGGTCAGCATAACCACTGATGATCACCTCCAACTGTTGATGGTTACTCAACCATAAATGGTTAGCAAAACCATTAATATTCACCTTGACCATTGAAGGTCACTATCATAAGGAATAACAAGTTATTTCCAACCACTTTCTCCCAACCAAATCTGACTTTCTATATCTTTGCCTATCTCAGACACTTGTCTCATTTTTTCAACTTGACTTGATATATTTTAGCACTAGTATTGCCCTACTATTATTATATTTATTTTATTTTATTTATAAAATATCTATTTCTTCTTGTATTTCATTTCAATTCTTTTTATCATTTGATGCAAGTATTTTATATTTATCTCTTTCAACTTAATTGTTATCAAAGAGTGGATTGGCAACCTCCTAACCAACTCATGCTTCTTAGATCTAGTCCACCTTAATATCTTTCTTAAAACCCTTTTTATTAGTGATTTATTATATAAAGATCATCCTTCCAATATAAAAAGGATCTCTCCAAACTCATCTAGATCATGCACACATAACAACCAGATTCTTATACCACACCCTTATTACTAGTTTCCTACCTTTTTCCTTATTTAAGAAATGATTATAAATTGAGAGAAACATTTTTACAAATCATCTAAGGAAATTAAGAGACACCAAAAACAACCAAAATGTTTCTTATTAGCTTATTACCTTCTTTCTTAATTAAGATGATAAGGTCTGACAACTACTATTTGCTTGTTTGATATTAGAAAATCAAACACAATGGTTTTAGATGCCAAAAATGCATCAAGACCACCTAAAATTTCTAGACCCACTAACCAACCCATTAGACCTTGGGTCTAGTTAGCTAATAAGCTAACTAAATTACTAATTGACCCTTAACCCAAATTTTTTTAACCCACCTTGATCCCTTTACCTTTAGACACTTGATCATTGATGGTCAACATGACCGTTGATAGTTATGCTAATCATCGATGATGAAGTCCTTACCATTATAATATAAACACCAGTTATGTGCAAGAAAACATGGCATAATTTAATACATCTACCTTACCTAGTGCTAATGAACTATGAAGCATCAAAACCAACATCCTAACCTCCTAAGGAACCTTCTATCCTCCATCTCTCTTTTCCTATAAAAAGAGGGGAGTAGGAGGTGAATTAAGATCACTTTCAAATATCAAAAACACATTATAGCATGCAGGCAATTAAGCTCTCAGCCAACTAGTCTTCCTTCTAACAATTCAGTAACTATAATAAAGATCTAAACATATACCACAATTTATCTTCAAGCAAAGTACCATTACTCTACCAAAATTGCTCCAGCCATCAAGCAATAGGTATAGTTTGTGTTTTAGCTTTGTTTGTTTGGTTTCTGACTTCCAGGCCTGATCACACCTCCTACACCTATCTTTCAACTTACCTATTCTTAACCAGACCCTTTACAAACCCTTACCTAATCATTGACCCATTTTTCAAATCCTTTTTAACAACTTCAAAATCCATAGGTAATCAATGATGATTAACATAACTACTGATGGTCACCTCCAACTATTAACGGTTACTCAATTACTGACAGTCAACATAACCATTGATGGTCACCTTGATCACTGATGGTCACTATGGTAAGGAATAACAAGTTATTTCCAACTCTTTTCTCCCAACCAAATATGAATTTTTTTATACTTGTTTGTTCTCATACCCTTGCCTATTTTTTTGAACCTAACTCAATCTATTTTAGCCTAGTATTGACATGCTATTATTAAATTTAGTTTATTTTCTTTATCAAACATCTATTTCTTCTTGTATTTCATTTCATTTATTTCTATTATTTGATGTAAGTATTTCATATTTATCTCTTTAAACTTAATTGTTATCAAAGAGTGAATTGACAACCTCTTAACAAGCTCATGCTTCTTGGATCTAGCTCATGTAAGGCAATCCACCTTACTATATTTCTAACAGCCCATTTTTTTAGTGCTTTATTATCTACAAGTCATCCTTCTAAGACAAAAAGGATGTCTCCATGCTTGTATAGATCACGCATGTAAAACAACTAGGTTCTTCTACCACACCCTTATTACTAGTTTCTTAGCTTCTTTCTTAATTAAGAAATGAGACAAAATTGAGAGAAACATTTTTACCAATCATCTAAGGAACTTGAGAGACACCATAAAAAACCAAAATGTTTCTTACTAGTTTCTTACCTTCTTCCTTAATTAAGATGATAAGGTTTAAGAGATACTATTTGCTTTTTTGATATTAGAAAACTGAACACAATGGTTCTAGATGTTGAAAATGCCTCAGGACCACCTAAACTTTCTGAACCCACTGACCAACCTATTAGACCTTGGGTCTAGTTAGTTACTAAGATAACTAAATCACTAAATTACTAATTTATCCTTAGCCCAATCCTTTTTAACTTACCTTGGCCCCTTTATCTTTGTACACTTGACCACTAATGATTAACATGACTACCAATGGTTAGGCTAATTGTCAATGGTCATATCCTCACCATTATAACATAAACACCAGCGTTGTGCAAACTAATACAACACAATTTAATATGTCTACCTTACCCAGTGATAACAAAATAAAAAGTATCAAAATAAATAGCCTAAGCTCCTAAGGAACCTTCTATCCTCCATATCTCTTTTCTTATTAAATGAGGGGAGTATGAGGTGAATTGGGATTACTTTCAAATATCAAACAAGCATTTTAACATGCAAGCAATCAAGCTCTTCGCCAACCAATATTTCTTCCATCAATTCAACAACTATAATAAAGATATGAACTTTTACTAAAATCACTCTTGAGGTAAATTATCGTTACTCTACAAAAATTACTCTAGCCATCATGTAATAGATACAGTTTATATTTTAGCTTTATTTTTTTGGTTTCTAACTTCTAGGCTTGAATCAGACCTCTTGTACCTATATTTTAACTTCCCTATCCTTAAATATATCCTTAAAAAACCCTTACCTAACCATTGACTAATTCTACAACTCTTTTTGACAACTTTAGAATCCACAAGTAATCAACGATGGTCAACATATCCATCGATGGTTTGTGTGTGTGTGTGTGTGTGTGGATCATGAGTATATTATATAAATTTATGTCTATGTCAAAAAAAGTGTTTGAACAGGTTAAAATGGATTTTAGTAAATTGTTGATTTATTTAGTACATAGATATAAAGGTAATCAATTTGGTAATGCACCTATATATAATAAGACATTCAATTTGATCAAGCATATAAATATATGAGACTATCGATTTGGTTAGTATGTTGACCATGTATTTTTATAGTTATAAACAATGAAAATAGATATATAAGAACTAAGGTCATTTCTTAGTTGAATCTATGTATATATACATAAATGTAGATTGTGTATTTGAAAAATAAAAAATAGGGTATATATTTATATGAGGACTGTGTATACTTGAAATTCAAATAGGACACACACAAACACACACATACTGAGTATATATGTAGACATAAGTCTTGAACACCATAAACATATACATACATGAATGGTGCACTTTTACTTTAAAAATTATGAGAATATATGGTAGTGTGTGTATTTAACATTTGAATATATATATATATATATATATATATATATATATATATATATATATATATATATATATATATATATATATATATATATATATATATATATATATATATATATATATATATATATATATATTATGTGTGTGTGTATTCATCTTCCAAAATAGTGAATTTAATTTTGAGGACTGTGTATACACATAAGGTTTAATGACAAAAGAGATAGGTGCAAGTTTCCATTTTGAAGCATGTAAAGTAATTTGAGTCTTTAAACTTATGAGATTTACTTATAAGAGAATGACTGTGTCAAATTTGAATTAATAAATGTGAAATGGTTGTATTATTCAAACACTTATAAAACTATGTCAAATTCTAATAAGTCTACGGTTCTTAAAGAATTGGTTTTACGTATCGATTGATTTGATAGATACACCTATAAATTTTGAAAGAGTATAAACCTCCATTGATAACATAGTCAAAATTCAGGTCTGAATAGTTGATTGGTTATTTCATACTATGACATTGTTGGTAGTACTACATTTGAATCTACTTACAAAAATTAGATCATGTGGTCTAAGTATATATTGTACCTTTTTGGTATTAAAACTACACTTATGATTATTATTTATATGATAAATAATATAGAAAATATTCATTCATACATTTGACAGACTAAATGTATGCATAAAGATTATTTCTGTATTGAAGTATGTTTTATACCTGCTAGTAGAAATAATCTATATGAATATATTGGTTGTATAAATATTAACCAAATCTTGAATTTATGGTACTAACTAAATAATGAGATGTAATTCACTAGCTTAATTAGCATCACCATTTCTAGATGAAGGTAATCTGATCAACTGATGTTTATGAATTTTATTGATCTTAGAGATTAATAATTATTTGAAAACTTTGGTCAAATTAATGTTTAGTTAGACATTGTAATTTAATATGTATGATTTACATGTTTGTGAGATATCATGTTAGAACATATTTTCTTTATGATACACATCATGTATTATAAATCTTACAACACACAGGTACTAGCTTGTCTCTTTGGATTCCCACACCATCACTATCTATCCATCCATGAAGGGAGGGCCATTCCCTATTTGGGGGATTATGTAGGGGATAGATGGTCTATGTCTAGTGTGTAAAATTTATCAGATGATGCTCTGCCTCCCCACAACATTACTTATTGGAGACTACACTTGAGACTATCAAAGATACTATAGTTCTTGAGTCTCATACTCTATGGAGCCTTGTATTCATTATTGTATTTATCATTGAGACATAATGTCAATTGGAAATGTAATTAATTACTCATTATACATTTATAGTAGTAGCTACATTTTTTTACCAATCATGGATAGATTTTATGTAATTAATTTCCTTATGTATTTATGTTTTGTTACATGTTATGCTAGTGATGAGTAATTTTTAAATGTTACATGTTTATTTTATGTTTTAACATAGTTAGTATTCTAAGATCACTAATTATATTCTTGTGGTATGATATAATGAAATAATACATGGAATATAATTAAAAAAACAAAAATTATTATGTTATTCTAGTAAATCCTAGTGAGGATATTACATCCCTATCCCTACAATCAACCAATAGACTATCACCAACATCTAGACATCTAAGTATAATAAATGTGATAAAAAATGTTGTATCCAAATATTTCACCCTTGGATGAGGTCGTTTATACCTCTCCACATTTGGCCAACATGAGATTACCTTTAGGCCTATGGGTTGCCTATAGCAAAGGTAAACCTCTACGTTAAAATTGCTAGATCCCTTGATTTATCTCATAAGCTCACACACTACACTAGAATAATCACTTGGGGGTGAAAAGGGAATAAGGAGGTTGAAATTAACATATGATAATGAGGTGATACACTAAATATAAGTACACAAAATACACTTGCATCTGCACTAAGAAATAAGACTACTACAACTAATCTCAACTCAATGTTCTTCTAGCATAAATATTTCTCATAGAGGTAGATTGTTATGCATATCCAAAGGTGGGTGACAATAAGGTTTGATAATAGACACTAATAATCTATCTCACACATAAAGACACACTTAAAAAACAAATACACTTTATGAGACCTTTTAGAAGAGATATCACTTACATAAAACATGAAAGATCAGAATGGAAGGAAAGAGAAGACATTCATAACTTAAAATATAAGTAGACAACTTGACATACTTAGGAAAGAGAGTATAGATATAAAATCAACTTAAAAATTTTATTCAAAGGCAAAACAAGGTGCCAAACTAGCAGGGCTTTTCCATACTAGATGTGTACTAGATACAAATGCTAAAAAGGTTTGCATATATAGAGCATAGGAGAGGAGAGAGAATAAGAGAAGTTTAAGGGTCATAAGGCCAAATTTAAAATTGTGAAAATAAATTATAATGCAAGATAATGAAGTGGAAAATAGGTCAAGAAGATGTTTTAGATAAGTGTCCATCATAAATACATCATTCTCTCTCAAGTTGGCATAGATACTCTTCACTATCCTTCTTGAAATTGTCTTTATGATGAGGAGTTCACTTGATTGTTCAAAAATACCATAATAAATTGTTTAAACATTTTATCTATCATATAAATATGGAAATAATATGTGATATTCATATACACCTATCCAACTAATATCTTCCTCTTTGTTACTTGTCATTCACTCTCTAGCAGCCACTCATTAGCTTTCTAGGCCTCAAAGCTTACACTTGTCACTTAAGTGACTTGTAGTTTCTAAAGTAAATACATTGAATAGGTATTAGGAAACTCACTGATACCTTATTTTTCATCTGGTATATAAAATAAAACTTAAAATATTCAATGACACTCTTCTCACTACCACACTTAGGTAGTTACTTAACCTTCTCACTATTTGTCCAAGACTACCTATAATGAATGGATTAAAAAAGAGGTTTCCATGCTTATCTAAGGTGAGATATTAGTATTGGGAGATAGTAAAAGTCCCTAAATACATTCCACAGTGACCTTCATTCATCAATCCCCTTCTACACCCATGAAATATATCAAAACTTATAGAAAACCTAGAATTAGGCCTATCTATATAAGTGATAGTATAGATCAACTAGATGGTGAGGAGTCTAGGAGAATTCAAATAAATTTAAAAATATTTTTAATTCCAATTGGACACTTTTAAATGCATAACTCTCCATATATTCTCCACTGGGTTCAAATGAGGGTTTTAAGAGGGTTATCTTGTTAACAATGATTTATAAAATCTAGATGTCTAACTCTCAAACTAGATCCAAAAA
Organism: Torreya grandis; assembly: GCA_037957365.1. Taxonomy (NCBI): domain Eukaryota; kingdom Viridiplantae; phylum Streptophyta; class Pinopsida; order Cupressales; family Taxaceae; genus Torreya; species Torreya grandis. Next base: position 1,901,224 of record JARHVA010001143.1, read on the forward strand.
ATTTGAGTTTAGGAACCTCTTAAAATACCCATAGTTTATTTTGGCACCATGCATAACATCCATACACATATGATCAAATGAAGTTGGCTCTCAAGCTCTTGCAATGCATTTTGAGTACTTTTGGGATATAATTAGGTCAAAATGACTAATTTTGTGATGATATCTAAAAATTGGTGTATATAATCAGCCCTAAAATCTCCTATGAAATCTATTACATGGATTTAAAATATCATATAGTCATATGGATGATTTTAGGCCCCTGTTGGTTTAGACCTGGTGGTAGGCCTAGTTTGCAAAATTGTGTTTTTGGGTGTATGACCAACTGTGAGTACTTCTAATGACTATAGGTTACCTTCAAAACTTGTTCACCTTCAATACAAACTTACTCAACATATAAAATTACCTATTTTTTCTCCCTTTTATCCTATCACTATTCTTGTATCATGCCTATAGTTTTGCCTTGTATATGGAATACCCTCTATTTGAGATAAAATAGAGGGGAATTCCCCTATTTTCCTAGAAAAAATAAGACCATGGGAGTATAATATAGGTCATGATGATTATTTTTAATTATTTTAATAACTTTTTCATGCTCAAAGATACATCAAACCTTAAAATTCCTCAATACTGGCTCTCTAAGACTGTGGTTGCAGGCAGGGTTTTTAGGCAGAGTATAACTTTTTCTATATACACTTGAGTCAAAGTGATTAACTTGATAACTTGAAGATTTAATAAATCCTTTAAAATATTCAATTATATACATATGAACTAATTTAATCTTTGGTAAGTCCTAAAGTCACTTGGGTAGACTGTATGAATGTGATTGTGCATGATTGTATGCAGGGTTCTAGCTAAACAGAGCTTGAGGCTCATCACTATAGGTTAAGGTCTTTATTTATTTAAAATAAATAGAATGTGTCATTACCATTATAAGAGTGGTTCAAAACATGGGAATCCATCATACATCTCTTTTCACCAACCAAACTTGCATCTTACATATGCTTAGACTAGTATGTAGTATGGACCAACTTGTAGGTGTACATCTTAGGGAGCATGGGATTACTTTAGGTGTCTATTTATGCTTGAACATTGTGTTTTCAATCCATATTTTCTCTTAAATTAATTAGAGACATCACACTTAAATAGACTCATTTATGATTTATGACCATGCATCATTCTTCTAACATCAACCTACTAGGTGTCACTACAAGTTATAAGTTCATGTGGCTTTTGGCACTATGCTTATTGAGTGTTTCAAGTGGGAACTTGACTAAGTGAAAATCCACTCTATAATTATTCTCCTTAACCTATCAATCATCTTATTATGTCAATACATTACTCCTATTCCTAGGCTTCTAGCATGAAACAACTAGACTTACTCATACCTCATTGATCTTCACCAATTGATGTTACATTGTATGTACATAAACCTTCTTTGAATAGATTAATGTATTTTTTCTCAGTAAGAAATTTTATAAATATTACACCATAAATGACTATCTATGTTGAAATGGTTCTCATAACCAATCCCTAATCCCTTTAATTTCTTAGTATTACTATTTTTACCTCGAGAAACTCATCAAAACCTTGAAACTTCAATCTTCATCAATTGGATTTTTGAAGGCTTATTTCCAACTATTGACTATAGGTGATAGTCATAAGAAAGTCTGATTGCATTCTTAGTCCTTTCTTTGATAACATTGAGCTTCTTGGGTACAAAAATTCAATGGAAGAACTAACCTCCATGCTTTGAGATATTAAAACTAGTGCTTTACCTTAGATCTGAAGTCACTCACAAGAAGATACAAATATGTAACTAAAAATAACTATCTATAGACTATTTATTATTACTTACTATCATAATGAGATGTTCCTACCTATAGATCCATGTTCACACGTTTTAAATAAGATGAAAAATACATGGAAAGGAAGGAAATGCTTTATAAGTACATGTACAACTCTTAGTTTTTATAGACCAATCCAAATAATGAAGGAAAACTAAGGTGTTAGGGTTGTGCAGGCAACTTGAAGGCATCAAAAATCTTAAAGATTTTTCATAAAGCACATACCACCAAACCAAAAAATATTTACATGGGAAGGAATTAAAATGGGAGTACTATCATCTACCTAGTGCATTTAGACCAACTCATTTTTTCCTATTTGTACGAGGTGTAAACTAATTAAATTGTTTGACATACCCAAGAGAGCGATGAGAGAGAGAGGGATCACTTTTAGGTATTTTTGGACCTATCAAATCCATATAATCTTGGAATTTAATTTTGGGGATCTAAAGATACTCTCCTTAAGCTATCCCATGTGCTAATTGACCTATGTAGTCTGTACAACTAACTAAAACTTCCTATTTTGTATTTAAATTCCTTTTTTATATGTTAGACCTATAATTTATCAATTTAAATTAGTTTATCTAACCATTTATGACATGTGTGACATTATTTATCTTCTTCACACACTTTTCTTAAGTGGAACACCATAAAATTTCATTAAATGACCCAAAATATGGCCTAAGATGACATAAGACCAACTTAGACAAATATGACCAAGGTAAAAGCATATTATTTAACCTCATTAATGACCATGGTGGAAATTTTCCAACTGAGAAGACCCTATGAAAGTTTAAACTTGTAGGGGGGTTGACTTAATTTGACCTAGGGGTAAAATTAGTCAATAATTTAGTGATTCCTATGGGTATCATGGTTGTTATGCTAAAGACCATTGGGTAATGGAGTCACCCATAAATAATAATTGACATTGATAAGCCTCTAAAAAGACACCAAACCAAACCAATTAGAAAATATGGAGTAAACACACAAGACAATAAATAAACTAAACACACATGTGTTCTAAAGAACACTTAGGGAAAGCATACGTAACTCAAAGGAAACTAACCTATGTACAAACTACCTTGAAGTAGATTTCTCCTCTTAGGTCAAAGGGAAAACTTGTACCATTGTTTACTTCATGAGATGGAGTGAATGAGGCATATTATCTTTTGAACTTTGGCACTAATGTCTTTAATTCCTTCATGATTGCCACTCTTTTTGGCATGATCTCAAGTATAATGATGATAGTTGTAAACATGTCACCTATGAAGGTGAACTCTCCCTGCACTTCAACAACCTTCCCATGATACTCTTAAACTTCAACTTGAACCAATGATGCTTAATCAAGGCATGCTTCTTTGACCTCTATGGTACTTTTAATGAGATTAAACTCCTTATCAGTTGTAAGTTCATGAGTTTCCACTTTAACAAGCTCGATACTTTGGGAGATATCATGTTGTACTTTAAAGGGAAAATCATCTTCAACAATATATTCAACTTAGATAGTAGTAGGTATAGGCCTTTGAAGGGCCTCAAATTCACTACATACCTCATATAATCTTTGCCACAAATCATCTTTTTCTATATTAGTAACAATAGCTTCTTCTTATTTTATCTTTTTAGGTTCTATCTTTTGATCATACACATGCACACGAACCAACTCAGGAGATGTGATGCCCTTCTCAATCACATCTTCTTTCATGTCTTGATTAAACTCTTTGTGGACAACTGTAACATGATATTCAACATCTTTTTCTTCACTCAAGAAGATTGAATTGTACTTTTATTCACCAAGGAGAGTCCCTATAGTGATTTTTTCATCATATATGCTCATGTCATCCTCTTGATTAGCTACAACTTGAGCTTGATTTTCTTCATTAATTTCCCTTAGGATAGGTTCCCCTTCAAAAATGAATGAGGTGGGATGGTGGTGAAAAAGTTCATGGGTTGGAGGGGAAATAAGAGGTGAGGTGGAAATCTCATGGATGGGCATGGGGATGGAAAGAGTACACTTTAATTTTGGGGATTTAGAAATGAGAGATTCTTGAAGGAATTCTTGAAGAGAGAGAAGGTTTATCTCTGATATAAGTTTTCCATTTTCCTCAACAAACACCTCACCTTTTTCATATCCCTCTTGAGGCTCTTCAACAATTGCAACTTCATCTCCCACCTTTTCCACTAAGGCATCCTTTTCACATTGAAACTCTTCTTGGATATAATTCCATGAGTGACAAGATATATGATCTTGAAGAGAGGGAAATGGGACTTAATAAAAAACAATACTTTTCTCTTTGACATTAACCTCTTGGTTCTCACTCTCTTCCCCTTTTTTCCCCCAAGACTTCATTACTTGGTTCCAAGTTGGAGATTAAAAAATAGTAAGATCTATGGAGGATTGGATTCGATCTTATTGAAGATAGTGAATGGTTTTTGTTTCATGAAGATAATGAGTATGAGTAAAATAATGTGGAACATAAGAAGATTTTTGAGGAGGGATAGGTAAATCTTGATGAGGATCGAATCCAAGAATCTACCTTTTAAGATCTTGGATTTCTTTTTCAAGAGTCCTAATCATATCTTATTAATATCCTTATTCATAAGATTATTCATAAACTTCTTCATAGGTTTTTTTAAGAACATCATGTTCATATGGAGAAGGAATAGGGTGATCATAGGGCTACCATGGCTCATAGGACTAATAACAACCTTGATAGGGTTGTTGAAGGATATAACATGGGTCATAATAAGGTTGATAGGGAGGTTCATAGTAGGGAATCTCAACATAACCAATCATATCAACTTCATTAGTCACATAAAACATAATAATTGATCAAAATCTTTTATAACAAGTAACTGGGTTGCTTAAAACTAGATGATTGCATTTGGAGTTGCCATTAGTGTTTGCTTGAATGCTTCTAAAAGGTAATAGTAAGAAGACACACAAAAATATTTCCACTCATTTGGACCTTAGTCCAAACAATCATGATATAACTATTGTATCCAAATATTTCACCCTTAGATGAGGTTGTTAAGACCTCTCCACATTTGGCCAACATAGGATTACCTCTAGGCCTATGGGTTGCCTATAATATAGGTAAACTTCTAGGTTAAAGGGCTATCTCCCTTTATTTATCTATTAAGTTCACACAATACACTAGACTAATCACTTTGGGGTTAAAATGGAAGAATAATACTAAAATTAACCTATGCTAATGATGTGATACACTAAATATAAGTCCACAAAACATACTTGCATTTGCACTAAGAAAGAAGACTACTAAAACTGACCTCAACTCAATGTCTTTCTAGCATAAATATTTATTATATAGGTAGATTGTGTTAGGTGTGGATCTCGATTGTCTTCCAAGATCAGAGGTTAAAATTTTGATGCTATTTTAGTCAAGTTTGGGTCCCTTTAAAATTGCCTTGTTAAATTGTAATTTTGTAGTCAATCTAAGTCATTGATTAAAGGTTTCCAGATTTGATGCTAGAGGTTATGTTTATGTGTTTTTTACCCTAAGTTGTATTGATATATGTCTGAGATGTATGATTGTGATATAAAATGAAAAATTTGTACATAAAGTGGACGCAAAAAATGTAGAGAGGTGTAATAGGGTTTGTTACAGGATTTTGTTTCTCCATTGTATTGCTAGAAATAATATATTGGACAAGTTTGATGGATGTAACCCATTTTGGGTGAACCACATTAAATATGGCATCTCCTATTGTGTTCATGTTTATGTTTATTTTTATAATATTTGATTAATTTTCTTCTTAGTTTCTCTTGTATGCAATTTGGGAATAAATCTAGGTTTTAATTTATTCTAACATATTGATATGCATATCCAAAGGTGAGTGAAAAAAAGGTCTAATAATAGACACTAATAGTATCTCTCACACTTTAATACACACTTAAAAAAAACATAAACTTTATGAGACCTATTAAAAGAGATATAAATCACATAAAACATGTAAGAGGAGAATGGAAGCAAGGAGAAGACATTCATCACTTAACATTTAAGTAGACCACTTGACATATTTAAGCAAGATATTTTAGAGATAAAATCAAATTTATAACTTTATTAAAGGCAAAACAAGGTAAAAATCTAGAAGGGATTTTCCATGCTATATGTGTACTAGATATAAATGCCAAAATGGCTTGTATATATAGAGCATATGATAGGAGAGACAAGAAGAGAAGTGGAAGATTCATAAGACCAAGTGTCAAATTGTGAAAACTAGTTACAATGCAATAGAATGAAGTGGAAAATAGGTCAATAATATGTTATAGGAAATTATCCATTATAAATACATCATTATCCATCAAGTTGGCATAGAGACTCTTCACTATCCTTCTTGAAACTATCTTGTTGATGAGGAGTTCAATTGATTGTTCAAAAATGTCATAGGAAGCTATTGAAACATGTTATCTATATTAAGAAGTTTAAAACAATATCTAACAATTATATACACCTCTCCAACTAATGTATTCCTCTTTTTCACTTGCCATTCACTCTCTATAGGCTATTCATTAGCCTTTTAGGCCTCAAAGCTTACACTTGTCACTTAAGTGACTTTCAGTTGCTCAAGGAAATCCATTGAAAAATTATTATTCAAGTCACTTAGAACTTCTTTGTCCTTTGGTATGTAAAATAGACCTTAAAATATTAAGTGACACTCTTCTCACTACCACACTTAGGTAGTCACTTTTCCTTCTCACTATTTGTCTAAGACTACTTATAATAAATAGATTAATAAATAGGTTTTAATGGTTATCCAATTTGAGAGATGAGTATGGGGAGTTATGAAAAGTCCCTAAACACCTTCCATAGTGATCTTCATTTATTAATCCCCTTCTGCACCTATTAAACATATCAAAACTTGTAGAAAACCATGAATTAGGCTTATCCATATAAGTGACAGTAAAAATCAACTAGATGGTATGGATCATAAGAGAATTCCAATCAAGTTCAAAACACTTTCAAGGAAAATTGGCTGCCTAAAGATGCATAAATCTCCATATCTTCTCCATTAGGTTAAAATGAGGGTTTTAGGAGGGTTATCTTGTTAACAATGATTTATAAAATCTATATGTCTAAATCTCAAACCAAATCCACAAATTTTGAGTTTAGGACCCTATTAACATACCCATATCTACTTTTGGCACCATGCATAATATCCTTACAAATATGAGAAAATGAAGTTGAATCTCAAGTTCTTGTAATGCATTCTAAGTACCTCTAAGAGAGGATTGGGTCAAAATGACCAATTTTGTTATTATATCTAAAAATTTATGTATCAAATAAACCCTAAAATATCTTATATAATTTATCTCATGGCTTGGAAAGATTATATAGTCATATGGATGAATTTAGGCACCTATTGGTTTAGTCCTAGTGTTAGGCCTAGTCTATAGGACTATGTTTTTGGGTGTATGACCGCCTCTCAGTGCTTCCAATGACTATATGTAACATTTATCACTTTTTAACCTTAAATATAACCTTAATAAACATATCATAATACCTTTTTGTTTTCCCTTTCATCCTGTCACCATTCATGTATCATGCCTGTAGTTTTACCTTGACTGTGGTGTGCCCTTTGTTTGAGATAAAATTGAGAGAAATTCCCCTATTTTATTGGGAAAAATTAGACCATGGGATTATAATATAGGTCATGATGATTATTTTTATTGAGTTTCATAACTTTTTCATGATCCAAGATCCCTCAAACCTTAAAATTCCTCAAGACTAGCTCTCTAAGACTATGAATGTAGGCAGGGTTTTTAGGCAAAGTAGAAATTATTCTATCTTCACCTGATTTAGAGTAATTTCCTTGATAAATTGATTATTTAATAAATACCTTAAAATATTAGATAATATAAATATGAACCACTTCAATCTTTTGGAAGTCCTTAAGTCACTTGGGTAGACTATATGTTTGTGACTATGCAAGATTGTATGCAAGGTTCTAGCTAAACTAAGTTTAAGGATAATCATTATAGGTTGAGGTCCTTATTTATTTAAAACACTTGGGAATGTGTCATTACCATTATGAAATTTTTTCCAAACATGGTAATCCATCATACATCTATGCTCATCAAACAAAATTTCATCTTACATATGCTTAGACTAGTTTGCAGTATGGACCAACTTATAGGTGTACATCTTAGGGCATATGAGATTATTGTAGGTGTCTATTTATGATTATAAATTATGTTTTCACACAATTTTTTCTCTTAAATTAATTATAGACATCACACCTAAATATACTCATTTATTCTTTATGACCATGCATCATTCTTCTACTGTCAACCTATTAGGTATCACTACAAGTTATAGGTCAATGTGGCTTTTGGCACTATGCTTACTGAGTGTTTCAAGTGGGAACCTGAATGAGTGAAACTCCACTCTATCATAATTATCCTTGACTTATAAATCACCTTATTGTGTCAATACATTACTCCTAGGCCTAGGCTGCTAGCATGAAATAACTAGACTTGATCAGACCTCATGGATCTTCAACAACAGATGTTACATTATATATACAAAAACCTTCTTTGAAGAGACTATGGTAATTATTCTCATTAATAAATTTTATCAATATTGCACCATAGATGAATATTTATGTTTAATTCATTTTCATAATCAATCTCTAATCCCTTGAATGGATCAATATTACTAATATTATCTTGAGAATCTCATCAAAACCTTAAAACTTAAATCTTCATCAATAGGACTAGTTTCAATATATCAAATCATAGAGGTTAGTTCCTTGCTAACATTGACCACTAGTTTTAATATCTTAAAACATTGAGATTCTTATATACAAAAATTTAATGGAGGAAATAATCTCCATGCTTTGAGATATTGAAACTAGTGCTCTACCTTGGATCTAAAGTCAATCATAGGAAGATAGAAGTCTGTAACTAAAAACAACTATCTATAGATCATTTAGTATTCCATGCTAACACAAAAATATGTTATTGAATATATATCCATGTTCACATGTGCCAAATAAGATGAAAAAAACATATAAAAAAGGAAATGCTTTGTAATTACATGTACAACTCTTGGTTTGCATAGACTAATCCAAATAAAGAAGGAAAACTGAGGTATTAGGGATGTGTAGGAAACTTGAAGGCATCAACAATATTAAATATTGTTCATAAATAACATACCACCAAACCAAAAACTATTGACATGGAAAGGAAGTAAAAAGGGATTAATATAATCCACCAAGTGCATTCAGACCAACTCTTTTTCTCTTGTTTTTACCAGGTTTAAACCAATTGAATTATTTAACCTACCCAAGAGAGCAATGGGAGAGAGGGATCAGTTTTTGGTAGTTTTGGACCTATCAAATAAATCTAAGATTGGAAGTGAATTGTGAGGATATGAAGAGACTCTCTTTAATCTTTCCCATGTGCCAACTAAGCTATGTAGTTCATACCACCTAATACTTATTAATTATTAGTTAAACTCCTTTATATATTGAACCTATAATTTTTTAATTCAAAACAATTTATCTAACTATTTCTGACATGTGTGACATTATTTAGATTCTTGATAGACTTGTCCAAAGTGGAAAACCATAAAATTTCATTACATGACCAAAAATATGGCCTAAAATGGCATAAGACCAACTTAGAAAAATATGACCAAGGTAAAACATATTATTTGACCTCATTAATGACCATGGTGGACATTTTCCAACTTAGGATACCCTATGAAAGTTTAAAATTGTAGGGGGGTTAAATTAATTTTACTTAGGGGTAAATTAGTCAATATTTTGGCAATTTTTAGGGATAGCATGGTTGCTATGCTAAAGACCAGTTGCCTTCTCCTATCATCAGGAAATAGAGTCACCCATAGACTATAATTTACATTGATAATCCATTGAAAGGACAACAAACTACACAAAATCGAAAACAGGATCAAACACACAAGACAAGAAATAAAGCAAACACACATATGTTTTCAAGAAACACTTAGGGAAAACACACACAAATCAAAGGAAACTAACTTATGTACAAACTAAATTGAAGTATATTTCTCCTCCTAGGTCAAAGGGAAAGATTATACCATTGTTTGCTTCATGAGATGAAGGAGTTAATGAGGCATATTGCTTTTTGAGCTTTGGAACTAATGTCTCCAATTCCTTCATGATTTCCACTCTTTTTAGCATGATCTCAAGTTTAATGATGATAGATGCAAACATGTCACCTATGAAGGTGAACTCTCCTTGAACCAATTATTCTTAATCAAGGCATGATTCTTAGACCTATATGGTACTTTGAATTAGATCAAACTTGTTATGAGCTAAAAGTTCATAAGCTACCACTTAAACAAGCTTGATACTTTGGAAGCTATCATGTTTTACTTTAAAGGGAAAAACATCTTCAAAAATATATTCAACTTGGACAAAAATATGTATATGCCTTTGAAGGGCCTCAAATTCATTACATACCTTAGAGTATTTGCCACAAATCATATTATTTTATAATATTAGCAATAACTTATTACTCTTTTATATTTTCATGTTCTTGCTCTTGCTCATACTCATGAACACTAACCAACTCAGCAGATGTGATATCCTTCTCAAGAACCTCTTCTTTCATGTCTTGACTAATCTTTTTTTATACAATTGTAACATGATATTCAACATCTTTTTCTTCACTCAAGAAGATTGACTTGTACTTTTATTCACCAAGGGGAATCGCTATAGTGATTTATTCATCATAGATTCTCATGTCATCCTCTTGATTAGCTATATCTTGAGCTTTCTCTTCTTCACTAATCTCTCATATGATAGGTTATCCTTAAAAAAGGAATGAGGTGGGAGGGTGGTGAACAAATTCATGTGTTGGAGGGAAAATAGGAGATGAGGTGGAAATATCATGGATGGGAATGAGAATAGAAAGATTACACTTGCACTTTGGGGATTTGGAAATGAGAGATTATTGAAGGAATTATTGAAGAGAGAGAAGGTTTAGCTCTGATATAAGTGTTCCATTTTACTCAAAAAACACCTCACCTTTTTCATATCCCTTTTGAGGCTCTTAAATAGTTATAACTTCATCTCCTACCTTTTCCACTAAGGCCTCCTTTTCATGTTGAAACTCTTCCTGGATAGAATTCCATGAGGGAAAAACTATAGCATCTTGAAAAGAGGTAAATGGGACTTGATTAAAAATAATATTTTCCTCCTTGACATTAACCTCTTGGTTCTCACTCGCTTCCCCTTTTTTCCCCAAGACTTCACTACTTGGTTCCAAGTTGGAGTTTGAAAGCTAGTAAGCTTTATGGAGGATTGGATTGGCTCTTATTGAAGATTGTGAATGCTTTATATTTCATGAGGATAATGAGTATGAGAAAAATGATATAGAACATAATAATATTATTAAGGATGGATAGGTAAAGCTTGATGCAGACTAACTCCAAGAATCTTCCTTTTAAGATCTTAGATTTATTCTTCAAGAGTCCTAATCATTATTATTGATATCCTTATTCATAGGATTATTCATAATCTTCTTCATAGGTTTGTTCAAAAACATCATGTTCATATGGATAAGGAATATGGTGATCATATGGTGATTATGGCATATAGGACTGATAAAAACCTTGATAGGGTTGTCGAGGGATATAACATGGGTCATAACAATGTTGATATGTAGGTACATGGTAGGGACTCTCAAAATAACCATCCATAAGAAATTCATTAATCATATGAAACACAATAATTGATCAAAATCATTTACAATAAATTAAAACTAGATGACTGAATTTGAAGTTGCCATTGGTGTTTGATTGAATGCTTCCAAAAGTTGATAGTAGGAAAACACACAAAAATATTTACACTCTTTTGGACCTTAGTCCCACTAAGCATGATATAAATGTTATAGCCAAATATTTCACCCTTATATGAGGTTTTTTAGACCTCCTTACATTTGGCCAATATGGGATTACCTCTAGGCCTATGGGTTGCCTATATCAGAGGTAAAACTCTAGGTTAAAGGGTTAGCTCCCTTGATTTATCTATTAAGTTAAAAAAATAAACTAGACTAATTACTTAGGGGTGAAAAGGTAGAAGGAGACTAAAAATAAACTATTCTAATGAGGTGATACACCAAAGATAAGTCCACAAAACATGATTGCATCTGCACTAAGAAAGAAGACTACTAAGATTGACCTCAACTCAATGTCCTACTAGCATAATTATTTCTCATAGAAGCAAATTACTATGTATATCCAGAGGTGGGTGAAAACAAGGTCTAATAATAGACATTAATATTCTCTCTCACACTTCAAGACACACTTAATAAATAAATACACTTTATGAAACCTATTAGAAGAGATATCACTCACACAAAACATGTAAGATCAAAATGGAAGCAATGAGAAGACATTCATCACTTAACATCTAAGTAAACCACTTGAAATACTTAGGTAAGACATTTTAGAGATAAAATAAAATTCATAAATTTATTAAAAGGGAAAAACAAGGTGCCAAACTAGCATGGCTTCACCATGTTATATGTGTACTAGATACAAATCATAAAATGGCTTGTATATATAGAGCATAGGAGAGGAGAGAGAAGAAGAAAAGTGGAAGGGTCATAAGACTAAGTATAAAACTATGAAAAATAGTTACAATACAAGATAAAAAAGTTCAAAATAGGTCAATAAGATGTCATAGGCATTTTTTCATTAGAAATACATCATTCTCCCTCAGGTTGGCATAGAGACTCTTCACTATCCTTCTTAAAATTGTCTTGATGATGAGGAGTTTAATTGATTGTTCAAGACTACCATAAGAATTTGTTGACACATGTTCTCTATATTAGGAATTTGGAAATAAGATGTGATAGTCATGTACACCTCTCTAACTGATAGCTTCCTCTTTTTAACTTATCATTCACTCTCTAATAGCTACTCATTATCCTTCTAGGCCTTAAAGCTTACAATTGTCACTTAAGTGACTTGTAGTTTCTCAAGGAAATCTATTGAAAAGGTATTAGGAATATAAATTATAACTTCTTTGTCCTCTGGTATATCAAATAGACCTTAAAAGGTTCAGTGACACTCTTCTCACTACCACACCTAGGCAATCACTTTGCCTTCTCACTATCTGTCTAAGACTACCTGTAATGAATGGATTAGCAGAGAGGTTTCCATGCTTATATAAGGTGAGATATTAGTATGGGCAGTTATGAAAAGTACCTAAACACCTTCCATAGTGATGTTCATTTAGAAACCCCCATATGCACTTATAAAATATATCAAAACTTATGTAAAACCCTAAATTATGCCTATCCATACAAGTGATAGTAAAAATCAACTAGATGGTGAGGAGCCTAGGAGAATTTCAATCAATTTCAAAACACTTTCAAGGCTAATTGGCCACTTATATATGCATAACTTTCCATATCTTCTCCTCAGGTTCAAATGAGGGTTTTAGGAGGGTTAGCTTGTTAAAAATGATTTATAAAATTTAGACATCTAACTCTCAAACCAAATCCACAAATTTTGAGTTCATGACACTATTCAAATACCCCTAGCTACTTTTGGCACCATACATAACATCCATACAAATATGAGCAAATGAAGTTGGCTCTCAAGCTCTTGTAATGCATTCTGAGTACCTTTGGGAGAGAATTAGGTCAAAATGACCAATTTTTTGATAATATTTATAAATTGATGTATCAAATAAACCCTAAAATCTCCTCTGTAAGTTCTCATAAGGCTTGGAAAGATCATATAGTCATATGGATGAGTTTAGGTACCTATTGGTTTAGGCCTAGTGTTAGGCCTAGTCTATAGGACTATGGTTTTGGGCATATGACCAATTATGAATGATTATAATGAATATAGGTGACCTAAATAACTTATTCACCTTCAATATAACCTTACCCAACATATCATAATACCTATTTGTTATCCCTTTCATCCTATCACCATTCATGTATCATGCTTGTAGTTTTGCCTTTACTATGGAGCGCTTGATATTTGAGATAAAAATGAGGGCACTTCCCTTTTTTTATTGGACAAACTAAGACCATGAGATTATAATATAGGTCATGATGATACTTTTTACTAAGTTTCATAACTTGTTCATTCTCCAAGATCCCTCAAACTTTCAAATTCCTCAAGACTAGCTCTCTAAGGTTGTGGTTGCAGGTAGGGTTTTTATGTAGAGTAGAAATTGTTATATCTTCACCTGAGTCATATTTATTGCCTTGATAAATTTATGATTTGATAAAACAATTCAATTATATACATATCCACCACTTCAATCTTTGGGAATTCCTTAATTCACTTGGGTAGACTGTATGCCTATGACTATGTAGGGTTCTAGCTAGACTGAGTTTGAGGATCATCACTATAGGTTGAGGTCCTTATTTATTTAAAACACATAGGAATGTGTCATTAAAATTATGAGAGTGGTTCCAAACATGGTCATACATCATACATCTCTGATCATCAACCAAACTTTCATCTTACATATGCTTATACTAGTCTGCAATATGGACTAACCTGTAGGTGTACATCTTAGGGAATATGGTATTACTATACTTGTCTGTTTATGATTGAAAATTGCATTTTCACAAACTTTTTTATCTTTAATTCATTAAATACATCATTCCTAAATATACTCATTTATTCTTTATGACCATGCATCATTCTTCTACAATCAACCTACTAGATGTCACTACAAGTTATAAGTTCATGTGGCTTTTGGCACTATGCTTACTGAGTGTTTCAAGCGGGAACATGATTGAGTAAAACTCCACTCTATCATCATTTTAATTTACCTATAAATCACCTTATTATGTCAATATATTACTCCTAGGACTAGGCTTCTATAATGAAACAAATATTCTTACTCATACCTCATGGATCTTCACCAACAAATGTTACATTGTATGAACCAAAACCTTCTTTGAAGAGATTATGGTAATTGTTTTCATTAAGAAATTTTATAAATATTGTATCATAAATGACTATCTATGTTGAATTCATTCTCACAACCAATATATAATGCCTTTAATTAATCAATCTTACTATCGTTACCTTGAGAACATCATCAACACCTTAAAACTCTAATATTAATTAATAGGATTGTTGAAGGACTATTTCTAACTATTGACTATAGGTGACAGTCATAAGAAAGTATAATTGAATTATTAGTCCTTTCCTTCTCAACATTGAGCTTCTTGGGTACAAACCTTAAATGGAGGAACTAACCACTATTCTTTGAGAGATTGAAACAAGTGTACTACCTTGGATTTAAAGTCACTCATAGGAAGATAGAATTACATAACTAAAAACAATTATCTACAAACCATTTAGTATTCCTTGATAACAAAATGAGATGTTCCTACCTATATATCCATGTTCACACATTCCAAATAAGATGAAAATAACATGGAAAGGAAGGAAATGATCTAAAACTATAGGCATAACTCTTGGTTTGAAAAAACTAATCCAAATAGAGAAGGAAAATTGAGGTGTTGGGGATGTGCAGGCAACTTAAAGGCATACAAAATCTTAAAGATTGTTCATAAAGCACATACCACCAAACTATAAAATATTTACATGGAAAGGAAGTACAAAGGGAATACTACCATCCACCAAGTGCATTCAAACTAACTCTTTTTCTCCTATCTATACCAGGTGTGAACCGGTTGACTTATTTGATTTGCCTAAGAGAGATGTGAGAGAGGGATTAGTTTTTTTAAGTTTTGTACCTATCAAATCCATTTAATCTTGGAATTAAATTGTGTGGATATAAATAGACTCTCTTAAATTCTTTTCACATGCCACCTGCGCTATGTAGTTCGTAAAACTACCTAAAATTGCTTATTTTGTAGTTAAAATCCTTTCTTGTACATTTAACTTACAATTTATCAATTCAAAACAGTTTCTCTAACCATTCATGACATTTTGGACATTATTTAGATTCTTGACACACTTGTCATAAGTGGAAAACTATACAGTTTCATTAAATGACCCAAAAGATGGCCTATGATGACATAAGACCAACTTAGACAAATATGACCAAGGTAAAAACATATTATTTGACCTCATTAATGAATATGTGGAAATTTTCCAACCTAAGAGACCCTATGAAAGTTTAAACATGTAAGGGCGTTAACTTAATTTTACCTATGGGTAAAATTAGTCAACAACAACATTTAAATAATACATCAAACTGAATAATGAACCAGTACACATTAAGCAATAATATCAAATACTATAGTGAAATATATCTCAATAATTATAATTGAAATTTATCAATTTAGATCACTAGCTATCATACCATAGCATAGTAATAAAATATGTCTCAAATAGCTCACAACTAGACTAGATCAACATAATGAATTAAATGCAAGTAACTTAATGTCATGACAATTATATCTCTATGTTTATATAATAGGGAACTTTGGATTAGAAAGGTTATTCTTCATTTTTTGATCACCAGGAATAGGGAGCACATGAAGCCAAAATGTTGGCAATCTTGATAATGTTTGTAATGTTCAGAACTAATGAATAGTGAAATTTGGGGTTATAAAAAGAGCCTAGATTAGGAGAAACTAGATTAGACTAGGAGAAGAAGTCAAAACTATAATCAAGGCCAACACTTAGATTGGAATCAGGATCAAGGATAACAAAAAAACCATTCTCTACCCTCACTTATAGATAATTTAGAATTCTTGAAAAACATATGGGCAATCGTAGGAGTTCTCCAAGCCAAGATGGAATAAAAAGAAAACTACTTGGTTGGGATTTTAGGCCATGAAAAGCAAAAACCTAGAAGAAAATAACAATCTAAGTAAGAGTAGGAAGAATAAAAACATCATGTTGTTTAAGAGATAAACCAATTTATAAGAAAATTTATGAAAATTCATCTTCCAAGATACAAATGAAAAGAAAATGAAATTAGAGATTTTATTGAGGCATGGTTGTTCAACCTACTATAAATACTAAAATACGGTATTAAACACTTGAAAATATTAGTTTTGACTTACCTTAATCCTACATGACTTATGTACACATATGCCTCTAATCTACCATTCTCTCACATCCACATGTTATGTATGGGTCCAATCCTTCTAAATTTATATCAGTCACCTAATGAATTCTGCCAATCTATGCCAACCAATAAACTATCATACTTAGATATCTCTAGATCATTAGATTAGTGTTCTTATCTTTATAACAATGAATTTAGATTTGTTAATACCATCCAAATGTTACCAACCAAATATGGTGGTTTTTTCCTTCACCCACCAATGGTCAATTTTTAAAATTAAATCATTCCTATGGGTTGACCCATCTACCTAATGTGTCAGTGGTATGAGAAATTACCTGAATAAATGTATATAAATATAAATATAACCTAATATTATTAGGTAACTTGAAAAACTATCTATCACTTATCACACACTATTATACATTGAGAAATACCACTCTATTCTTCCCAAATTATCATTCAGTCACTAGGAGTAGTTATCAACCAAGTTCGAAGCACACTGAGCCAAGTCAAGAATAAACATTATCAAATATTGAAATCTAGATTACTAAGTGCATTATTATAGTGAATGATAACAAATCCACATTCAAACTAAGGGGAATAAATATGTGTGTCTTAATTTACCTCTTTGGATTATTGGATACGTATTTTGTGTTCAATAATTAATGAGGGTGATTGGTTTAGATCAGTCCATTATACTTACCATGTTTTTTTAAGTTTTATGCCCTCATAAATAGACATAGGGTTTTAGATGAAGGAGATAGATGTCTAGGAGTTGTGCACATGATCAGACCTCAATATTGCATACAAATTTTGAAGTATAAATAGGTTCGCCTTCCTGTATAAAATATAAAATATAAATATTTAGGAAAAAAACCATCTAACTAAGAATATATCAACATGCATTATTGACCCGAGGTTGATGTTATTGTGTTTCAATCTTCTACATTTAGATATATGTTAAATTATCCTACCATATAATTATGGATTATAATAATAGTTTTATCTTAATTATATTAAGAAATTAATCCAAATTTAGGTAAAAAACTTACAATAATATTTAAAACTATAATATACTAGTTTTGACATGCATGACCACAATGAAATTTATCACTCGGAAGGTGATGCTCTATTGTGGTGGGCACATTTGGATAAAATAAAAAACTATGGTAATTTAGCTATCACATGGAATTTTTTTGAGAAACACTCAAAACTAAGATATGCATCAACCAATTTCAAAGAAATAAAACATGTTGGATTTCATTTACTAAAACAAAACAAAATCTTTGTGGCTGAGTATGAGACTAAACTTCTATATCCTCTATTTTATGTAAATTACACGAGGGATGAAGAGACCAAGATTAATAAATTTAAATTAGTATTTAAAGATGTGATAATTCATGATGAAAACCTCATAAATCCAAGAAACTTGGTTGTTTCTAGAGAATCATATAACATGGTCGAAGAAAAATAAAAACCTAGAATTAAAACATGTAGGAAATGAAGAATTAAACCACCAAAAATAGATAATCTACACTTGATAAAGGGTTTAAAAGATCAAAATTTAAAAATATCTTCAAATTTTTTATAAAAAGGATCTAAAATGTTCGAAATAAATTCAAAGGGAGGTTCAAAACCTTAAAGATTCCAAAAGAATACTACCACTTCTCAGTGCAACTCAAATCCAACCATTAGAGCCAATCCTGTGCCATTACTGAAACATGGGAAAATCAAGGTGGTTGGATATGTGTTAAAGCACATTATAATAAACATTTCCCAAAATATTATGCTAACAAGGAGGCTAACCATATGGTTTATGTAGTGGTGTAAAATTTAAAAACGAAGTTACATACTACTCCAATTGAAACAAGATGTATTTAATCTAGTTTTAGTTTATTTATATTAATTTATTATGGGTCTTCATACATTTTCATTTACCCTAAGGTTTATTTAGAATGTGAAACACAACCAAAAATATTAGAGAGTTATGGTAAGTTAAATTTGTCATAGGGAAGAAATATCATGAAATAATTCATGATGAAAACCTCATAAATCCAAAAACCTTGGTTGTTTCCATAGAATCATCTTACATGGTCGAAGAAAAATAAAAACCTAGAATTAAAACATGTAGGAAATGAAGAATTAAACTACCAAAAATAGATAATATACACTTGATAAAGGGTTTAAAAGATCAAAATTTAAAAATATCTTCAAATTTTTTATAAAAGGGCTCTAGAATCTTCCAAATAAATTCAAAGGGAGGTTTAAAACCTCAAAATTCCAAAAGAATACTATCAATTTTTAATGAAACTCAAATCCAACCATTAGAGCCAATCATGTGCCATTACTGCAACATGGGAAAATCAAGGTGGTTGGATATGTGTTAAGGCCCATTATAATAAAAATTTCCCAAAATATTATGTAAACAAGGAGGCTAACCATATGGTTTATTCAGTGGTGTAAACTTTCCAAATGAAGTTACATACTACTCCAATTGAAACAAGATGTATTTAATCTAGTTTTAGTTTATTTATATTAATTTATTATGGGTCTTTAGACATTTCCATTTACCCTAAGGTTGATTTAGAATGTGAACCACAACCAAAAAGATTAGAGAGTTATGGCAAGTTAAGTTTGTCATAGGGAAGAAATATCATGTGATAATTCATGATGAAAATCTCATAAATCCAAAAACCTTGGTTGTTTCCATAGAATCATCTTACATGGTTGAAGAAGAATAAAAACATAGAATTTAAACATGTAAGAAATGAAGAATTAAACTACCAAAAATAGATAATCTACACTTGATAAAGGGTTTAAAAGATCAAAATTTAAAAATATCTTCAATTTTTTTAATAAAAAGTCTCTAAAATGTTCCAAATAAATTCAAAGGCAGGTTCAAAACCTCAAAGATTCCAAAAGAATATTACTACTTCTCAGTGGAACTCAAATCCAACCATTAGAGCCAATCATGTGCCATTACTGAAACATGGGAAAATCAAGGTGGTTGGATATGTGTTAAGGCCCATTATAATAAAAATTTCCCAAAATATTATGCTAACAAGGAGGCTAACCATATCATTTATGAAGTGGTGTAAAATTTACAAACGAAGTTACATACTACTCCAATTGAAACAAGATGTATTTAATCTAGTTTTATTTTATTTATATTAATTTATTATGGGTCTTCAGACATTTTCATTTACGCTAAGGTTGATTTAGAATGTGAACCGCAACCAAAACTATTAGAGAGTTTTGGCAAGTTAAGTTTTTCATAGGGAAGAAATATCATGTGATAATTCATGATGAAAACCTCATAAATCCAAAAACCTTGGTTGTTTCCATAGAATCATCTTACATGGTTGAATAAAAATAAAAACCTAGAATTAAAACATGTAGGAAATAAAGATTTAAACTACCAAAAATAGATAATCTAAACTTGATAAAGGGTTTAAAAGATTAAAATTTAAAAATATCTTCAATTTTTTTATAAAAAGGCTCTAGAATGTTCCAAATAAATTCAAAGGGAGGTTCAAAACCTCAAAGATTCCAAAAGAATACTACCACTTCTCAGTTCAACTCAAATCCAATCATTAGAGCTAATCATGTGCCATTACTACAACATGGGAAACTTAAGGAGGTTGGATATGTGTTAAGGCCCATTATAATAAAAATTTCCCAAAATATTATGCTAACAAGGAGGATAACCATATGGTTTATACAGTGGTGTAAACTTTCCAAACAAAGTTACATACTATAATTGAAACAAGATGTATTTAATCTAGTTTTAGTTTATTTATATTAATTTATTATGGGTGTTAAGACATTTTCATTTACCTTAAGGTTGATTTAGAATGTGAACCACAACCAAAAAGATTAGAGTTATGGCAAGTTAAGTTTGTCATAGGGAAGAACTATCATGTGATAATTCATGACGAAAATCTCATAAATCCAAAAACCTTGGTTGTTTCCATAGAATCATCTTACATGGTCAAAGAAAAATATAAACATAGAATAAAAACATGTAGGAAATGAAGAATTAAACTACCAACAATAGATAATCTACACTTGATAAAGGGTTTAAAAGATCAAAATTTAAAAATATCTTCAATTTTTTTAATAAAAAGGCCCTAGAATGTTCCAAATAAATTCGAAGGGAGGTTCAAAACATCAAAGATTCCAAAAGAATACTACCACTTCTCAGTGCAACTCAAATCCAACCATTAGAGCCAATCATGTGCCATTACTACAACATGGGAAAATTAAGGTGGTTGGATATGTGTTAAGGCCCATTATAATAAAAATTTCCCAAAATATTATGCTAACAAGGAGGCTAACCATATGGTCTATGCAGTGGTGTAAAATTTCCAAACGAAGTTACATACTACTCCAATTGAAACAAGATGTATTTAATCTAGTTTTAGTTTATTTATATTAATTTATTATGGGTCTTAAGACATTTTCATTTACCCTAAGGTTGATTTAGAATGTTAAGCACAACCAAAAATATTAGAGAGTTATGGCAAGTTAAGTTTGTCATAGGGAAGAAATATCATGTGATAATTCATGATGAAAATCTCATAAATCCAAAAACCTTGGTTGTTTCCATAGAATCATCTTACACGGTCGAAGAAAAATAAAAACCTAGAATTAAAACATGTAGGAAATGAAGAATTAAAATACCAAAAATAGATAATCTACACTTGATAAAGGGTTTAAAATATCAAAATTTAAAAATATCTTCAAATTTTTTTATTAAAAGGCTCTAGAATGTTCCAAATAAATTCAAAGGCAGGTTCAAAACCTCAAAGATTCCAAAATACTACTACCACTTCTCAGTGCAACTCAAATCCAACCATTAGAGCCAATCATGTGCCATTACTGCAACATGGGAAAATTAAGGTGGTTGGATATGTGTTAAGGCCCATTATAATAAAAATTTCCCAAAATATTATGCTAACAAGGAGGCTAATCATATGGTTTATACAGTGGTGTAAAATTTCCAAACGAAGTTACATACTACTCCAATTGAAACAAGATGTATTTAATCTAGTTTTAGTTTATTTATATTAATTTATTATGGGTCTTCAGACATTTTCATTTACCCTAAGGTTGATTTAGAATGTGAAACACAACCAAAAAGATTAGAGAGTTATGGTAAGTTAAATTTGTCATAGGGAATAAATATCATGTGATAATTCATGATGAAAACCTCATAAATCCAAAAACCTTGGTTGTTTCCATAGAATCATCTTACATGGTCGAAGAAAAATAAAAACCTAGAATTAAAACATGTAGGAAATGAAGAATTAAACTACAAAAAATAGATAATATACACTTGATAAAGGGTTTAAAGATCAAAATTTTAAAAATATCTTCAAATTTTTTATAAAAAGGCTCTAGAATGTTCCAAATAAATTCAAAGGGAGGTTCAACACCTCAAAGATTCCAAAAGAATACTACCACTTCTCAGTGCAACTCAAATCCAACCATTAGAGCCAAATCATGTGCCATTATTGCAACATGGGAAAATCAAGGTGGTTGGATATGTGTTAAGCCCCATTATAATAAAAATTTCTCAAAATATTATGCTAACAAGGAGGTTAACCATATGGTTTATGCAGTGGTGTAAACTTTCTAAAGGAAGTTACATACTACTCCAATTGAAACAAGATATATTTAATCTAGTTTTAGTTTATTTATATTAATTTATTATGTGTCTTTAGACATTTTCATTTACCCTAAGGTTGATTTAGAATGTGAACCACAACCAAAAAGATTAAAGAGTTATAACAAGTTAAGTTTGTCATAGGGAAGAAATATCATGTGATAATTCATGACAAAAACCTCATAAATCCACAAACCTTGGTTGTTTCCATAGAATCATCTTATATGGTCGAAGAAAAATAGAAACCTAGAATTAAAACATGTAGGAAATGAAGAATTAAACTACAAAAAATAGATAATATACACTTGGTAAAGGGTTTAAAAGATAAAAATTTAAAAATATCTTCAAATTTTTTAATAAAAAGGATCTAGAATGTTCCAAATTAATTAAAAGGGAGGTTCAAAACCTCAAATATTCCAAAAGAATACTACCACTTCTCACTGCAACTCAAATCCAACCATTAGAGCCAATCTTGTGCCATTACTACAACATGGGAAAATCAAGGTGGTTGGTTATGTGTTAAGGCCCATTATAATAAAAATTTCCCAAAATATTATGCTAACAAGGAGGCTAACCATATGGTTTATGTAGTGGTGTAAAATTTACAAATGAAGTTACATACTACTCCAATTGAAACAAGATGTATTTAATATAGTTTTAGTTTATTTATATTAATTTATTATGGGTCTTAAGACATTTTCATTTACCCTAAGGTTGATTTAGAATGTGAACCACAACCAAAAAGATTAAGAGTTAGGGCAAGTTAAGTTTGTCATAGAGAAGAAATATCATGTGATAATTCACGATGAAAACCTCATAAATCCAAAAACCTTGGTTGTTTCCAAAGAATCATCTTACATGGTCGAAGAAAAATAAAAACCTAGAATTAAAACATGTAGGAAATGAAGAATTAAACTACCAAAAATAGATATTCTACATTTGATCAAGGGTTTAAAAGATCAAAATTTAAATATATCATCAATTTTTTTATAAAAAGGCTCTAAAATGTTCCAAATAAATTCAAAGGGAGGTTCAAAACCTTAAAGATTCCAAAATAATACTACCACTTCTTAGTGCAACTCAAATCAACCATTAGAGCCAATCATGTGCCATTATTGCAACATGGGAAAATCAAGGTGGTTGGATATGTGTTAAGGCCCATTATAATAAAAATTTCCCAAAATATTATGCTAATAAGGAGGCTAACCATATGGTTTATGCAGTGGTGTAAAATTTACAAACGAAGTTACATACTACTCCAATTGAAACAAGATGTATTTAATCTAGTTTTAGTTTATTTATATTAATTTATTATGGGTCTTCAGACATTTTCATTTACCCTAAGGTTGATTTAGAATGTGAAACACAACCAAAAAGATTAGAGAGTTATGGTAAGTTAAATTTGTCATAGGGAAGAAATATCATGTGATAATTCATGATGAAAACCTCATAAATCCAAAAACCTTGGTTGTTTCCATAGAATCATCTTACATGGTCGAAGAAAAATAAAAACCTAGAATTAAAACATGTAGGAAATGAAGAATTAAACTACCAAAAATAGTTAATCTACACTTGATAAAGGGTTTAAAAGATCAAAATTAAAAAATATCTTCAAATTTTTTATAAAAAGGCTCTAGAATGTTCCAAATAAATTCAAAGGGAGGTTCAAAACCTCAAAGATTCCAAAAGAATACTACCACTTCTTAGTGTAACTCAAATCCAACCATTAGAGCCAATCATGTGCCATTACTGAAAGATGGGAAAATCAAGGTGGTTGGATATGTGTTAAGGCCCATTACAATAAAAATTTCCCAAAATATTATGTAAACAAGGAGGCTAACCATATGGTTTATGCAGTGGTGTAAACTTTCCAAATGAAGTTACATACTACTCCAATTGAAACAAGATGTATTTAATATAGTTTTAGTTTATTTATATTAATTTATTATGGGTCTTTAGACATTTACATTTACCCTAAGGTTGATTTAGAATGTGAACCACAACCAAAAATATTAGAGAGTTATGGCAAGTTAAGTTTGTCATAGGGAAGAAATATCATGTGATAATTCATGATGAAAATCTCATAAATCCAAAAAACTTGGTTGTTTCCATAGAATCATCTTACATGGTCGAAGAAAAATAAAAACCTAGAATTAAAACATGTAGAAAATGAAGAATTAAACTACCAAAAATAGATAATCTACACTTGATAAAGGGTTTAAAAGATCAAAATTTAAAAATATCTTCAATTTTTTTTATAAAAAGGCTCTAGAATGTTCCAAATAAATTCAAAGGGAGGTTCAAAACCTCAAAGATTCCAAAAGAATACTACCACTTCTCAGTGCAACTCAAATCCAACCATTAGAGCCAATCATGTGCCATTATTGCAACATAGGAAAATCAAGGTGGTTGTATATGTGTTAAGGCCCATTATAATAAAAATTTCCCAAAATATTATGCTAACAAGGAGGCTAACCATATGGTTTATGCAGTGGTGTAAACTTTCCAAATGAAGTTACATACTACTCCAATTAAAACAAGATGTATTTAATATAGTTTTAGTTTATTTATATTAATTTATTATGGGTCTTTAGACATTTTAATTCACCCTAAGGTTGATTTAGAATGTGAACCACAGCCAAAAAGATTAGAGAGTTATGGCAAGTTAAGTTTGTCATAGGGAAGAAATATCATGTGATAATTCATGATGAAAACCTCATAAATCCAAAAACCTTGGTTGTTTCCATAGAATCATCTTACATGGTTGAATAAAAATAAAAACCTAGAATTAAAACATGTAGGAAATAAAGAATTAAACTACCAAAAATAGATAATCTATACACTTGTTAAAGGGTTTAAAAGATCAAAATTTAAAAATATCTTTAAATGTTTTATAAAATGGCTCTAGAATGTTCCAAATAAATTCAAAGGGAGGTTCAAAACCTCAAATATTCCAAAAGAATACTACCACTTCTTAGTGTAACTCAAATCCAACCATTTGAGCCAATCATGTGCCATTACTGCAACATGGGGAAATCAAGGTGGTTGGATATGTGTTAAGGCCCATTATAATAAAAAAAATTCCAAAATATTATGCTAACAAGGAGGCTAACCATATGGTTTATGCAGTGGTGTAAAATTTCTAAATGAAGTTACATACTACTCCAATTGAAACAAGATGTATTTAATCTAGTTTTAGTTTATTTATATTAATTTATTATGGGTCTTCAAACATTTTCATTTACTCTAAGGTTGATTTAGAATGTGAACCACAAACAAAAAGATTAAAGAGTTATGGCAATTTAAGTTTGTCACAGGGAAGAAATATCATGTGATAATTCATGATGAAAATCTCATAAATCCAAAAACCTTGGTTTTTTCCATATAATCACCTTACATGGTCGAAGAAAAATAAAAACCTAGAATTAAAACATGTAGAAATGAAGAATTAAACTACCAAAAATAGATAATATACACTTGATAAAGGGTTTAAAAGATCAAAATTAAAAAATATCTTCAATTTTTTATATAAAAAGGTTCTAGAATCATCCAAATAAATTCAAAGGGAGGTTTAAAACCTCAAATATTCCAAAAGAATACTACCACTTCTCAGTGCAACTCAAATCCAACCATTAGAGCCAATCATGTGCCATTACTGCAACATGGGAAAATCAAGGTGGTTGGATATGTCTTAAGGCCCATTATAATAAAAATTTCCCAAAATATTATGCTAACAAGGAGGCTAACCACATGGTTTATGCAGTGGTGTAAACTTTCCAAATGAAGTTGCATACTACTCCAATTGAAATGGGATGTATGTAATCTAGTTTTAGTTTATTTATATTAATTTTCTATGGGTCTTCAGATATTTTCATTTACCCTAAGGTTGATTTATAATGTGAACCACAACCAAAAATATTAGAGAGTTATGTCAAGTTAAGTTTGTCATAGGGAAGAAATATCATGTCACTGAGCAGTTGGAGTAAGTAGAAATAGACTTTGGAATATTTAAATAATTGAATTCAAACCTATCCCCATTATGATCTTACAATGTTATCTTGGAAATGGATTGGATTAATAAGAATAAAGATATTATAGAATGCTTTGAAAAGAAAGTTCAATGTCTAGATGAAAGGGGGAGTCTAGTAACCATGTAAGGTATTATAACTTAAGAAGGCATTAATAAAGGGGTGTTTTCTCTATTTGGTATAGGTATAAGAGATAACCAAATATGAGTAACATACTCTTAGATACTATCTAATGTTTTAAGAGTTTATGAATTTTTTTCCTCAATAGCTACCATAAATTCCCCAATAAGAAAGTTTGACTTTGCCATTGACATAGTAATAGGATTTGAACCAACCTCTAATGCTACTTACATAATGAATAAAACAAATTAATAATATCTTAAAGTTCAATTTCAAGGGATCCTAGATAAAGGAATTATCAAACCAAGTGTTCCTCCATGGGAACACTTGTGGTGTTTGTCAAAAAGGACACTACCTTGCCATTATGCATTGATTACCACATGTTGAACAAAGTCTCTATAAAAAATCACTATCCTATACCTTGAATATATTATTTTTTTGAAAAAATTAAGGAAAAAATATCATTCTCCAATAGTGATCTCAAGGTAGGGCATCATACACTATGCATCAAGGAAGAGGATGTGCATAAAACAACATTTATAACCTAATATGGCCATTAAAAATTTACAGTGATGTCAATTCATATTACGAAGACACCTAAAAATTTATTGAATCTCATAAATAGTGTGTTTTGGGACTATTTGCATCAATTCATGTTAGTATTATTTGACAATATTTTGGTGTATTGAAAGAATGAGCAAAAATATGAACACCATTTAAGGTTTGTTTTGCAAAGGTTGAGGTAGTGTAGGCTCTATGGTAAGTTATCAAAATGTTCCTTATATACAAATGAAATTGACTATTTAGGTTGTATCATCTCTAAAGATGATATTGTAGTAGATCCTACAAAAAATAAGGCTATTATAGAATGGTTATCCCCTATAAACGTACATAAAGTATGTAATCTTGTAGGCATAACCAGTTACAAACGATAATTTGTGAAAGATTTTTACATAATATCACATCCAATTACTTCCTTACAATGGAAAGGTAAAAAAATAAGTGATTCGCCAAATGTGAAGATTATTTTCAAAATATCAAGGAACTTATTACTTAAGATCCTATGTGGATGGTTCCTGATCATAGTGAATCTTTTGAGTTATGAATGAATGCATTAATAGATGGACTTGTCAAGTTTTTAAATCAATATTGAAGAGTTGTGGCATACAAATTACACAAGATAAAATAAATTAAAACCAATTATACACCACATGATCTATAATGTTTTGTAGTTATTCACACACTTAAGAGGTGGAGACAATTTTTTGTACGTAAGCCTTTCAAATTCATAAGCTTGGTTATGGGAATAAATAGTGTAAGAGGTAAGGTAAATAAGACAAGAGAGAGAGATGAAGAACCTTGTGGTATTAACATTAATAATCATATGCATGCTTAAGTCATTAGTACTATTAATTTTTCTAATAATATGTTATCATCTTCTAAGAGGTTTAATTGAGTCATTAAATAAATGTTTACAGTACTTGTAAAACTAGTGAACTAGCTAGAGAAAACACTACTAGTTGGACTTAGTAGTTGGTATAAGTTATTGTTATAGCTGGCTTTGAAAGAAATTAGATCCAAAACATATAACTACACTTGTTAAAGAATTCACCTACCTTGAATTATCATGTAATTAAATCTCGTATCAACCTTAGATTAGTGACTAAGGTTGTAAATAAATAAGCTTTGGGTAACAATCAAGTGTTAAGTATATTAGGCCTTTTAAGAGGCACATTTCATAAGAAAAGGGGACTTAAATTCATTTTTATTTAAAAGGAAATTAATAAAATATATGGCATTAAATCCATCTCCTAGGGTCTTAATATTTTTTATTATATTGGGCATGTTGTGAAAAATTTAAAATTAAGAAAGGAAAGGGTAAGGGCATGAAATCACCCTACCCCAAGCCATAAACATGACCTTACTTGAGTTTTATCCAATCTTGAGGGGGAGTTAAGTAGGTCAACACACTTTTAAGGTTAAAATATGGATGTTCTCATGAATTTTAGTGGTATAAAAGCTTAGTTTCATGGAAAGGAAAACAAGAAGGATGTTGTTAGTGTTGACGTGTTCACACTAGGCTAGTAGTGTATTTTTCCTAACTAGCCTTATTAATTTTTAGTTCAAACTACAACTAGAGTTAAGTTTAAATAAGGGAGTTGTTATGTATTATTGGAGTAAAAAATTTTATGTGCACTTACAAGTTGGATGCATGTATATAAATAGTTGATTCTCATATTTTATAGGTTGTTAATAATAACCAAGTTGTTGGATTGAAACAACCTTTATAGACTATTTAATCTGGAAACTCCTATTATAAATCATTCGAAGACTACATTGAATTAAACATTGATGAGAAAGAAATACATAAAGATTCACATTTTGTGTATTATGGTCTTTTAGTATTATATACCTATGTGCATAGTCTTTATTTTGTATGTTTATTTTATCTATATATTCTCTTCACTATGGTAATGGACCACATATCATATCTTAGACATAAGAATTTATAACTATGATAGGGTATCAAAGCTGCCTTCCATAACTATTACTCAATGTTTTATCATTTTTATTTTTACTATGAATCTGATATTATTTTATAGGTTTTTGAAAGAAGCTTTCTTAAAAAAATGGGAAAAAATATTGTGGAACCACTTTGGGACAAAATATACTTCATGTTTGAGTCCATAGCACCCAAAACATATGAAATCATTGTCAATTTTTTAAATTTAAATAATATGACAAAATTGCTAATTTTTGCAACCTTCCAATTTTCCATATGCAGGGCCTTATGGTTGTATGACCTGGGACATTAGTTAGTTTTATTATTGTTTAAAAAGATCCATACTATATTTTAGTATTGAACTTAGCCCATTGGTGTAGTAATTTGGCATTAGGAATGTGAGATTTTAATGAGTTTAATTAATTTTATTGCCACTTTAATTTCCATGCAATCCTTTTCTATCAGTTTTGCCACATCAAGACTCATTTTGACCTCCAACTATACAAAACAAATTTAAGAATTGGAAATGTGCATCGGTATAAGGGAGAAACATTAATAGTGGTACTTAAATAGTGTCATGTCAATACTTAAAATTTATGTTGATAATTAATTTGTAGTGTTTACTATTTAATTCTAGATTTTCATGGTGTGTTGTGTCAATATAACACTAGTACAATGATTATTGTGTAGGGTGTCATTGTAAAGCCTTTTTAAAATTTAAACAAATAGGGGATAATTAAAATACACCAAAAATTATTAGTGGGAGCCAACTCTAGACATTTAAACTTTTGTTAATAGTGTTTAGTCCATATTATGCATGCACATTATTTGAGGTGGAAAAATAATAACACCTCACCAAATTACATTTATCACCTTGTTTTTAGCATTGAATGATCCCATACCTATAATTAATCACACCTAACTAGTTTGTATTTATAAAAACCCATACTCATGATGTATCACACCAATTTATAATTGCATTACCATTGAAGAGGAAGATTAGATGTATATGCGATGTATCATGAAGAAAAAAAATACTAGATTACTACCATGGGTTGCCATTATGATTGATAACATGTAAAAACTCTCAATCAAGTGACCCTAAAAAATCTCTCATAGGTAGCCCTCATATACATAATCTCACCTTCATCAACATTGTTATCTTGTAAGGAAAAACACCTACACCCACATTAATACACTATATCACCTTCAATATTGCCCTATCATTCTCAATAACATGATACTTAATGGAAAACTTGGCCTTACATCTATTTCAGTACATGGTCCACATCAACACAAAAAAATAACATTACCATTTAATATCCTTATCATAATTGAATGCAATCCTCAATACTTTGTACTATATTTCCTTTTCTAGAAGATATGTGGACATGGGGAATTTTTATAGTAAACATTTTACCCTTGGTAGTTTTTCTAAATATAGAAGCTGACTCAACTTTTTCTATAACCAAAAATAGTTCCAGTGACTATCAACCCAAGTTTCAATGGTAGATGTGAGTGTATATGTTTGGATTGTAATATAAATGACTTAGTTTGACCATTATAAAAATATCAATAAGTGATGTAAACAAATACTTAGCTAGATATTGATTGAGATGGGAGATCTAGAGGATGCAAACTAGAATAGGAGCTAATCTAAGTGTACAGACAAGATCCAAGTTTTAAAACCCTTCCTAAATAGTAGTGCCATGTGGTGTTAGTTTCCTATATGTATGTTTTTGGGTGCACCTATGTTTGAGTTTGCTAAGCCTATTTTTATGTGTATAAGTTTTGACTCCCTATAGGTGACTTATTTTGACTAATTTTATATGAAATCCCTAAACTTCCATATTAGTAGGGCATTGAGTTGGCACAAATATCAAATTATAATGTTAGTAAGGTATAATGTACATCCTCATCAGCCTAATTTGATGAGAGTTGCCTACATAATAATACTAAGAAGAGGGATCAAGCACAATGCAGTTTTCCCCACCTAAGTGTCAGTACAAGTGCAAGTGAAGATAGTATGAATGTTTATTTGAGTTATTTGAATGTTCCTAGGACTATAAATATAAGTAATTTGACCTTAGAAATTATCTAAATGGATGTATGCATAAGTAGGGTAGAATAGGAATTGATGACCTTAATTGTGCACAATTTGTTCTAAGTTTATTTATGTGATTTGCATCTGATTTCCATCTAGTGGATAAAGGGATAAAAATCATGTATATATATTATTCTAGTGCTTGTGTGGGTATTAAAAGAGGTATAGGTTGACCCTAGGTGGTTTCTCAGTTTAAAAGATATCCATTGGTAACAAAAGGTGGGAAAAGGATAATAGCACCCAAACTAGGACACCAATACCATGTGGTTCTACTATCCAAATTATGGTGCTAGTCTCCAGGTGGAAGAACCTAAGGCACTAGGGGCCAACATGTTAAAGTGAGGGTCTATGACTATTTTAGGTGTGTTTATGGATGTGTGTAGCCCACACAAAAGCTAGACAAGTGTCTAAATAGGCCCTAAGATAGGTTTATGGCTAAGCAAGGGATGGGTGGTCTCAAGTAACACTCTTATCACTTAAGTGTCATTTTTATATGATTACATTTTCTTTCAAAAAATATCAAAAAAAAATTAAAAAAATCCAAGAATTCAAATATTTCAAAAATAAAAAAATACAAAAACATTGAAAATATTCTAAAAGAATAAAAAATATAGATTTGAACATGAAAAGAGTTGATAGTTTCCTTATGTATATATGTTTTTTACCACATATTTTGGTAAATAGCATATTATTTTTTATACACACATGCATTTCATGAGGTATATGAGTGTGATGTAGGTCATACATATCTACATAGATTCTTAGATGTTGGATCCCTTTCTACCTAGTGGTCATACCAATGTTGGGGGCATCTTATTCTACATGTTACATTATAACATGTTGTATATTTATATTACCTCTTTACCATGTTGAGATACATATATTACAAGTGTCTTGCTAACTACGCATATATTATATTGTGCTACATGGATATGATACATATGGATGGAATAGACTAGTTTCACTTATTTTATGATCCTTTGATGTGGATACTTTATTACATTATAGGCTAGACTTTTATTGATTCTCATGTATGGCCCTTGACTCTTGTGTTCAATAATTAATTGAGCATGTCTATGATATTTTTGTTTGGTATGTGCAATATTTTAACATGTCCATTTTTTGAGGCCTTTGGCCCTATGTTTTGTGCAACATTTAAACATGTCCATTATTTGAGGCCCTTGGCCTTATGTTTTATGTGACATTTGAACATATCCTTCATTTAAAACATTCTTATTTTTTTTTTGTGTATGACCCTTAGCCTTTATTGTTACATCATATTTAAGTCAATTGTATGTGGACCTTGACCTTGTTTGTGACATTTATTTTACACTTGTTGTGCTTGTTGAGCCTAATTAGTGGTGCCATGATACATATCATGCACTTTTACTAAATATCCTAATTAAAAGATGGTTATTTTACAACATGACTCATTTCTATATGTATCTATACATGTCACATGTATGCCTCACATTCAATATGTTATATACATGCTTCAATGATAATTACATTATTATAATCTCCATATGATGACATAATGTTACATGACTACATATTTATTGCATGATACTATTATCTTATATTTTGAGACGAGTGATTTATAGGATACATACCTCATCTCAAAAGGAGAGAATCAAAATGGGTTTGTCTTATAGATCCAAGCCTCCATGAATGGACAAATCATATTTTGGGATAGAGTACAAGTTTTAAATATTCAAAAAACTAAATTTGAAGAGTCAAAAAAATTCAAAAAAAAATTTGGGATGGAATACAAGTTTTAAAAGCTTTAAGGAAATTCATAAATCAAACATATGACATATATTGATACATTCTTACAAATTATGGGGGCATATGACCTTCATATGCACTCACTTGTCAAATACTCAAGTATAAAACAACAAACACTTGAATGCATATGCATGGGCATATGAAAAATAGTTACATGAACTAAGTTATAGGTTTCACATATGATTAAAATTTAGCATAGATATTATAGCATTCTATATCATTTAACATAGATTCAGGGGGCATGAAACTTGTGCATGCTCATATATACATTTTTAAAATTTCAATCACATGTTCAAAGTTTAAAAGACATGATATATGGTCATGCAATTATAAAATTTTCAAAATTTAAAGTGCATGGTACTTATTCATGAACATTTTAAAAGTTAAAAAGTTCCAGTTTCAAGGACAAATGGAGGTTTTAGAGGGCATAAAAGGCGTAATCATTTTGGATAATTAGTGTGTATTAACATATGGCATGTGAAGTATATTTACCAAGCATAACTAAAATGTTGACCAACTCTAGTAGATCACCACCAAGTTCAATGGCATATAAGGAATCAGTTGTGTATATGTACCAAGAGACTCAATTTCACTCAAACTGGAAAGAACAACCAATTGAAGTCTCAACATGTGCTAAAGATGATATCATGGTAGGTGCAAAACAAGAGGGTAGTAATCAAGAAAGAGGTTGCACAAACGATGAAATTATCATATCCCCTTCAAGGATACTTTAATTTTATGCTATAATAAGTACCAAGAGGCACAATGATTATATTTTGAACATCATTAACTGACATATTTTTAATTAATATTACATTAAATTGTGAATTATGAGACATTTGATTATATTAAGTTCTTTTTTGATAAATAATAATTTATTAATGTACACTTAGAATCCATTATTATTTTAAAAATATTTTATTATGTAGTTAGTTTTGTTGCATTATTTTGGATTAAGTAATATTGATGTTTTATAGCTATTATATAGGTGTTTGAATTGGCCATTGTGAGCTAGACTTGGCTATAGGAACACAAAGGTAAGATGAAATGTAAATGACATAAGATAGAGACTAGGAACCTTTTAGAATTAATGTCATTAATCACATCAATGTTTAATTAATTATCACTCTTATTTTGTGTAATATTATGGTCTCAAATTATAAGAGGTTTATTTTAATCATTATGTGAATGTTCATAATAATTAATGCATCAATGAACTAGCTAGATCAAACATTGTTAACTAGACTTAATAGTCGATATAATTTGTTACTATAGTGGAGATTTGAAAGAAATAAAATCCACCATGTATGAATAAAATTAATAATGAAATGCACTTATCTTGCATTAAATTACAATTAAAATTCATATACAACTCAGATTAGTGACTAATGTCATAAATAAATATGCTCAGGGTAATAACTACACGTTAATTTTATTAGGCCTTTTAAGAAGCACAATGCATATTAAAAAGGGACTTGAATTTATATTTATTTAAAAGAAAAATAGTAAAATATATGGCATAAAATAAATTTCATAGAGTCTTTATATTGTTTATTAAATCAAGTATGATGAAAAAAAATTGAAATTAAGAAAGGAAAGGGAATTGGAGGAAAATCACCCTACACCAAACATTAAACATCACTTTACTTGAATTATCTCCACTCTTAATGGGGATTTACGTAGGTCAATGCAGTTTAAGGGTTTCATTATAGAAGTTATCACAAATTTAAATGGTAGACAAGCTTATTTACATGGCATGGTAAACATGACAGTTGCAATTGATTGTTATTATTGTTGAAATGGATAATCCATGTAAATATGTCAAGATTTCATTCTAATGTATATAAGGTATTGAGAAGTAAAGGGAAAAAATAATAAATGGAAAATATGGGAGTTGAATAAAACACATAGAGGTACATTGTGAAAAATGTCTAAGAGGAAAAGAAAGAGAAGTGCAAGGAGAAAAAATGAGGTTAGAGCCATATTGCAGGTTGATAGACTAGAGAAGTAAGTATATAAACTTGCAATGTATTAGGGTTTGTTTTTTATTATATAAAAATACTATGTAAGAGGTTATTACTTTGTTTTAATAACAAGAATTTATATGTGTTGAAAAACCTAGATTAATATTTTAGGCAAACCCTACTCTATAATACTAATATTTTGTAAATCTTGAGAAAAGTCTTGAAAAATGATATATAGGGTCTATGTATATCAACATGAGGTTACTAAATGGACCATAGAATTAATCCAACACTAATATTAGATAACCTAAGGCTACTTGCATATGGAATGCATACTAAAGGATACTAAAAAAATA
The DNA here is from genome assembly GCA_037957365.1 of Torreya grandis. NCBI lineage: Eukaryota > Viridiplantae > Streptophyta > Pinopsida > Cupressales > Taxaceae > Torreya > Torreya grandis. Next base: position 1,936,629 of record JARHVA010001143.1, read on the forward strand.
TAATCTAATTTCAGGTAGCTAACTTGATAGATTGTTAATAATATTGATAACAACTTGGTTTTGTTTTACTAAGCCAAGAGGTAGTAATATATTCATTAATAATTATATATTTCTATAGATATATTAAAGGTTGTAAAAAACCTAAAAAATAACTCTTAAGATTGCATTGTATTACTTAGATGGTAATAAATGATATGACTAATTAGGTTAGGTAAATCAATTTAGGAGTTAAGGTTTGACAAGAGTAAATTCAAGTTTGCAAACAATAAATAACCAAGACATTATTGGCATATCTCATAAGCCACTACGAAAATTCACAAGCTCTAAAATGAGGTGAATTTTTGGTAAGGATTAACCACATTATGTTCCATACAACCTCTAATAAATCTTAACTTATAATACATTTTAAGGAGAGGATAAATATAGGTTATTAACAACCAAGTTTTATTGATATAATAACTTAACTAAGATTAAAGTAAGAAGTTTGATTTTTTATTGAATGCATACATAAAACCTATAAATCTCTCTCATTTACATGTTTTACTTGTTGTTGGATGGTTCCCACACCCAAGTTAATGGTTGGGTTCGGTAGGGCCAAGATTTATTCACCTATGGTTGGGATTATCTTGGTTAATTTGGGAATGGATAGTTAACAATTAATTCATAAGGGTTTTAAGTTTATTAAAAATATTCTACATTAAATATTGTTATTGTATTTTTAATATACCTATTGAACTTGTGTAGTTATAGTTGTTGTGACACATAGAAGTTCTCTTGATAGTTCTAGTTTGATTTAATGGTTTTAGGGGATAGAACTAATTTGGATTCATAACACAATACATATAATCAGTCTTATGTCATTATTGTGAATGTTATTGAAATAAATGTATGTTATGATTATATTCTGTATTTTTAATGGTTGTATACAACAAGATTTTGTAAGGAATATACATTTGTAAGATCTAAAACATTCTTGTTGATTATATAAAATTGATATCATTAGGACAAGTAATTATAGTATAAGATTTAGTGGTAAATTTTTTTCATTAAACTTATGTAATTGATATACAATACTAAATGCCATGGATGGATTATCATTGACTTTTGGTTGTGTTATGAAATAATTATGCATTGAATTTGGTAGTGCAGATGATTGTCAATTAGTAAAATATATAAAGTGTGAGTTAAGGACTAGTTTGTTCTATAGTTGAGATGCATACATGTAATCATTAAAAGTATCTAGTTTGTATTGAGATGTTATGAAAGGTATTAATATGTAATTAGACTTGATTCAAGGTTTCAAAATTATTAAATTTGACATGCTTTTATGACTTAATGGTTAAAACTGTAAGCATGGAATGGATGTATTCTCTAAGGATGGATATAATCCATGTAAAAAAATGTTAATTGATCTTTGATTACATTATATGTTAATTCAATATATGACCTTGTTGTGATATTAGGATTCATTTTCTTGTAGTATTATGCTTCCTTACCAAAATACCTCATTAGATAGTTCATTTATTTTCATTCTGATCATATTTGTATCTGGTATGGAAGTGACATGCTTTAAAGTTTACATTATTTCTTAAGAGCCTACTCTGATTGATAATTGTGTCTTTAACTAAGAACTATAATATTGTTTAGGGATTGTACTCTTATCTTTGAATTTTGGTTTTATAATCTTGTAGCTCTAAATCCTAATGGTTTGAAACACTTAAAAAGGTAACAAATTGTGAAGATTAGTATGCAATTATATATGATTATGATGATGATGATGATTATTATTATTATTATTATTATTATTATTATTATTGTAATTATATTATACCTAAACTCTGAGTAATATGGGTTGGTTATAATAATATTGATGATTTCTCTATACATTACCATTTCATATAAGCACAAAATTTATAGGTCATTTCCTATGTTGTACTAGGGTAAATAAATTATAATTAATGATAGCATTCGATATGTATAGGGATTTATGAGTCAAGTTAATGAATACACAATACATTTATGGGATGAAATAATGTTCCTTAATTAAATATAAGTTATATCCTTCTCTTAAACATACCATAAATAAAAGTATAGTACTATGTGTTTAACCTAGCTTAAGAGTTATCCATGTTATGCATAAAGGATATCACCCAATTAATGTGTAAAAAGAGGATTAATAAAGACACCCAATTCCAAATGAGAAAAAATTATTGTATTTAAAAATGTATTCTTATTGTAATAAAAAAAAGGAGACTTCAGAGATTAAGATAATAATAAAGAATAATACTATTTTAAATGGAGTTCCTTAGTTGGAATTCAAACCAAAGGAAATAATTGAATCATTAAGGGATAAAAATACAAATGTGATAGGATATGTATGTAGTTTTTAATACATGTCGTTTAGATCATATAAATAAATAATACCCAATTTAAGGTACCTAAACCTAAAAGTATTGTATTTAGTCCTTTAATTATGGTATAAAGGAATAATACAAGTATTAGCTTTGAAGAAGCCTCAATATGTAAAACAACAAGTTTAATAATCTAACTTGGAAATAAGGCCCAATAGTTGGAAAGGCATCATGTGTTGTCACTCTGATGATGATAATTTACCTATGTAGACAAAGCTTTACTTGTCACATTAAATAGTTTATGTGGGCATTAAAGATAAGAAAGTAATTAATATTTTATGTTTTAGTGGAAAATAAATTATACTTACTAGTATTCTAACTTACTCACTTAAGAAAAAAAATAAGGTGGTCTTTTAGAGGTTGTTACACTTAGTATCATAGTTTTAGGTTTATATAATAGGGAATTTTGGGTCAGAAAGGTGATTCTTTATTTTGTGATCACCAAGAATGGGGATCCCATGAAGAAGAATTGTAGGACATGATGACAATGTTGGTGATGTTTGGAACTAATGAAGATGGAAATTTGGGGTAGAGAAAGAGCCTAAAATAAGAGAAGAATTCAAAACTATAGTTAAGGCCAAAACTAAGATTGGAATCAAGATTAGGGAAAACAACAAACCCATTCTCTACTGTCTCCTGTAAATAATGTAGAAGTCATAAAAAACATATTTGGAATATTAGGAGCTCTCCAAGCCAGGATAAAAGAACAAGAAAACTATTTGGTTTTTTATTTTAGGCAATTGAAACCAAAAACCTAATGAAAATTGATAATCTAAATAAGAACATGAATAATAAAGACACCATGTTATTTAAGAGACAAGCCCATTTTTAAGAGAACTTATAAAAGTTCCTCTTCCAAAATATAAAGGAAAGAAAAATGAAAATGGATATTTTGTTGAGGCATGGTTGTTTAACCTACTATAGACACTAAAATATGATATTAAATTCTTTAAAAATATCAATTTTGGCTTACCTTCACCCTACATGACTTGTGCACACATATATGCCTCTAATATGCAATTGTCTCATATCCACATGTTATTTATGGGTTCAATCCTTCCAAGTTTCTATCAGTCACATAATGAATTATCCTAATCTATGCCAAATTAATAACCTAACATACTTAGACATCTCTAGATCATAATATTATTTTTCTTATTTTTCAAACAATAATTTATATTTAGTTGGTACCATCTAGATGTTACCAACTTAATCTAATGGTTTTATGCTTTACTTATCAATGGTAAATTTTAAAAATTAAATCATTCCTATGAGATAACATGTTAGTGGCATAATAAATTACCCAAATAAATGCATATAGATATAAATAAAACCTAATATTATTAGGTAAATTGAAATATTATCTAGCACCTATCGTACATTACAACACATTGAGAAATACTACCCTATTCTTCCCAAATTGTATTCAATCACTAGCAGTAGTTATCAACCAAGTTTGAATCACATTGATATAAGTCAAGAGTAAACATTATCAAGTATTGAAATACAAACTATTAGGTACATTTATATATAAAATTATCACCACTACACATTCATAGTAAGGGGAAGAAATATGTGTGTCTTGATTTCACTTTTTAGATTATTGTATATGTATTTAGTGATAGATCATCAATGAGGGTGATTGGAGTAAATTATTCCATTACACATCCCAAGTTTTTATAAGTTTTATCCCCTCACGAATGGACATAGGATTTTAGATGGATAAGATATATTTATATATGTTGAGCACATGATCAGACCTTGGTATCACACACAAAGCTGAAGTATAAATAGGTGCACCTTCCTATATAAAATGTAAACTAAAAATATCTAGGGACAAAACCATCCAAATAAGAACATATATATTTTTTTACTGACCTAAGGCTGATGTTACTATCTAGGCATCCAAAGAAAGCCAAAACCTACATTGAGTGAGTCATAGTCTTTCTTCTAGCCTACCTTGTAACCTGCCACATGTCTAATTATTGCACATTATAAAATAACACTAAGTATTTTATCATTTTTTTTAATTTTCCATAGTTAGTAAGACTATGTGCCAAATCAATTTCAATCTTCTACATTTAGATATATGTTATATTGTCATACCCTATAATAATGAATTATGATAATAGTTTTATCTTAATAAGATTAATCAATTAATCTAAATGTAGGTAAAACACATACAATAATGTTTTTAACTACAAGATATCAATTTAAACATGTAGGACCACAATGAATTTTATCACTTAAAAGGTGATGCTCTATTGTGGTGGGCCGATTTGGCTGAAATAAAAAACTATGGTAATTCCACTATCACATGGAAAAATTTGAGAAACACTCAAAACTAAGGTATGTATCAACCAATTTTAGAGAAAGAAAACAAGTTGGATTTTATCTACTACAACAAAACAAAATGTCTGTGATTGATTATGAGCCTAAATTAATAGATTCTCTTTGTTATGTGAATTACATGAAGGGTGAAGAGACCAAGATTACCAAATTTAAATTTCCATTTAAATATGTGATAATGCATGATGCAAACCTCATAAATCCAAAAAACTTTTTTGTTTCCATAGAATCATCTTACATGGTTGAAGAAAAAGAGAAATCTAAAATTAAAACAATTAGGAAATAAAGAGTTAAACACCAAAAATAGACAATTTACACTTAATAAAGGGTTTAAAAGAGAAAAATAGAAAAATAGAAAAAAAATTAAAAACATCTCTATAAGGTTCCAAGGAATTTTAAAAGGAGGTTCAAAACCTTAAGGATACCAAAATAATACTACCCCTCCTCAATGCAACTCAAATACAATGACTAGATTCAACCATGTGCCATTACCATGTTATGAGCAAATTAAGCCTACATACTAAATATTACCCAAAATATTATGATAACAAGGAGGGTAACCATAGGGTTTATGCCTTAGTGGAAAATGGAAAAATGAAGTTACATGCTACTTTGATTGAAACAAGAGGCATTTTATCTAGTTTTAATTTATTTGTATTAATTCATTCTGGGTCTTTATATAGTTTCATTTACCCTAAGGTTGCTTTAGAATGTAAACCATAACTAAAAATATGAGAGAAATTTGGAAAGTTGATTTTGGATATGGAATAAATATCCTATCATCAAATAATTAGAGCAAGTAGAATTAGACTTTGGAGTCTTTAAGACTTAGTTAAATTTGCACCTATCCCCATTAGGATCTTACTATGTTATCTTAGGAAGTGTAATGTATAGATGAAAGGTGGAATATAGTAATCCATCAAGGTATTATAACTTAATAAAGCATTAATAAATGGGTGTTTTCTCTATTTAGTATTGGTAAAATAGATAAACAATGATAAGGAACCTACTGTTAGAGACTATTCCATATTATAAGAGTTTAGGGATGCTTTTCCTGAATAACTACCATGAATGCCCCAATAAGAATTTTTGACTTTGACATTAACATAGTACTATGATTTTCAACAACCTCCAAGGCTACTTATAGAATGAATACAAATAAATCCAAATAACTTAAAGTTCTATTTGAAGGGATCCTAGATAAATGAGTTATTAAACCAAGTGTTTCCCTATGGGAGCATCTATGGTGTTTGTAAAAAAATAGGACACTACCCTACTATTACAAATTGATTGACAAATCTTAAACAAAGTATCTATACAAAATTGTGATTAGGTACAAATCCTAGTACTATGTTGTTTGCATTGACGTGTTCACACTAGTTTGGTAGTTGATTTTTCCTAACTATCCTAGTTAAGTGTTAGTTCACACTATAACTAGATTTAATTTTAAATAAAGTAATTATTATGTATTTTTGAAGTAAAAAATTTTATGTGCACTTACAAATTAGATTATTGTAGATAAATAGTTGATTCTCTTATTTTATTGGTTGTTCACATAACCAAGTGGTTGGATTGAAACAACCTTTCTGGAATATTTAACCTATACTCTCCCATTGTAAATCGGTCAAAGACTATGTTGAATTAAACATTGATGAGAGATAAATACATAAAGATTCACATTTTGTGTATTATGGCCTTTTAGCATTATATCCTTATGTGTATAATCTTCATTTTGTATACCTATGTTATCTATGACTTCTCTTCACTATGGGAATGGACTACATATTATATCCTAGAAATGAGAATTTATAACTCTGATATGGTATCAGAGACACCTTCCATAGCCTTTTCTCAATGATTTTCCATTTTTTTCTTCATTGTGAATTTGACATTATATTACAATTTGCTTGGAAGAAGCTTTATTGGAGAATTCAAAAAGATATTATTATAGAACCACTTTGGGCAAAGCAAACTTCATTATTGAGTATGTAACAACCAAAATTATATGAAATCATTGTCAATTTGTAAAATTTGAACAAAATGAAAAAAATGCTAATGTCAAAGGTAGAGGTGAGTGTATGTGTTGTGGAGGCCCCAAGCTATACGTTTTTCTAGGTCATGTTTTTCTAGGAGGAGAGTAGTATTCAAACAACAAAAATGAAACATGATAGACATTGATGGAGAAAATATATGTCAGTGCCCAATCATTAAACATTAGCATTAAGATGATTATGATTTACTCAATAAATATTTTAATGCCTTCATCATGTTTGATTTGTAATTATTAGAATATAATGACACCAAACCCTAGGTAGATGATTAGAGTTTAAATTTGCACATCATCAATGTGATTCACAGTTTTAATCTATGTGAGTTTTATGTTCACAACTCCATTGAATATATGTTCCACTACAACCTCAAACACATTATCTAAATAATAATAACAAAAATAATAGCAGTGGTATGAAGTACACATATGGGACAACAATTACATAAGAGAAGGAAAACAAGGTTTATCCCTATCCCTATCCCTACATTAATTTTTTGAATGGGAAGGGACAATTTTTTAATTTCTTTTTTGTTATATACTCAATAATATTTTGATCAATGTAGGTGCACCATATCATTTTTTCAAGAATGTAAGTTCAAGGGTAATTTCAATTCAAGCATTTTGGATCTCATATTAAATTGTATTACCTTTTTACTAATAAAGAGGAATGACTTCTCAAAAGGTGCATCTATGTATAGATGAGCTACAAGATTCTTCCTAAATTTTAAACATAAAATTTGTTAAGTATAAAAATATATTTTTTTCATTGGCATCCACAAAACTAAGGATTTTTATGGGTAATTTATGCAAGAGAAAATTTAAAATTATCCCAAAATTTGGAACCACAAGGGATTATGTTTTCCAATATTAATGATAGTTATAAAATAAATAGAAAAAAAGAGATCCACAAGAGACCCTACAAGATCTATGGGATAAATGGGATAAACTATAAAGTTACAATAGAATCACCTAAAAGTTTTTTCACCTTAGCTATTATTTCACCTCAAGGTTATTATTACATATAAAATATGTCTTATCAAAGCATACTTGTGGTGTTCTAAGACATATATAGTATAAATATCTAATTGATTAGCCCCATACTAACTAATCTATGAAAACAAATGTAGTGTTTACATGTATTGTCTAGAAGGCATCATAAACATGGAAGGTGATAGGCTAAAATTGGAAGAGTTGCAAACAATAAAGACCTATACACAATCACATTTAATTAGTTATCAACATTATAACCATAAGTATCAAAAATACATTTAATGCAATATAATGTGCTATATATTTGAATCATGGTCTTCATTAATGTATCCAATATACTCTATTGTAGAGTTGGTCATCATTTTGGGCCTTTGCATATATATTGTTAGGAACGTAGGAAGAGGTAATAGAATCTTATAAAATTATTTCTATTAATTTTAGAGGTTTGAATGTTATGAAAATTTTACATACAAGTATATATGATTTAAAAACATACTTATGAGTATTATATTTCTATTAGGAGGGCATGTTAAACACATCAAGATGATGAGACATCCAACCCAAATCTAGAGGCCCACCACCATGAAGAGGACAACACTTTAAGATCATTTGCAATAATCAATTACAATAATGCCACATCTAAACTTGAATGGCCTCATGTCAAAACCATCATGTAAACCAATGAGCATAAGTATGGTACAAACACAAACTAGGAACCCAATCTTAACATGATCTACAAGTAAAAATTCATTCCTTCCATAATCAAATGTTTTACATTGTAGAAACTAAAACTAAATATTCATGGCATCTCAATCTTGTACATTTTACAAATATCAAAGTTTCTTTACCCCTTCACTTTTAGACCTCCCTATTACCAAAAGACTCACATTCACCATCTCACATTAGGTTGATCCATATCATTTTGATGACCTAGGTCTCCTACTCTCTTACTTGACCTATAAGAAGAGAGGAACTAAGAAGTGAAATCCATCTATAATTGTGATTAAGAGCTTGTACATCTAGAAGTTCTTATTTTATAGGTCAATCATTATCATCAATCTAACAATCTGTAAACCATATCAAAGATTCAACATGTTGTTTCCTCTCCACCAAGCCTTCAGGTACTGTGACTCTATCAAAATTGAGCTAGATTTGACCAAAATATTAACTACTTCAACCATCTACCCAATTGAATTTTGGTAAGATAAGTACTTATTTCTCAGTATTCATTTACTTTATTCCCATTTCATAATCAACTTGGACCTTACCCATCTCTCAAAATCCATCTTTTGGATCTCGTCAATCAGCCAAATTACCAACCTAGATCCTCACATAGTAACTATCAATGGTTGACTCAACTACTGCCAATCTATCCAATTGCCGATGGTCACCTTCACCATCAACGATCACCTTAGTCACCAATAGTCAGCCAAACTACTAATGGTCACTATGGTAGTGAAAACCAAAAAGCTAATTTTACCTACCTACACCTAACCAAACCTAATGTTTTATGATCATACCTATTTAAATAGCCCCTTTTGATTGTTTGAAGCATACCCCAACCCTCTAACACTATTATTAATTAGTTTGTCACTAATTTAATCATTTCTAGCATATTTCTTAGCAAGCACCCTTGTATTCAATTTTAGTACCTTTTAATCCATTAATGCAAATACCTTATTTTTTGTTTATAATCTTAATTATTTAAAACATGTGGATTGATAACCCCTAAGGAATCTCTCACTTCTAGGATCTAGTTCTTGCTAGGCAATCCACTCAACTATATATCTAACAAACAAGTTTGCTTTAGTGCTTTCTATTTTCAGGTTATCCTCCCAAGCCAAAGAGGATCTCTTCACAATATTTTGATTCAATTCATGCATAATAGAATAGGGTTTTCAACCATAACCGTACTTAGTTTCTTCTTTCCAATTATAAGCATAAATTCACTAAAACATTTTGGCACACTTGGTGGGATCCTTTTGTCTCTACTTAGGTTCTTATTTGCTTTCATTCTCTCTCTATTCTATGTTTATTAATGAAATCAAAAGTTTCATTTGGTCTTAAAATCAAGTACATACATCAACTTCTTTAAATTTTAGTTCACATAGCTTAAATTAAAAGGAAAAGTAATCTATCATAGCTTCACTCTTTATTGCACACACTCAACCAAACCACTTTCACCAATTAAACATCAAAAAAACTTGAGACAAGGCCCAACTAGGATTCCATCACGTAGCGGAAACATTACCCTTTCTTGATAATCTCACTTAGAGGTCATTACCAAGGGGAGGGCCAAATTAGCTCTCTATTTGAGTATAATCTCTTGATATCAATATATTGGCTAAGAACCTGACACCCTTATCACCGTGGTGTGTGAAGTGAGGGAGTAGGCCCCAATACCAAGCCATGTATTGATTCCAATATAGATTATTTTTAGCACCTAAACACAACCTGAAACCAACCATAGACTTCCTTTTTTAGCACTTGATCTACACACCAATTTTATTCATACATTTTCTTAAGGCATAAGCCAAAAGTGAGATTAATTATAACTCTATGGTTTAACGTATATTTTAGAGTGTGATTTGATTTCTTTGATCATTTCTTGTCTTCTCTTTATTTGAGTAGTGAAGTTGTTTTTGATTTTTATCTCCCTTATCTCACATGGTTCTCACTCACTAGTAGCAAAGAGACCTTATAGATTAAAACCTATCACCAAGCCAACCTACCTCTTCTACCTCTTCATCTATGGACTATGTTTCTAAACCAAGAGACTCCCCTCACCCATTGGGAAGTACTACCTTCTCTTGGGAGGTTCCTCAAGGAGATGCAAATTTTTTTGCTTTCCTAGATAAAAATCATGTGGCCTTACAACACTATCCTATAACCACATCTTACCATATCTTAACTTTGGCTACATCTATAGATCCACCTTATGGCATGCATCCCCATATCATAGGGAGTAACTCCATTTCCATAGTTACTACCCAATCATTGACTATCCAAGCTTCCTCATCAACCAATAACCCCTTTGAGACTAATCTTGAGAACCAATAAACTCAAACTACCATTGCCCTTATACCTTCTACTCATACCAACCACTCCTTTGTAGTAGGAGTACCTACCTCTATCACTACCAACCTTCCTTTAGGTACTTCCAACCCATCAAACACTACTCTAATTCAAATCCTTGTGGCATCCATACCCTTTACCTTACCACCAATTATCACAAGGGTCACCACCCTTCCATCAGTCACCAACCTAACTACCACTCCTATCTAACAAGCACCCCTTAGACCAACCTTTGGCTACACCCATAATATACAAGGGCACATACCCCCTACCCAACCACATATCTCTACCAACCCTTATGTATCTTCCACCCAACCATTGACATCCACTTACCCATATGTGGCAACCTCCTAGCCTTATACCCACTATCATCATGTCTTTCAATTGCCACAATAGTATACATCTTATAGCCCTTTAAGTGTAAAACCCCAAGCTGACATAATGAAGATGCTTATGGACAATATGACTACCTTAGAGTCATCTATTTTGAGTGCTCACAACATCTTATCATATGAAAAAATTTGTAATTAGCCCATCCATCCATCCATACCTATCAGGCCATGTCCTCCCCAATGATAACTTCCCAAGTTATCTAAATTTCAAAGGAAGATCCCCAATTACACCTTAGGGAATTTAGGCATGATTGTTATCTCATCAATTATGATGATTCCCTTATCCTCCACACCTTCCACATGTCTCTAGCTAGACTAGAATTGGATTGGTATAGTGCTATACCTAAGCACTCCCTTTTTTCTTTCACCCAAATGGCTCAAACCTTCTTGGACCACTTTTTGATCAATATCTCCAAGAAAGTTTCTATCATCGACTTCTACTCTATCTAGTATTTTGAGGATGAATCCATTGTCAATTTTGTGGCTCACTGGAGAAGCCTGATCAACCAACTTTCCTTTTCCTTACCTCAACTCAAGCTCATAGATATCTTTGCTTAGACATGTGCCAAGTATATCTATTCCACACTACATGTCCAAAGATTTTTAACCTTTGATGAAGATTTTACCATGGCCTATAAGTTAGAGAATCGATCCATTGGTTTGGTGAATATTTTGTCGGCTAGCTAACTGGTGACCAAAATAGTTCCTATCACCATAACATAGGGAGACTGGTAATCTAATATTGTAGGTTTACCACATCCAAAGGGGAAAAATCTCTCCTCTCATCAAGGGGAGGTTCCCTATTAAAAATGCGGAGGCTATATACTATATATATAAGCAGAAAGTAAGACACAGGGGTGGGATAAACCATCCATCTCTCCTTTTTTAGAGATGATGCTAACAAACAGAAGAGAAATCTTGGGTGATTGGTGAAGGCACTTCTCTTATTTCAGAAGTAAAATTCAACCAAGAGCCAAATCCCTTCCTCGATAGTAGAAACCCTGGTGAAGCGATAGAAGGCACTTCTCTTCTTTCAAAAGTGCTTGTTCTTGCAAACAACAGGACTCTTTTTGGTAACAAGTGATTGGTAACTGGGTACAGAGTAACCAACAATCTAAGATGTAGCACAAAGTCTCCACCTTGACTGCCCTAGAGGGAGATACGAAAGACAATGAGGGCACAAAGTCATTCCAAGGTCTTTTAAATAGAAATAGAAAAAGAAAAACACACGTTGAAGACAACTATGACAGCACAAAGTCTGAAAGTAGTTGGCTTCAAGACACCTTCCTTATCACCTCCACTAGTTCTGCTTGTTAAATCAAATAAATAAGAATGCTTTCAAAATATAGACATAAGAACAATCTCCTAAAGTAGCACAAGCTATAACATCACAAAGGCTGTAAGTAACTTGCTTTCTCATTCAATCAAAGAAATATGAACTACAATTTGAGCACAAAGTCTTAGTAATGCCTTTCAATTTGGGTAGAGTTTCACTTTTGGTAAGGGGAAGATCTCCCTTCAAATGATACAAGAGATTACATTATATAGAGGCTTGAGGAAGGCTTGGCACTTTTTCCCATGGAGTGACCCATTCGGCACATTCAATGCCTTGGATGCATTTTTGGTCTTGTCAGGAAGGGCCATGCTAGAGCAAGGTAGCTGCCTTGATTATGGTATGTTAATTGATCTCTAGTGCTTCCTCCTGAGCCTAAATTACTCATTCATTCACCTATTTAGCCGTGCAACTATCTACTCTACCTTTACCTCCATGGGGACAAACAGACAGTGCTTTCAATGTCAACAGACCCCAAATATCTACTCGGTAAACTACTTCACCTACTGGCAGTAACTCCTGTTGAGTTTCCCTCTTTGTCTCTTCCTTCTCTTGACCCTAGCCTTAGGATTTTTGAATGCATCTAGGTTCATCTTTTGAGTCTACAAAAATCAAGAGATGCTTAAATGTAGTTGATTTGGAGTTCGCGGGTCTTTCCTCTATTAAAGGTTAATGGCTAACTAGTCACTTTAAATTCGACATCTATGGGCCTGTCGTCCTACTATGACATAGGTGAAGACATGTGGTAGCTTCCACAATTTTGAAATAATCTTATTGGAATAAGATTTGAAACTGTTAGAGGCTAGAGGCACGGATGCAAACACATGATAGCTTTTGTTGCACTAGGATGGGGCACATGGTGAGTTTCACTCTTTGAAGCTTCATCTAAAACTATGTCTCAACATGTGACACTTGGTAGCATCCACTGCACTTTGAGGCTCAAACCTTTCTTGAAGGGAACTTGCCCTTCGGGGTCTTGAAAAAGGTCTACTTCTAAATGTTGAGTTTCCCTCCGTAAAGGTGTCTGCCCTCTTTTATGACATGTGGCACCTTCCACCACTTTTAACTAGAGACACATGACATCTTCTATTGTTGACACTTGGTAGCATCTGCCTTCTCAAGCCCTTACAAAACCATAGAAATGCTTAGGGCTCATTGGGGCTCTTTTGGATGATGACACTTGTCAGTGTTTACCACTCTCTGCATGGGACACATGGCATGGTCCGCTACTCTTAAGAACACAAAGTGAAGCCTTTTGTGATTTCCACTTGTTGCCCTCTATAGAACTCTAGAAGAATATTTGTCAAAAGGAACCCTATAGCTTATAAAGAACTTTGAGAAGCAAATGCCAACATGTGTCTCATTCCACTGAGTTACAATGCTGACATGTGGCATGGTCTAAATATTTTTAACAGTGGCATGGATGAAGACATGTGGTAGCTTTCAAAAAGTTTTCAAAAGGGACACATGGCACCTTCTGCCACTTCTCTGAAATAAAGAATAAAGGGGCTCGATTGATGACACTTGGTAGCATCCGCCTGACTCTTTCTTTTGCACGTGTCTCTTTTCTTAATTGAGGTGGCCTTTGAACCTTTGAACCCGTGAACCTGATGAACTTATGAAGTAGTTCAAGTTTCAACAGTTTGGTCAGTTAATTCTTTTGAGTCACTTTGGCATCTTTAAACCAAGCGCATTGAACCATTTGGGGCTTGAACCCATTGAACTGATGAACCAAAATGGTTCAAGGTTCAACAGTTTAAGATTTTGAGACTTGTTAAGTGATCGAGGCTGTGGAACCTTGAAACGGTCAAACTTTGAACCTCTGTCAAAGCACTTAGCTCTTGTTGATGGCATTGAACCCTTAAAACCATTAAACCCATTAAACTAAAAAGGTTCAAGGTTCAATAGTTCAATCCTTGTTTTGATGCTTGCCAATAGACCCTTTGAACCGGTTGAACCTCCTAATCCTTATACCAAAAAGTTGAGAAAATGATGAAATTGAATGTTCAGAACAAATTTTTGGAAAGGGGAGGGACAATTTTGGCCATGCAGGACCAAAATAGTCATATGTTGTTTGAAAAATGAGGAGTCATTTTTCAGGGACAACAGCTGGCTCTAATTGGGGAACTTCCTTCAGTTGGAAACTTGAAACGGCTGAGGGGAGTAGAAACTAGAATCTCTAGTGCCTTGAAGTGTGCCATTGGGATACAGAGTCATGCTACCCAAAAAGAAAGGCTCCAAAAAAAATGAAAATGAAAAACACAAAACTAAACTAAAGACTATACAAATATACATATGTACAGAAGAACTCATCCGATACTTCAAGAGTTGAAGTGCTTTAGATGTTACCCATTGTGAGGTAGAGAAAAGAGAGTGCCATCTTGATACTTCAATAGGAAACTATCTTTACCATTGAGATGATGAATAGTAATAGGGCCCCTCCACAGGGAATCAAACTTTCTATGCATCCCCTTTGGTTCTCTTCTCTTGTCCCACAGTAGGACTTGATCTCCAATTTATAAATTATGATTCTTTACTTTTTGGTTAAAGAGCTTCTTCACCAGACTTGATGGGTGGTAATTCAGTCCACCACCATAGTTCTCTACTCATTTAGCTCAGCAAGGCACATGATCCTCTTCTCAAGTGAGTTTTCATACGTTTGATCTTCAATTCCCTTAGCCAATTTCAATGATGGCAATTCTAAGGTGATTGGTATCTCAACATTGACACCATAAAGAAGTTGGAAGGGAGACATATCAATTTCTCTCTTTGGTGTAATTCTATCTACCCATAGAGTATCAACCAATGCCTTATGCCAAGTCCTTTGGTTATCATCCACTAGCTTCTTGATGATAGTCACCAGATTTTTATTGCTTAACTCAGCCTATCCATTCCCTTGTGGGAAGTAATCAGAGGAATGGGAGAGTGTAATTCCATAGTAGAAGTAGAATTGAGTAATCTCCTAGGAAGTGAAATACGTTGCATTGTCAGTGACAATTTTGATTGGGACCCCAAACCTAGACATTATATTTTCTTTGAGGAAATTGCATACTACTTCTGAAGTAGCATGTTTGGTTGGAACTGCTTCCACCCATTTGGTGAAGTAGTCTATTGCTATGAGGACATAGTCATGTCCAGCACTTGATGATGGGTTTATAGCTCTAATAAAATTAATTCCCCATTTTTGGAATGGCTCTTTATGATCACTCGTTCGAGGGGCAGGGCAGCTAACTTGGGCCTTCCAACAAACTACTAGCACAATTCACATCCCCTGACCCACTTGTATGCATCTTGAAAGAGAGTTGGCCAATAATACATGCCTCATAGGATCTTATGGGCAGTCATAGGGGAAAAAAAATGTCCTCCATAGGCTGAATTATGGAAGGACTTCAGAAGTCGGCTTTGTTTCTCCTTGTCCATACATCGAAGGAACGTTCCATCAAGGCTCCTCTTGTATACGTTGTTGTCCCAGAGGATAAAATTAATAGCTTTTAGCTTGATGGTTCTCCTTTCTTTATAAGATAGGTGAGCAAGACACTCACCATAAGTAAGGAAATGAGAAATACCTAAATACCACTCATTTATGGTGGAGACAAAGAGGACTGTAGATGAGTCATCCACTTTTGGTTCTTCATGCTTTGTTCCTCTTGGCTTGTTATCAGTAATCAATTGGCATAGCCCCTTTCCACATACCAGCTTTGTTGGCTTGATGATCAAATTGAACTCCTGGATATTTGTAACCCAATTGCCTCTTTTCATCCCAAACTCCTGCTGAGTCAATATAGATTTCACTATGGTGTCGGGAACTAAGGTAGTAACTCAAGAATTGAGGATGTAGAAACAAAAATGTTTTATAGATTTCACCATTGCATAAGCATGATTCTCCATATTTGAGTACTTCAGCTCATGAGCTTTGAGAGGATAGCTCATGAAGGAAATGGGAGATTCCATACCTTCTTCATTCTGTTGAACTAGAATTGTTGAAAGCATATATTCTAAAGCGTAGCTGTAAATGGTTAACTCTCTGCTATAGTCTGGACAAGCCAAAATTGGAGCATGGGAAATGGCAGTCTTGACATCCTCAAAGGTTGACTTGTCTTCTTCAGTCTAGTTGAAGGTGGCTTTTCCCTTCATCATGTTTATAATGTGCCTAGTCTTCTCAACAAACTCAGGGATGAACCCCTGTAAGAAATTCACCTTTTCCAAAGAAAGAGTGAACAATAGTGTTGCTTGTGGGTAGGGAAAGTTCTTGGATAGACTTGACTCTATTTGAGTCAATCTTTATGCCTCCTTTGGACACAACATGTCTAATAAGTTTCCCCTTCATTACTCCAAAAACTAACTTTTTGGGGTTCAAGGAAATGCCATTCTGGCAGCAGTGTTCCAACACTTGTTGAAAATGGCTCACATGATCTAGGTGATGCTTAGAGAAGACAGTCAAGTCATCAAGATAAACTATGATGAACTTACCCATCTCATCCTTGAAGGCAAGGTCCATTGCTCTTTGAAAGGTGGCGCCAGCATTTATCAAGCCAAAAGGCATCCTTTTATACTTAAACGTGCCCCAAGGTGTGGTGAAAGTGGTCTTATGCTAGTCTGCTTCACCAACTTTGACCTAATTATATCTTGAGAAGCCATCTAACATTGATAACATCTCTGAGCCCGTCACTATCTATATCACTTGATCCATGATTGGCAAAGGATAATTATCCTTCAAGGATGCCTGACTCAAATTTTTAAAATCCACACAAAGGCAAATTTCACCATTGTTCTTTCTTATAGGCACTATATTGGCAATCCATGTGGAATGATGAATTGGGAAGATTATCCTGGCATTAAGCATTTTTTGTATCTCAGATAAAATCATACCTGATATTTTTAGATTATAATGCCGATACTTTTGCTTGTAAGGTGTTGAATTAGCCTTGAGAGGAATGTTGTGTCAGATTTCATCAGGCTAGAGTGATTTTAAGTCATCATAAGAGTACACTAAGACATCCATGTATTCATAAGCAAAGTGGTGAACTTGAAATTGTCTTTAGAAGTACAACATTTCCCAATGTTCACCATCTTGGGTCTGCCTTGGTTCCCAGATTTACTTGATCATACTCCTGGGAGGAGCTTGAATCCATTTGATAATGTTTGATGAATCTACCATGCTTATCAAATAGCTTCTCAAGGGAAACAAGGCCTTTGGGAATTTTATTCCCTTTTAGTTGCAAGAACTCCTCACCTATGCTTGAAATTGATTCAGGAGTCAGTTCAGGCTCTTGAGGTCCACTGCCTTCAAAATGCAACCGTTCAAAGCTATCCTTTTGCTCCAGAAAGGCAATGATTTGATTGTCATTATCAAATACCTACCAATGACTAGCATTATAAGGCATGCTAGGTCTAAATACCAGCTCAATAGTGCACCTGTCTCCTTTGAAGTCAGGGTGGGAGATCAAGAGAGTAGCTGAAATAGCTAGTGCATCAGCTTGATCATTGAATTCTTTGGGAACTACGGAGATGCTGAAAGCATCAAAGTTTTTGAGTTAATCCCAGACTAGATTATGGTAGTGGTGTAATATTTCATTCTTGGTTTGATATAGGTTTCTCACTTGACAAACCACTAATTTGGCATCTCCTTTAGCATGAAGGAGTTTGATGCCTTTATCCCTAGCAGCTTTTAATCCTAGCAATAGAGATTCATACTCAGCTATGTTATTAGTGTTGCTGAATTGCAACATATAAGATGAAGGAAAAATATCTCCTTGAGGATATATTAACATAACCCCAACTCCTAAACTAGTGGAGGAGCAGCTACCATCAAATTCAAGAATTCATACCTCATTTGATACTGATTTTCCTTTGGGTTCTTCTTTATTCAGAGGAGGGGATTCTTCCACACTTGCATTAGGTTCGGCTAATTCTTTTGCTATTCCACCTGAATGCATTTCTAGGTTGTCACCTATAGGAGCTTCATCAGATGCCTCATGAACTTCATCCATGGATAGAAAGTACTTACCCATGCCTGAAGACTCAAACATGATTTGAGCTTCAAGTGCTAAGGTCTGGGTAACTACATATTTTACTTCCTTTTCAAGGAGCAGCCTCTTCATGACACCTTTGACTAGAATCCTTATCTCTGATAAATCCATGCTCAATTCACCACCAATATCCCTACAGAAATTCCACCCAAGAAGGATACCATATGATGCTGGGACGTCTGCTACCAAGATAGTCATCTTGATTCTTTTGTCTAAAAAGGCAACAAATGCAAATTGGGCATCTTTTATTTGCCTTAATAGTGGCACTTGTTTGTTCTCCATGGAGAAGCATCTACCAAACATCTTGGTTAGTGTGAGATCAAGGGATTCAACTAATTTAGCTAGCATGACATTATTTGAAGCTCTAGAGTCAATGATGTAGTTATTTAGCTGCCATCTATTTATTAGCAATGAGACATAAAAAGGTTTAGTACTACTAGGAGAGGCAGGAGGGGAAATGAAAAGATTATTCCTAGTGGATGCATCCTTGGGGGGATCATGTGTCACTTTGGGAACTACCTGTTCAACAAGGACATTCTAGTTTTTAACACACTGAACCAATTTGTCTAATTATTCAGGATGGGACTGCAGGAATTCAAATTTAGACATTTGAATTTTGGTTTTCTTAACATGATCAATTATGTCAAATGCTAGAAATGAACTAGGTATAGAGGATGAGAGCCCATCTTTTTGAGTTTTAGGGGGGGGAGAACTAGACTACGAGTTTAAAGTAGAAGGCATAGGGGCATTTGGGGTTCTTACCTTTCTTGTAATCACCAGGCCCTTTAGATGGAAAGGAAGAGTGGATCCTCGCTTAGAAATTGAAACTAATGGTTGAGGTCAATCCTCTACTTTCTCTTTATCATCTTATTGAGTTGATTAATTCTTGGACTGGGTGAATATAGCATATGACCCCTTAGCCGCATTACCTTCACTTCTGGGTTCATCCTGATAGTTCAAGAAACCAATATGGGAGTCGCTAACTAATTCTTCTTCTTCCTTAGTGAAGAGATTAGTGTCATATTTAGGATTCAACTTAGGCTGGGATGAGAAGTCTTATTCAACTTCAAGATATCCAACTACTGAGTTAGTTGGAGGTGCTTCGAGGGCGAGATTCCTCTGTGGAGGAGGAAGGCGATTTTATTATCCCTAATTCTTGGCAGCATTACCTTGGTACGCTTGATTCTAAAATGTCCTCCTAGGTATATCTCTGTATGTAGGAGTAGATGACATTCCTTGCACCATTTTCTTCTTGAGAGCTAGCACTTCATTTGCTAGCTTTTGCATCATAGGATCAGTGGTGGCTGAAGGGGAGTATTCAGAAGAAGAAGAAGATTTACCTCTATTTGGATCCCTCCTTATCTTTCTTGCTAAAATAAGGTCATCTTCAACTTTGGTAGCCAAATCTTGAGTAGCTTTGAGATCTATGTGACTAGCTCTTCTTAGCAAAAAAATCACTTCAAGCAGTTGTGAGTTGATGAAGAAGCATTTGAGGTTTTCAGGGGTCAACTGAGCAATAGTAGGAATCTGGTTCTTTAGCTTATCAAACTTTGCTATGAAATCCCTCATAGGCTCTCAGGGCTCCTTCTTCATTTGTGTGAGCAAGGCCAACAAGGTGTGTGCATCTTCTACAGGCTTGAATCTAGCCTCAAATTTGGCTTTGAGTGTGTCCCAATCAATTATTGATCAGGCTTGTAGATGATAGAATCAGTCTGTAACAACACCTTGTAATGTTTCCATCAAAAGCCTAACTACCACGTCTTCAAATTCCATGCATATCACACCATAGGCTATGCTAAAGGCTACAACATGTTCATTAGGATGAACTTTTCTATCCCCAAATAATTTGGGGAAATTCTTTCTCGAGCTTTATGGAAGTTCATGCAGGGGTGGAGTTAAATCAAGCAGGCCAAAAGAGTTACCCCAGGGGCCTCGAGCTGCCATGATGGGATTATTGACAGTAAGGATTAAAAATTTGGGTAAAATTTGGATAGGCAAGGCTCTGCTAACAGTAGGAAAAGTAGCTCTGCCTTGTGTTGGTGTCCTAGTATAGGTAAGAGGGACACTCCTAGATTGTTGAACTTGAGGTTGGGGAGAAAGCAAGGGAGAAAGCAAGTTGAAATCTCTTTGTTGTGATAACTCAAAGACAGGGTCAACAACACCTTGAGCTCTTTGGCTTTTGGTATAGCATGGAGTTTCTAGATTGTGAATCAAAAATGGAAAAGGACTGGTCACACTTCAGTTTGAAGCTTGAGGCTTCAAATTGCTTGTCTTTCCCCATCAGAGTCACCAAAAACTGTTGGGTGAATATTTTGTTGGCCAGCTAATTGGTGACCAAAATAGTTCCTATCACCACAGGATAGGGAGATTGGTCATCCAATGTTGTAGGTTTACCACATCCAAAGGGGAAAAATATCTCCTCTCATCAAGGGGAGGTTCCCTATTAAATATGTGGAGGCTATATACTATATATATAAGCAGAAAGTAAGACACAGGGTGGGATAAACCATCCATCTCTCTTTTTTTAGAGATGATGATAACAAACAAAAGAGAAATCTTGGGTGATTGGTGAAGGCACTTCTCTTCTTTCAGAAGTAACATTCAACCAAGAGCCAGATCCCTTCTTGGATAGTAGAAACCCTGGTGAAGCGACAAAAGGCACTGCTCTTCTTTCAAAAGTGCTTATTCTTGCAAACATCAAGACTCTTTCTATTAACAAGTGACTGGTAACTGGGTACAGAGTAACCAACAATCTAAGATGTAGCACAAAGTCTCCACCTTGACTTCCCTAGAGGGATATATGAAAGACAATGAGGGCACAAAGTCTGAAAGTAGTTGGCTTCAGGATACCTTCCTTATCACCTCCACTAGTTCTTCTTGTTAAATCAAATAAACAAGAATGCTTTCAAAATATAGAAATAAGAACAATCTCCTAAAGTAGCACAAGTTATAACAACACAAAGTCTGCAAGTAACTTTCTTTCTCATTCAATCAAATAAATATGAACTATAATATGAGCTCATAGTCTTAGTAATGCCTTTCAATTTGGGTAGAGTTTCAATTCTAGTAAGGGGAAGATCTCCCTTCAAATGATACAAGATATTACATTATATAGAGGCCTGAGGGAGGCTTGGCACTTTTTCCCATGGAGTGACCCATTCAGTGTATTCAATGCCTTGGATGCATTCTTGGTCTTGTCAGGAAGGGCCATGTTGGAGCAGGGTGACTACCTTGACTGTGGCATGTCAATTCATCTCTAGTGCTTCTTCTCGAGCTTGAATTACTCATTCATTCACCTGTTTAGCCGTGCAACTGTCTACTCTACCTTTACCTCCAAGGGGACAAATAGATGGTGCTTTCAATGTCAGTAGACCCCAAATATCTACCCAGTGAACTACTTCACCTACTAGTAGTAACTCCCACTAAATTTCCTTCTCTATCTCTTCCTTCTCTTGACCCTGGCCTTAGGATTTTTGAATGCATCTGGGTTCATATTTTGAGTCTGTAAAAATCAATAGATGCTTAAATGTAGTTGATTTGGTGTTCACGGGTCTTTCCTCTATTGAAGGTTAATGGCTAACCATTTGCTTTAAATTTGACATCTGCAGGCCTATCATCCTACTCTGACATAGGTGAGGAGATGTGGTTGCTTCTGCAATTTTGAAATAAGCTTATTAGAATAAGCTTTGAAACTATTAGAGGTTATAGGTGTGGATGTAGAAACGTGACAGCTTCCACTATACTGGGATGGGGCACATGGTGAGTTTCATGCTTTGAAGCTTCATCTAAAACTACATCTCAACATGTGACACTTGGTAGCATCCACTGCACTTTGAGGCTCAAACCTTTCCCAAAGGGAACTTACCCTTTAGGGTCTTGAAAAAGGTCTACTTTTGAATGTCGAGTGTACCTCTGCAAAGGTGTCTACCCTCTTTTATGACATGTGGAACCTTTTTCCACTTTTAACTAGAGACATGTGGCATCTTCCACTATTGACACTTAGCAGCATCCACCTTCTCGGGCCCTTGCAAAACCATATAAATACTTGGGGCTCAGTCGGGCTCTCGTGGATGATGACACTTGTCATCTTCTACCACTCTCTACATGGGACATGTGGCACGATCCACTACTATTAGGAATGTAAAGTGAAGCCTTTTGTGATTGCCACTTGTCACCCTCCGCAAAACTCTAGAAGAAGCTTTGTCAAAAGGAACCTTGCAACTTATAAGGAACTTTGAGAAGTGAATGCTGACATGTGTCATGCTTTGCTGAGTTACAACGCTAACATGTGGCATGGTCCAAATATTTTTAGCAGTCACGTAGATGCAAACACGTGGCATCTTCTAATGAGTTTTCAAAAGGGACATGTGGCACCTTCCACCACTTCTCTGAAACAAAGCATAAAAGGGCTCAACTGATGACACTTGGCAGCATCCACCTGACTCTTTCTTTTGCATGTGTCTCTTTTCTTAACTGAGGTAGCCTTTCAACCTTTGAACTCGTAAACTCGATGAACTTATGAAGTGGTTCAAGGTTCAACAGTTCGGTCAGTTCATTCCTTTGAGTCACTTTGGCATCTTTGAACGAAGTGTGTTGAACCGTTTGGGGCTTGAACCCATTGAACCGATGAACCAAAATGGTTTAAGGTTCAACAGTTTAAGCTTTTGAGACTTGTTAAGTGATTGGGGCTGCAAAACCTTGAAATGGTCAAACCTTGAACCTCTGCCAAAGTGCTTAGCTCTTGTTGATGGTGTTGAACCCTTGAACCCATTGAATTGAAAAGGTTCAAGGTTCAATGGTTCAGTCCTTGTTTTGATGCTTGTCGACAAACCCTTTGAACTGGTTGAACCTGCTAATCCGTTTACCAAAAAGTTGAGAAAATGACAAAATTGAATGTTCAAAACAAATTTTGGAAAGGGGAGGAACAATTCTGGCCATGCAGGACCAAAATAGTCATATGTTGTCTAAAAAATGAGGAGTCATTTTTCAGGGATAACACCATTGATGAAGAAAAGATAAAGCTCAAAAACAAGAACTCAACCTATAACACCAATGAGTCTTCTTCCTCCAAGTCAAGCAACCAGTCCAATACCAACACTAGGACAAAGGGAACCATGAATGTGGCTATCTTGAAAGCCACCCTTCGACCTACTATCAACCAATCTAATTACTCTAGTTCCTCAAAGTAGAAACCTAAGGAACAAAACTTGAAACAACCAAAAGTAATTCATCCCACTCAGAGAATCTTATGCTTCCATTTTGGAGAAGTTATTGAAATCCAACATCATTCAAATTCCTCTTATTAATCCACCCAAAAAATTTGAATCCTCTCATCCTACACCTTGTTGGCACAATGATAATAATTTATGTGCCTTCGACTGAGTGATAGGAAATGATGCCAATAGGTGCAACACTTTTAAGAGCCTTGTCCAATCCCTCATTAATAAGGGGGAGATTACATTGGACAACCCTAAGGAACCATCAAACCAAGCCCTTGATATATTTAGACAACCCTTCCCAAACCATGCTCCTACCAAGAATGAGAGCAATAACATCAAGTGTTCTCATGATACCCATATAGTTGACATGGTTCTTCACACACTCATTACTAAAGAGCCTATTGACCAGCCTATTTATCTCTCATCCTCTTCATATATTTAGGAAGTAGAGTTACCTTCCATTCCTTTGAATACCCAAACTAAGGAAACACCATATTTTCCCCCTCCACTTATTGAGGTAGTGGAGCCACTAGTCACCCTTTTAACTGATATACTGAAATAACCAACCATTTCCACCCTGTCTTTACCTTTAATTATTGAACAACCTTTTACCCCTTCAAAAATTGTTCCCAAGAAGGAAACCCTCATGTTTACTCTTATGGAAGAGCCACCTATCCCAACTTTTCATTATTTTATTGAGGAAGAGGATGAGTTTCCCATCCCTATGTCTCCACCTAGGGGTTTATCTTTCAGGTCTATTATTCAAGAAATCAAACTAACTTACAAAACATTCTCTAGTGTAGTGAAAAAACTAGAATTTATCTCAAACCCTGACATAGATTAGGCCACCTTTTGGTAGAAATTAGGGATAACTTATATTACCAAGAAAGAACCCCCAAAAATATCATTAGTAGAATAATCCATCACTTCCACCTTCTGAGCTTCTACCCTATTAATTAACTTTACCAAACATCAATCCCTCAACCATCCAAGACACCTAGAACCCAATCAATCAAGTCAACTTCTCTAACCAAACCTACCCAACTAATCAAAAACTTTGGTATCCTCCCTACACCAAGCCTTAGTCACCCATCTGTGAAATTAGACCTAACCTCTTTGAACCCACCAACCAAAAACCAAACTAAAGAAACCAAAGAAGCAAAACCACACAAAGGTTATAAGGCTCAAATTTTGCCTCCCTTAACCTTTCCCTTCATTCTAGGGCCTCATCCCTCTACTTTGAGTAGGAATTTAATTGCCTCTACCAAAACCCCACCACCTCTCTTGGTTACACCTTCATAGTTTCTCTTTGATGCACCTCTTTTCACCACACCAATGATACCTAAGATACCTAACTTGTGATCTTCCACCTCTAGATCATCAACCTCCTTGCCTATACTGAAGCCATCAACCAATCATACCACCCTACCCAAAACACCTATCACCAAACCTATTTCCAAGTAACCTCCTATCTCAACCACCAAAGCAAAGACCACTAATACTTTACCATATTTGGCTAAATATAATTTGATCATTTTACATAGGTTATTATAAAACTCTTATTTATCCCTACCTCCCATCAAAACCTTTGAGCCTCTAGATTCTAAACCCATCTGGTATAATGACAACCACATGTGTTCTTATCATAAGACACCTGACTATAATACTGAGAATTTCAAAGCTCCCAAACCATCATCCATCATCTTTACAATGAGGATGATCTATTACTATACAAATCTCCTATGAGCCCCATACCAATCCAACCAAAAACCATACCTACCCAACAATCACCTACTCCTTCACTCTCACCTCAAAGTGAAGATGACTCTGACCAATCCTCCAACTCAACCTCTCCTTCTATTTATACTATCAACATGGTCACAAGAGAATAATATAAGGATAAAGGGAAGGTTAAGGTGTCCATTCCTTGGATATACCCTTCCTTAAATGCCCAACCAACCTACACCCAACTATCTCCATCTTTGACTAAACCCAAGGTGTCTATCTTAGGTGCCTCCCAATCTAACCCCTCAGAATCCATCAGGAGAGTTATTCTCAAATAACTTCATCATACCCTAGTGAAGATGAGCTTGTATGATTTAATCTCTACCTCTTCCCATCACCACAAAGTACTTATAAAGTCTTTATAATCCATCAAGGTCCAACCTAAAGATCCCTAACCTCTAGCAACCTTTGTTGGTGCCCTTTAGATTTCCAACCTTGTTACCTTCAAGGATTCAAAAATACCCTTCATGCATCCTAAAGACCTATATCCTCCTCTCTTTATCACTACCTATATCAAATAAACCCACATAAAATGGGTTATGATTGATTAGGGAGCTATCATTAACATCATCTCCTCTCACACTTGCAACCAACTCAACTTGTCAAATAATGTCATGTCCAAATATTTGGCCATCCCTCATTCCTTCAATGATACCATGGCTAGTACCTTTGGAATTTTCATCCTTCACATCCATTTAGGACCCCACACACTCAAACTTTTTTATATTGTAGAAGGTGAATTTCAATACAAAATCTTATTGGGATGACCTTGGATTTGCTCCATGGGTTGTGTTCCCTCTACCCTCCATTATTTCATTAAGTTTGAGTACGAAGGCTAGGTCATCACCATCCAAGATGAACCAAGTCCTTTCTCAACATAAAACATGACCTATCACCCCATTTATGTCCTCATACCTTTAGCCATCACACCCAAAATAGCTAAAACCTAACCTTTAACCACTAAAGCGAATACCATACCTCCTTACATCGATGAGGCATCAACTAGTTTCTCTATACCTTCAAACCAAATCCCCACCATAGACCCTTTGGAATAAATGTTCCATCACCTTTCACTAGGGGAGTTCCACCTTTTAGCACTTTATGCTTTCCCTACTCCTCATGAGTATGAATAACTTACCAACCAACTGAGATATGACCCCAATGTCATAAATATCATTCCCTTTGGACCTCCCCACCATCAGACCCATTTTATTTATGGGGGACTCAACAAATACCTTAGTGTTTCTACCACCTCTCTTTCACCTTGACCATTTACCACTAGTTTCTCTT
Source organism: Torreya grandis (assembly GCA_037957365.1). Taxonomy (NCBI): domain Eukaryota; kingdom Viridiplantae; phylum Streptophyta; class Pinopsida; order Cupressales; family Taxaceae; genus Torreya; species Torreya grandis. The sequence goes on from JARHVA010001143.1 coordinate 1,963,552, forward strand.
ACCTAAATAAACCTAGCTTCACAAAGACATACCTCCATCAATGTGCTTGGAAAGGCTTTAGTCTTTGGTGATATGTGCATGGCCCATATGAATTGGTCACCATCAAAACTAGGAAGCCACATGATAATCATGAATTGGGTTTCATCTTACCTGATAAGAAGAAATCAAAACAACCCATCATTATCATTATTGAGGAAGATATCCCCTCCTCACTAACCTCACCTCTGCTTGCATGTGAGGATGATGACATCATCCAACCTAACTTTTTTTTTGTCAACATGATCAACCTTAGACCCTTGACTTATAAGAAGGAGGGTAACTATAACCATCGCTTTGACCCATCCTAAAATGATAGGAGATGGCTCTTCTAATATTAACATTATTTAGTTCTAGGATGATGATTCTATTCTCACCTATCTTGGTGCTCTGGATTCCTCAATCCATAAATATCTTCCTCTTGAGTTTTTGACCATGTTTAATGAATCCACCATGGATATAACTTGGGTGCTCTAGATAGGCTCCACTTTGTCAAAATCAGCCAATTTTTGACCACTAAGGAACTTAGTGACTTCCTCTCTTTCCTCCAAGACCACAACATAGAATTTGCTTGGTCTTATAGTGATATGTGTGGAATTAACCCAACCATTTCTACTTATAAAATAGTCACTCACCATGATTCCAAACTAGTCAAGCAAAAGCTCCGATGCATGCATCCCCACATAACCCTTCTTGTCAAAAAATATCTTTAACATCTTCTATCTATGAATTTCATTCAACCCATTGACTACCCCCAATGGGTCTTAAATGTCATACCTATCACCAAATCCATAAGGGGATTATGAATTTGTGTGGACTTTTGTGACCTCAACCTCACCTAACCCAAAGATGACTTCCCTCTATGCAACATCAACCAACTTATTGATCTTATAGTCAGCCATAAGATGTTATCTCTTATCAATGGACTCTTGAGTTATAATCAGATCTTGATTACACCTAAAAATTAACATAAAACCACCTTTACCACTCCTTAGGGAATCTTCTACTATAGAGTCATGCCTTTTGGACTAAAGAACACTAGTGTAACCTACCAATGTGTCATGACCTATATTTTCCATGACCTCATCCATAAGATTGTAGAGGACTATGTGGATGATCTTGGAAAATCTAAACTTTGAAAGGATCACTTGGTTGCTCTTAAGACCATATTTGAATAACTTATCCATTACCATGTACACCTTAACCCCAAGAAGTGCATGTTTGGGGTCTTATCAGGAAAGCTTCTTGGATTTATCATCTCCCTTCATGGAATCAAAGTTGATCCCACCAGGATCAAATCCATCCTTGACATGCTTCCTCACATCAACCTTAAGAAACTTTGTAGCCTATAGGGAAAGCTTAGTCCATTTGTCACTTCATTTCCTAGCTTTTGGACTAGTGCCAACCTTTCTACCACCTTCTGAAGAAGGATGTCTCTTTCAAGTGGAATAGTGAATGTCAAAAGGCCTTTGATTCACTCAAAGAGTACCTTTTGTCACCACATATCCTCACCCCTCCCAAGGATGATCAACCTTTATACCTTTGTATCTATGCTATTAACCATTCCCTAGGGGTAATGCTAGCTCATCAAGATGAACAACATAGAGAGTAAGTTGTATATTACATTAGTCACACATTGGTAGAATATGAGACTAAGTATACACATACCAAGAAGTTTTTCTTAGCTTTAGTCTTCATGGCTACCAATCTCTACCACTACCTTCTTAACCACAAAACCTATGTTATAACCAACACCAACCCTCTCAATTACATGCACTCTAAGCCATACATAAACTAGTGTATGGCCAAGTGGATCATGATCTTAGCTAAATTTGACCTTGAGTTCCTCCAATAGAAGTTAATTAAGGGGCAAGTCATTTCTAACCAATTGGTTGAAGAACCTTTTGCTAAAAATGAACCTCCCCCTCTAGAGTTCCCTGATGAGTCTATTGTGGCCCTCTCTCAAGAAAATTTCACCTATCAAGTCACCATGTTCTTTGATGGATTAAAGTATCAACATGGTGGGGGATCAGGTATCATCCTTATCCCCTTTGATGGTGAGCCTCTACCTCTATCCTTCAAGTTTGATTTTGAATGTACCAACAACATGGCTGAGTATGAAGCCCTAATAATAGGCCTTCAAACTAACGTATCCCTAGGATTCAAAATAATCAATATCTTTGGTGAATTTCAACTTATGGTTAATCAAATCAACTACTCTTACCAGTGTAAGAATAATGTTCTATAATAGTACATGTAACTAGTTAATGAACTCTTAGCATCATTTGAGCACTACCACATCTAGTCAACTCTATGATCTACCAACAAGTTTGTTGACACCATGGCTTCCCTTGCCTCTTAGATACCATCCACACCCTTAAACTCTAAGCTATCTATCATTATCCACAAACTTACCCAACCTTCCTATGTCAAACTAGATTCTCCCACCATTTTAGATGTGGAAGAAAACCAACCCAACCTTTGGTATCAACAAACCTTTGAATACCTTAACCTTGGCATAGTTCCTTCTAGCCTCTCTAAGAATGATTGAAGATAGTTTATCTAGAGTATCTCTCACTATACCATTATGGGGGGAATTATCTATAAGCATAGCTTTGATGGCCTCCCATTTCATTTCTTTCATAGTCATGAAGCCTCTCATGGTATCAAAGAAATGAATGATGGTATTTATGGGGGAAACTTTAGTATCCTTTATATAACTAAATGTATCATTTGTCTTGGCTAATATTGGCCTACCCTTAACCAAGACTATTGTGCTTATCTGAAAAAGTGTGTCAAATGTCAACAACATGCTAATTTACATCATGAACCTAGCCATAGCCTTCACATTTCTATTTATTTTTGGCCCTTCTCATAATGGGGTCCAGACCTCATTAGTGAAATTAATCCCCATTCCTCGTAGTGACACCATTCTATCATTACCATGATCGAGTATTGTTAGGGTGTGGAGCTAAAAGCTTCACCTTGATGTAAACATGGAGGTTTCTGAGTATGACAGTCACTGACGTTGGCAGGCCACAACCAACGTCGGTCAGAGGATCAGTGCAAAGGAAACCAACATCAGCAGGTATCGGCCGGCGTCGGTCACCTCCAGGCAGACAGGGACCGACGTCGGTCACCTGTGTGGTTCCAAAACTGATATTAACGAATAGTCAGTTAAGTGAATGGGTTGTTTGCATGATAAAGACTAGTTCGAGTCTTGAGCCGCAAGTCTAATCATTGTATGCATGAGATCTATATAATAGAATCATGGGTTGTATTGTTAAGTGTAGAACTTGGAGAGTTCTTTCCATGGTAGAATCAAGTAGGATTCTTCATGTATGTAAGGTCAGGGTTGATCTGCAGGGTGTTGTAAGATCATGGAGGAGATCTACATGTGATAAGTAAGATTAGGTTAGTCTGCAGGGGTGTGTGTATGCGAGGGTCAAAAGGAGATCAGCGGGGGAGCAAGATCCAAGGTGACAGTAATACATCAAGGAGCAAGATCATGGTGAGATCTACTTGGAGTACCGGTTCGTACTCAGTTGTACTGGCAGTACAATGAGGTGAACAACAGCTTGTGTTAGCTATGTGTTGTGACCTATTGAGAGAAGATTACTCTTGAGGGAAGATTACTGTAAGCCCATGAAGTGGAAGAAGAGTGTGATCTCTTTGTTGTAATTTCCTTCTAACTGAGTTGAATACAATTGTGTGTTGCCTCTCATATTCTGTGCTATTTCTCATTGATAGTTATTTTTTCTTCTGGCTATTTTCGCATGCTTAAGTTGCTTATACAATGGTAATCATGTGTGCTCTTAATTCTGACAAGTTGTGTCAGAGCTTTGGGGAACCTAGGTCCTATCAAATGGTATTAGAGTGAGGTTGGAGGTTCTCAGAGTGAGTTTGACTAACAAATGGTTTAGATCTGGTTAGTGGTTTTTTGATTACAAGTTACTCACAGGGGTTTCTGATTGAGTGGGAGTATAGCAATGACAAAAGAAGGTAAGTTGAGAATGAAGAAATTTAGGCACGGGATTAACACCAAAAGGAGTGTGGTGGGTAGTCTTAAATATTGAGCTTGAAGAGGGATACAATCCAAGAAATAGATTAGATGGGGTACAGGTATAAGTATAGGTGCAGCTATTTATCTCCAAGTGGGAGATTGTTAGGGTGTGGATCTAAAATCTTCACCTTGATGAAAACATGGAGGTTTCTGAGTATGACAGTCACTGACATCAGTAGGCCACAACCGATGTCGGTCAGAGGATCAATGCAAAGGAAACTGACATCGGCAGGGATCGACCGATGTCGGTCACCTCCAGGCAGACAAGGACCGATGTCGATTGCCTGTGTGGTTCCAAAACTGTTGTTGACGAATAGTCAGTTAAGTGAATAGGTTGTTTGCATGATAAATAATAGTTCGAGTCTTGAGCCACAAGTCTAATCATTGTAAGCATGAGATCTATATAATAGACTCATGGGCTATATTGTTAAGTGTAGAACTTGGAGAGTTCTTCCCATGGTAGAATCAAGTAGGATTCTTCATGTATGTAAGGTCAGGGTTGATCTGCAGGGTGTTGTAAGATCATGGAGGAGATCTACATGTGATAAGTAAGATCAGGTTGGTCTACAGGGGTGTGTGTATGCAAGGGTCAAAAGGAGATTGATGATGGAGCAAGATCCAAGGTGACAACAATACATCAAGGAGCAAGATCATGGTGAGATCTACTTGGAGTACTAGTTCGTACTTAGTTGTACTGGTAGTACAATGTGGTGAACAATATCTTGTGTTAGCTATGTGTTGTGACATATTGAGAGAAGATTACTCTTGAGGGAAGATTACTATAAGCCCACGAAGTGGAAGAAGAGTGTGATTTCTTTGTTGTAATTTCCTTTTAACTGAGTTGAATACAATTGTGTGTTGCTGTAGACAACGAAATGGTGTCTACCCCTTGGTCATTTCTCCCCCTCTTAGTCCACTTAACCACTCCTAACCCATGTCTTGTTAATTTAAAATAATTAGCTATTTTAAATTAACAAAAACTCCTTTTCTCTCTCCCTTGCCACCTCACCACCCTTGGATACCCTTCTTTGGATTCCCTTCATTCCCCACATGGCCAATATTAATTCTTAGACCCCCATTCCAACTTCTCCCCTTTAACCTCTTGTCCATTTTAATCACCTTCGACCATTTCTTCCTCAGACTCGCTGACCTAGTAGCTGGGAAAACAGGCGAAAGGCTATTTTTAGACTTTTTCCTGCCTTCCAGCCACCGACATCGGTCAACTTTCGACCGACATCGGTGATATTGCCAGCATCGACAGCCTTCATAATGGTTTTCTGCATCCATTATCGCTCCTTCGACTCTCTCTCGCATCTGACTCTGGAATCTTTGCATCAGCCTAAATCAATCTGTTCCTTTACTCTACCACTCTGCCAATCTTCAAACCAAGCCTCTCACTCTCTCCCTCAGGTGCAACAGTAGGGATTCTGTATTCAGCCACTCCACTAGCGACAGGACCTTCACATCAACAGCACCAACAACAGGAACACCAGTCTACAACACTCCTTCTACAGGCCATAGGTATGTATTTTGTTTGTACTTTCATTGTGTTTTCTAGTTATTTTATTCTAAGTATTATGAACTAGATTCAGTAATCCCTATCCCCAGACTAGACTAGACCCAAATCCTCATCTCCCTGTCCCCCTATTGGTCTCCTCTATCCCTCTGTCCCCTTTTGACATTCTGTGCATTGTCCCAGACCTCTGTACATACTCCCAGACCATTCAACCAAGCCCAAAACTCTATCTCAGACCCGTCCACAGAGCAAAACTCGTCCAGACCTCATCCACAGACTACTACCCTGACCAATGCTGGTCACTTCCCCCACTGACGTCAGCAGACCTTGACAACCGATGCCGATAGGACCACCGACACTGGCGACTATAACCAGGCTAACAACAACATTCAAGTAAGCATTTGCTTCTATTTTTCATTTTGTCTTTATCATTTTTAGTCTTTTATTATTCTGCTATTTATCAGACATCCTTTTATCAATCAGTGGGTTGACATCCCTCAAGCTTTTGCTTCTGGGATCAAGCTTTCGCTTGGCAGCCCACCATCTCCTCATCTAACGTCTTCTTTGTCTTAGTCTCTTTCTCTTGCAGGTGTCATCCTCCATAACCAAAGAGGAGTTCTCACGACGTCTGGATAAATGGTGCGCACGACTACATCCAGGTACACACAAGCCTTAGACCATTTCTCTTAGTTTCTTAATTCTCTCTTTGAATGTAAAAAGTGAAAATAGCGTAGAAACATTCTGGCACACCCAGTGGGACCCTTAGGGCCTTCCTTGGCTTCCTTTCCTTATTTTTTCATTTAGGTGCATTAGGTTTCTCCCTCTTCACCTCTTTCTTCTCTTCTAAACGACATCATAAGCAGGAATAAAAAGAACTTTTCTTTTCTTTTCTTGCACTTCTAGACTAGTCAAAAATCATATCCTTCAAACCCTTTCTCAACTTGTCTTTCATCCGAACTTAACATTTCGACTTGGGCTTAAAAACACACTACATTGCATTTCTACTTGCTTGCATCTCTTAGTCCACATCTAGTAATTAGACCGCATCATGAATTAATCACACTTATGTTACACAACCGAACCACTTACACTAAATCAAACATCAAACTTACCTGAGACAAGGCCCGACTGGGATTTCATCCCCCAACAAATACCTTACCCCTCCCTGGTAATCTCACTTGGATTTCATCACCAAGGGGAAAGCCCACTCCGTTCTCTGGTGGAGGATAATCTCTAGGCAAGGTATATTTTGGCTAAGCGAGACTAGCTTATCACTGGACTCGTGAAGTGAGGGGAGCTTGCTCCTTATCACCAGGCCACATACCGAACCTAACCCAGAATCTTGAGTGCCTAAACAAACCTAAAACCATCCATAGACTACCTCGTCTAAGACCCATTCTTCCAGCCAACCTCCCAAACATCACTTTAAGGCATAAGTCACAAGATTCTAAAAGTTGATTCTTAGGATTTAACGCTTAGGGTCTGCCTGTCTCCATCTCTGTTTTTCTATTCTTATCTGCTTGTTTGAGCTTGTGAGGACGTTCTTCTTCCTTTTTTTTTCCAAAAACTCTCAAATCTTTTGAGTTTTTGGAAACCACAGTCATTGGCATCGGTTTTACCACTGACGTCGGCAACCGTTCTCGCCGGCATCAGTTATCTGACCGATGTCAGCCATCTGATATCACCGACATCAATTTTTCAACCGATGTCGGTCACTGTCACAGCCCCTTTTTTTTCAAAATAGTATCCTAAAACCTGACCCCTTTTCTACCAAAACCACATTCTAAGTTTCTGAAACTGAAAAAACACAGTTTCTGAAACCTGACCCTGTTTGCCTTGAATGGTTTTGACACGCAGTCAAACCAAAGCTCTTCTTGACCACGCGAGACATCAACCACTTTCGTCCTCCCCATCCATAACCAATCCTATAATGGAGTTCCACTTGGAGACCGAAAGAACTCCTACTCGACCAACCCCGACTCAAACTCCCATCGTCCCTGAAGGGGACCAAGATTTCAAAAGATTCTTGGACCTCAATGTCAAAGCCCTCCAAAACTGTCTTGCAAGAAACCAAATGCGGGACCTTTCACTTGTAGCAGCAATGACATCGACATCATCCGCTACCCAACCCATCATGACTTAGCCTATTGTCTCGACTAGTCACTCGACCATGGCCAATACACAAAGTTTGGCCTCCCCATCTATTTTCAAACCTGCCTCCATCGGGGTATCATTACTCCCTCAACCACACATAATTCAACCAAGTTCTACACCATACCAGAACTTGGTTGTCTTGACCTCACCCACTCTTGCACCCATACACATGGGAGTGACAACCTATCCTTTTACCAGTGCTGCCACTCAACCACCTCTGGCGGTATCTAGTTAACTTGTGTCCTCCAATTTCATGACACAAGCCCCTTTGACCATGACATCTATCCCTATGACGCACTACCCTTATGTTGTGCCTACAAAAGTGCAACCAAGTATGTCATACGCCTCTTTGACCACCTTACAGGTACCCTACAACTTAGGGGGTGCCCCACCTGCCAATCTGTCAGCAGACATCATCAAAATGCTGATGGACAAAATGTCTAGTCTCAAGACCTCTATCTCTGGTTCAAGTAATGCTCTGTCATATGAGAAAATTTGCAACAAACCCATCCATCCTTTTGTGCCCATCTGATGTTATCCCAACCAGTGGGAGCTTCCTAAATTTACTCACTTTCAGAGTAAGGAAGACCCGCAACAACATCTTCGAGCATTCAGACACGCTTGTTATCTCATTACCCATGACGATGCGTTACTTTTACACACATTCCCTATGTCCCTTTCTGGCCCCGCCCTTGACTGGTATAGCTCTCTTACCAGACATTCTATCTTTTCATTCACTCAGCTCACCAAATTATTTCTTGACCATTTTTCTATCAACATCACCAAACAAGTCTCAATCACAGACCTCTACTCCATCAGGCAATTTGACAACGAATCAATAGTCAATTTTGTCACCTATTGGAGAGGCTTGATCAACCAGATCTCCTTCTCTTTGCCTCAACCTGAGCACATTGAGCTCTTTTATCGAGCATGTGCTAGGAACATCTCTTCTACCTTGCGGATCTAGACATTCCGCACTTTCGACGAAGCTTTCACCATGGCAAGAAAGCTTGAACTCTGTGCCATCGATGAAAATAAGGTCAAATTGTGTAATAACAACGCAAAATCTAATGACCCTTCTTCATCCAAACCTTCTACCCACTCCCAGTCCAAGGGGTCAGCAAACACTGTCATCTTTAGACCATCATCTTCAACAATAACCAACCGACCTCAATTTTCAACATCAGACTACATCAATAAACATTTTCAACATCGATGCATACAACGTCAATTCACTCCAATTGGAGATTCATATGCCTCTATCTTGGATAAACTCGTCAAGCAGGGGGTCCTCAATCTCCCTTCAATCTGACCACTTCAATTCGACCCCTCAACACCTATCCCTGCATGGTACAGGGAGAATGACTTTTACAACTATCACCGTGTCAAAGGCCATGACACGGATAACTGTCAAACCTTTAAAAACATCATCTAGGACATGCTAGACAAGGGTGATCTCATTTTGGACAACCTGAACGCCCCACCCAACCAAAACCTTGACATCTTCAAGCAACCCTTTCCTAATCACCTGCCTACTCAAAACAATGTCCAGACCATGACCAATGACCCTCAAGACCATGAGATACACATGGTCGACACTGTCTTTTCTCTTGTCCCTGACCAACCTCCTTCACAGGTGGAAGATCCTTCTTCCCCTATTCCTCTTCCACATGGTGAAGAACTTTCTTCTCCTATTAGTCCTCCATCGACCTCTCTCATATTGGAGGATGCTTTGATGGCACCCACACCAGCTGCCTCACCCTCATCCTTCTTTTCATCAATGGGAGATCATACATTCCCCACTCCTAGACCACACATCGAGACCATGACCATTCCTACGCTCTATCCGACTACAAAGCCACACTCTCCTATTTCTTCTCCACCAAGAGAAGAACCAGTCTCTTTTCCCATTTCGATCGAGGAAGACCCAGTCATAGTTTCCTCTTGCCCTTTGCCTGAGATTGCTACATCTCACTCGCCTCCATCCACATCCAAATCCAAACCCAAATCTAACCTCACCTTGCACAATAGTGGCCCTCACCTCAAACCAAAGAAGGCCACTAAATCACACCGGAGGACTCCTCCCCCACCTTCATCATTACCTTCAATTTTGGGCCCACATCCATCCACTTTAATAGGGGTACTTCCTACTCCCATACTTCACAGAGGCAAGTCACCTCCATTACTCTCTCAACCCATCAGACATATATCTCTTCCAATCCATCGACCAACGCCTGCTAAACCAAAGTCACCAACCCTCACTGCAACAAAACATCCAGACCCATTAGCAGGTTCTTATGCCTTACTGTTACGGCAATTGTTGCAGTCCTCTTGTATCAATCTCCCACTGCTTAGACCATATCAATCCCTCAGACCAAAACCACCTTGGTTCGATGACACTCAGATTTGTGCATATCATCGCATGCCTGGGCATGACACTAAGTATTATTGTGCCCTCAAGGTTATCATTCGCCAATGCTTGGAGAAAGACACCTTTCTTCTCGACCACATCATCAACAAACCTTCAACACCACCCCACTCATCAAATCTTGGATCAAGACCATCTTGGTTCAACAACTCTAAATTCTGTCATTATCACCACACTCCAAGACATGACACTGAGCGTTGTTGCACTCTTAAAGTTGTCATTCGTCAACAACGGAGAAAGGATTCCCTTCTCATCAAGGATCCTCTTGACCACCCCTTCGACAAATCATCAACACCGACCCATGCTTCTCAAATCTCGTCACTTAAACCAGGATTTCCACGCCAGACTATGGTCCCTTCACCACCTTTAACCCCCTTATTCGACATCAACACAGTCAATCTGGCCACCAAGCCTCAACCGACCTTGACCAATCTATCAAACATTCCCCCTAGCCGCTGGGGGAATTCAACTTTCATCCAAGCCTCGACCAACCTTTCAACCCTGTCTCGACCAAATATCAATCACTCTTTTAATCCTAAACCTCGACTAGACCTCGACCAAACATTCAACCTGACCTCAACCAGACCGTCGACCCGACCTCGACCAAACATTCAGTCTATCTTCAACCAAACGTTCAAACCGACCTCAATCAAAACCTTGATCAAATATCAACCAACTTCTTCAGCATCGACTTCCCTCTTCCAAACATTGACCAACTCCTTCAACATCAATCAACATGTGACTAATTTGGAACAAAGCAAATGGGGCAAGTTTGCTCCCAATTGACTCAGACCTTGCATCATAACACAAGCATGGGTCAAGACTTTGTTAGAACTTGAGCCCCTTTATGTCTTGCATTTTTGACCAATCTACTATTAGTCAAGTAATTATTCATTTGACGTTTAACTTGAGCTCGATCCCTTGAGCAGTGTCTATCACCATCATTCCTATTCCTTTCCACCCTCAACCCTGCAAACATCAGTCACCCCTTTTGTCAAGCATGAATTCTTTGTCCTAATAAAAGGGAAACCCTCTAAACCTCTATAGTCAAGTCCATGACCCAAAGTCCAGTCAACAAATCAATCAAAATGGGATGCATATTCTAAGGTCATAAAACTATAAATGTAGACTGCTCCCTTGAAGGACAGCTGCATCATCATTGCTATATTTACTAGACTGCTTCCTTGAAGGACAGCTAGGCCAAAGTCATATCAAAAACATAAAAAATAGAATATAGACCACTCCCTCAAAGGATGGCTATGCATAAATTTTGATACATACACAACATTATCTCTGAAGCTTCCCGCATTGATCAGCTTCATGACATGACCAAAAAGCAAGACAACATCCCCTCATAGGCTTCTCGCATCGATCAGTCTGCACCTTCAAAAAAAAAATAACTGACAAAACTTTAGAGTCATGGACTTGTCTATAGTCATTCTCGGGGTCACCTATAAAAGGGGCAAAGTTGTTCCTGCCGAAAAGGGTTCCCCCTTCCATCTCATTATCAAACCTATCACCCCTGCATACTCAAGGGATTTCGAGCTCACTTAACATCAAATGATTTGATTGCTTCTCTAAACACAACCTCTGGTCAACGAATGCAATGCATGAACGGGTCTTTCTGTTCTAATAACCCCTACCTATGCCCTCATTCTGGTCCTTGTCAATGAAAGAGCAATTCACCTTTCACTTTTGACACATCTTGGTCATGCATCCAACCAAATCATTATCTATCCAACCAAACCCAAACCAAACCAATCAAACATTTTCAGACTATCGACATGACCTAGTCCATTTCACATAGTTTCTATGGACACCAATACACATGGAAACTATCAACCAGACACAATTTATGTTAAGCATAAGCCAATACTTGCCAAAGCATAAATAGACCTCAATTCATTTTTAGCATACATCCATCATGACTATGGAACATTGCTAGGGATGAAAGACCTCTCAACCAATGTTACAAAATACACCATTTGGAAAAGACTGTAACATCTTTTTCTCCTCATCATTTTGACACATGACCAAACCAACCATTGACCAATCTTCTCAACTAGTATGAACTACATTGGTCTGAGGCCCTAAGATCGAGGCTGTGTAGGTAGCACTCAGATGACACGACTATCTTCTGGGGTTAGCTCGACCACCCTCATTTGTTCATCTCCTTGATGAACAAACCATTCTTTCCTTTGCCCAATATTTTGACCATGACCTTGACCTCGACCAATGACCATGGAGATCACGCCTATCTCCTCCGACTCTGACCACTTCCAAAGTGACTTTGCCTTGGTTGTTTTTGCATGTATGCTACCCCACGACTGGTTAGCAAAATTGTGCATAGACTATTTTTGACCCTCACAAGTATAGGATCGCAAGCTGGTTGATCCCCACTACTTGTGACATTTTCATGTTTCTAGGAGCACTTCTGGAGCCTGGGATACCTGGAACATGATGACCATTGGAGCTTCAGCTTAGATTGAATAACCCAATAAGCAGACAACCAAATGCTGGGGCCTAATTATTTCAATTTTGGCAGTCCTCGACCCTTGACCTACGACAATTTGACCTGACCATCTCGTGAAGTGGTATACGTGCAGTCACGACTTTTTCAGCATTCACACTCCATCTTCACCATCTTCATCCACTCTCTGTCAAATTAGCACCTGATTTTAGGTTCCCTTCCCTCGACTCCTACTTTGAGGGGGAATACCTCATCCATAATCGAGGCAACCCAACCCTCAGAATACCTCATCCATAATCGGGGCAACCCAACCCTCTTGTTTTTGTCTTGCAGTTCACTTGAACAACCAACAAGATGAAATCAACCTTATCCTACACTTGGGGCAACCAAATCCTATTTTTGTCTTGCAGTTCATCCGGAACAACCAACAAGACAAAAAGGGGCAAATGTAGACACCGAAATCGTGTCTACCCCTTGGTCCTTTCTCCCCCTCTTAGTCCCCTTTGGTCCACTTAACCACTCCTAACCCATGTCTTGTTAATTTAAAATAATTAGCTATTTTAAATTAACAAAAACTCCTTTTCTCTCTCCCTTGCCACCTCACCACCCTTGGATACCCTTCTTTGGATTCCCTTCATTCCCCACATGGCCAATATTAATGCTTAGACCCCCATTCCAACTTCTCCCCTTTAACATCTCATCCATTTTAATCACCTTCGACTGTTTCTTCCTCAGACTCGCTGACCCGGCAGTTGGGAAAATGGGTGAAAGGTTATTTTTAGCCTTTTTCTTGCCTTCTAGCTGCTGACGTCAGTCAACTGTCGACCGACATCGGCGATATTGCCGGCGTCGGCAGCCTTCATAATGGTTTTTTGCATCCGTTATCACTCCTTCGCTTCTCTCTCACATCCGACTCTGGAATCTTTGCATCGGCCTGAATCAATCCATTCCTTTACTCTGCCACTCTGCCAATCTTCAAACCAAGCCTCTCACTCTCTCCCTCAGGTAAAATAATAGGGATTCTATATTTAGCCACTCCACCAGTGACAAGACCTTCACATTAGCAGCACCAACAATAGGAACACCAGTCTGCAACACTCCTTTTGCAAGCCACAGGTATGTATTTTGTTTGTACTTTCATTATGTTTTCTAGTTATTTGCTTTTAAGTATTATGAACTAGATTCAGCACTCCCTATCCCTAGACCAGACCAGACCTGAATCCTCATCTCCCTGTCCCCCTGTTGGTCTCCTTTATCCCTCTGTCCCCTTTTGACATTATGTGCATTGTCCCAGACCTCTGCACATACTCCCAGACCATTCAACCAAGCCCAAAACTCTGTCTCAAACCCATCCACAGACCAAAACTTGTCCAAACCTCATCCACAGACTACTACCCTAACCAACACTGGTCACTTCCCCCACTGATGTCGGTAGACTAACCGACGTCGGCAGACCTTGACAACTGATGCCGGTAGGACCACCGATGCCAGTGACTGTAACCAGGCTGACAGCAACATTCAAGTAAGCATTTGCTTCCATTTTTCATTCTATCTTTATCATTTTTAGTCTTTTATTATTCTACTATTTATCAGACATCCTTTTATCAATCAGTGGGTTGACATCCCTCAAGCTTTTTCTTCTGGGATCAAGCTTTCGCTTGGCAGCCCACCATCTCCTCATCTAACGTCTTCTTTGTCTTAGTCTCTTTCTCTTGCAGGTGTCATCCTCCACAATCAAAGAGGAGTTCTCACGACGTCTGGATAAATGGTGCGCACGACTACATCTAGGTACACACAAGCCTTAGACCATTTCTCTTAGTTTCTTAATTCTCTCTTTGAATGTAAAAAGTGAAAATAGCATAGAAACAGTTGCCTCTCATATTCTATGCTATTTCTCATTGATAGTTATTTGTTCTTCTGGTTATTTCTGCATGCTTAAGTTGCTTATACAATGGTAATCATGTGTGCTCTTAATTCTGACAAGTTGTGTTAGAGCTTTGGGGAACCTAGGTCCTATCAAGTATTTTGCCATGTGGGTAAAGGCTATTCCTCTAGTCTCAATAAAAGTAGAGAATATTATAGACTTTATCAACCATCATATCATCTATCATTGTAGTGTTCCTCATAATATTATCATCAACAATGGTAAATCTTTAAAAATAATCAAGTCTAGGGTCTATGTGATGCATTCAACATAACTTAAGTTTCTCCTCGCCCTATTACCCTCAAGCTAATGGATAGGTAGAGGCCTTTAAAAAATATATCAATAACATGCTAACTAAAATGGTGAAGACATCTGGTCAAGACTGGCATTTGCACATCCCCTTTACCTTGTGGGTGTATTATAATAGCATTATAACCCCTACGGGTGCCACCCCATTTTCCCTTGTGTTCGGTGTGGAGGTTATTTTTCCTCTTGAAGTCCAAATCCCCTCTATTTACATATTTTTGAAAGAGCTCATTGATGAGGATGATTATCATCATCACCATTTAGCCCAAATTTAGCTACTTGATGAGCATAATTCAATAGCCCTTACCCATCTTCATGTCTATCAAGAGTGTATCAAGCATGCCTATAAAAAACACCTTAAAGTGCGAGAATTCAATATCATATATCTCATCTTAAAGGAAAACCAACATGTCACTAATATGGAGAAAAGAAAGCAGGTTAAGTTTTATTTCAATTGGATTGGACCTTATATCATAACCCATAAGTATGGTTTAGGAGCTTACTAGTTGTCTTTTCTCGAAGGCCACCTAGAACCTGAACCCTTGAATGCTTTGCATCTACGTCTATTCTTTTACTGAGATAGGTCACATTCACCTTTTGTCTAACTTAAGCTCATCCCTTGCTATCCACCCATATTCCATCTCTCTATTTTATGGGAAACTAATTAGAACTAAATCATATGATTATCTATCACCAACATATCATTATCTTAAACAATGGGTATCATGACTCTACCCAAAGCATGATTCTCATGGTACTTTTCACACCTTCATAGGATGGATTTTCATGATCATTGTCACCTAAACCTCTTCACACCTAATAAAACTTCTTGTGATTTTATTTTTGCCTTCATAAATTTGACCCACCAAGCTGGCCTAAATAAGTCTATGTCAAGAAAAATAATGAAATTCCTATCACTAGCCAATCATGGGTCATTCCTAGCATTCACAGACTACACCCTTGAAGGACAACTATTGAAAATTTATTTTAAATTTCTAAAAAATAAATAGGATTGTTCCATTGAAGGATATATATCAAAATAATTAATAAAAGCACATAAACTTAGGCCACTCCCTCAAAGGATGGCTAAGTAATAATTTGTCAAAAGCATAGTAATTTCTTGGAAGCTTCCCACATCAATGAGCTTCCCATATACAAAAATCAACACAGGACCCATTATCAAAATAAAAAAAAACAAACTAATCTTGAAAGCCATAATTGGATCTAAAAAAATCATAATAAGGTGAAATCCATAATCAGATCTCATAAGTAGACTTCTTGCATTGATCAGTCTACATAATTTGGCATAAGCTTGCTTACCTTATTTCGTTTGGACTCCTACAAAAGAGGCAAGCTAGTCTCAAAAAAAGGTTCCATTTTCACCCATACACCCTTTACACTATATTTAAGGGATTATTAAGCTTACTTTAAATTATGTGGTGAAGACACCTTTCTAACCAACTAATGAATGCTCATGTAAAGTGTTCGAAGGGCTTGTGTTCATTAAGCCAGTCTAGCTTTAGTTTTGTTTTAGTCCTAATCAATGAAGAAGCATCTACCCTCTTCTTACCTTATCATGAATAATTGATATTTTCATTATGATGTCTATCTCTTGATTATATTCTTTAAGTTTCTCGTCTAGTGTTGTTAATTAAATTACCTCATGTGTTTGATCCTCCAAATTAACAACTAAGCATAACCATGAAAAGTATGATAAAACCATAACATCCATGAGAAATATAAGTAATCAACCATTTTACACCACATGTATAAAGTATAAAAATGAAATATATATACATTATGATTTATCATGTCATAAGCATAACCATAAATCCAAACCATCTCATGCCTAAGCTAAGTATCCATAACATAAGCATAATCCATGATCACATATAAACATCACATCATAAGCATTAAAAATCAACCATAAACCATAAACCATGAACATAAGAATAAATAATGATCCTATATATAAACACATGAGAAAAATAACCATAGCAATGTGTACATATAGATAGATAGACTCTCAAAAATATACATCTCACTACATCGGCTTGCAAACAAGAATCAAATTGATATACACAAATCATATATATATATATATATCTAGTTATATCTATGCCCTAGGGGCACCACTAGATCTTGGTACCTATCCAACTTCTGTACCTACTAATCCACCATTTTTCCCTATCTATCTAGATACAAATGTTGCCCACTATCTTGGTGTCACTAAATTGGCTCCACTTGCTAAGCTGGCCCTATACTTGCCCCATCAAAGATCATTTGGACATTATGATAGAACAATAGCCTCATAGTACCACAACTCCACCACTATATCTAAGTATCTATTATAAGGGTAAATTTTGGTGGTGCTACCTATCCTACTAGTCCTCCTTTTCTTTGCCTCAAAGACTCCCTCTCCTGAGTCACCAAGCCTAGAGAGGTCTTGGCTTGATCCCTCTCACCTATGATAAAAACAAGCTGACCTTGTAAGGTCATAACCTAACCTTATAGTGTGACAATATATCCATATAACATGGCCACCTATCCTTATATTACCTATATGTATCCTTGTGCAATGGCTAAAGTTGTTCTTGCTTGTCCATCATGACCAGCCAGATCCATGGCCATCGACCTCACACCTTTGTCATCTCCACCAATGTCTATAGCTATGTATATGGGTTGGTATCATGCCATATACCCATATACAAACCTAAAATCATCTATTAGAACCCTATCTATTAGCTCCTTGTAAACACCATCTAGAACTTTAGGAATAGGTTATGTCATCAGTAATAGGATCTCTAAATACTCCCTCTTGTACCTAGGGAATGGGCTTGGGATACCTATACTAAGCCAAAATATTGACATACCCTATAAAATAGAGTCAAATCCACCTCTCTAACTCACCTACTGAGTATCCATCTATAGCTCTAGAGGGAAAGTGTCTACCTCCTATACCCTAGCCATATCAAAAACTAGATGTACAACCTCTAGGTGATATCTTTGACCACTAGTGCACCTAGTAAATCCTTGAACTACTCCATATCATGAGCACCACCTCCTATACTTGATGCATCAAAATCACCTAAAGCCAATGAATAATTCAATATGTATGTAGCTAGCCCATGGTAATCCCATTAGTCTCAACACCTAAATATGATCATAGGCCCAACAATATAAGACTAGGCTGACATTGATGCCATATATCCTATGAGCCCTAAACCCCCATAGCTCCCTATATATCTATATAAGTAAGATAGGAACCCAACCAAATACCATTTGACCTAGTCATATCTCCACCAAAACCCATAATAGTAAATATGGAAATCTCTCACTACTCAAGTCAAGAATCCCAAAGTAAGTCAAAATAATCATAAGTTGATCGTGAGTCTCCTCTCAGTTGGAGACTTCTGATACAACCCCATAAACTTGAATCCCTTAGCATGCCATCTGACCTAATCACTCTCATCTCCATACAAAATCTTGATGTGATCATCTCACTCATCACATTTGATATGGTAGATCATATCACCACACAGTGTGATCCTATGCACATCCTCAAGAAGAATGGTCATCTCACCAATCAAAAGTAAGAAGGTATTTGTAGTGGGATCCCATCTTTTGATGAGCTCTATGACTATAGATGCATCTTGAGGCACATGTTGGTAGTGCCTCATGGCTCCCAACCCCACCTCATCCATATGGGTCCAGTCAGTTGGGGTCATCCCCTATTGAATATCTATAAATCTCTTAGGGACTTGATCCATCATCTAGATCTATTATTGTGCCTATAAAAATAAAGGTTAGAATTCATTAGCATTTCTCATTTATAAATATACATCTTTACTAACCTACATCAACCTAAATCAACCTACCCTACCCTAACCTTCACCCATTACCTATACCACTTTACCTCTCATAACCCTCACTTACCAAAAGTTTTGATACCTACCTTAGCCTATCAAATTGATACCTAGCAAGCACCTAAACCTCTTTCTTAATGCCTACCCTAGCTTAGCCAACCAATACCTCACTACCCTCTCTAACTAATGCCTACCCCAACCCAATCATTTTAAATTATCCTATTTCAGCTTATGTTTTTCACTTTAACCCTTTGTCAACATGTCATCCCTACGTGAATATTTCACTAGCCTAACCTACACTTTGAATTTTCTCTACCCCATACCCCTTCAAGTATTTCAAACACCTAGCGTATTCTCTAATTCCTCTTAAGTCATCTACCCCATGCTTTCTAAATTATTTTCTTCAATGCAAGCCTTACCAAAGACAATATTCTATTTTCCTTAACCATTAAATGATTATCAAAAAGCATTTACCCTTCATCAATCATGGTCATGATGACCGCTGATGGTTAGCCCTCCTCTTCTTTAAGGGTATCGATCATCGATGGTCAACCCTAACCATTGATGATCACTATGGGCATTTCATGGTCAAAACACTCAAACCCTATCCCACCTCCAAACTACCCTAAAATGCACAAAAAACCACAAAAGTTTCTACCCTAAACCTTTGCTCAACCTAATTTAATCACCCAACCCACCAATTCCTAATTCCACCTACCCATTTACCCAAAATCAACAAAACCCCTCCCTAGGGCATAGTAAATCCAACTAATCATTTCCCCCGACCTTGACCACCCCCCAGTACAATGTATGAAATCAAAACTATCTTTTAAAACTAAGAGCATCTCTTACCTCATTTTATGACCTCTACCATGGAATCAACTATAGACCCACTTGTCCTCACCCATGCCCATGTGCTCCTTGCATCCTACCTAGTCAACACAATCCACCTTAGCATTAACCCTCAAAAAATTCCTTTGACACAAAATTCTAAGATCCAGATCTCAAATTCAACCCACAACACAAGTAATAGATGGTAAAAAGTGATTCAATTTTCACTTTTTACCCCATGGAATTTTAAGGTTTTTACACTAACCATCAACAGTTAGGGTGACCATTAGTGGTCACCCTTGAGCACCCTAACCATCGATGATCATGATTCTCAATTTATTGCATTGTCCTCAACAATCCCCCTCTTTAGCAAAACCCAACCAATTTTACCTAACCATGGAGATTACCTTCTCTACCCACCCAAACCACCTCATCATCTCATCATTGGTCTATTTTAGCCCTACTACATGTGTTTTATGACATGTTTTTGCCTAGTAATTTTGACTATAGTGACAAAATTTACATGTTGACCACCTTTTGAATTTGTACCACCTCATGCTTAATTAACCTTCTTGTGTCTTCTCAGGAGCAACTCTTACATTGGATACCCATCAAAAACACTGACCTTGTCTAAGAGACTAACATGTGTACCTATCTACCACACCTAAATATGATCATGTAATATACTAGTCACTTTTCCCTTAAAATCAACCTTTATTTTTATCAACCATGACAACCTAGTCTTTGTGAAACCTTGGCTATTGCACCTTTTGTCTCACTTTGTGCACCCATTTTTACTTTAATGCCCAACCTATCATCCACCTTCATCATCACCTTCACCCACCTTTTCCAACTTTTACCCAATTATGCTTTACCTTATTACCTCCTAGTTTGAGGGGGAACACCTCCTCCCATACTCAAGTTAATCAATAGACCTTTGACCAATACTAGTTTTTATTTTTTATCTTGTTGATTCAAGCCACATAATAAAAAGAGAAAAAATGTAGACACCAAAAATCCACACATCATGATTCTGAGTGTCATAGTACCCCTTGAATATCTTGGGACCCTCTTGGGGATAGCCTAACCCTTAACCTAACCTACAGATAGTTTGGCTAAACTAACTTAACCTAACCTTTTACCCCTTTTTCCCCTTTAACCTTGACCATCAATGATCAAGGAGACTATTGACAATCACCCTGATCATTGATGGTTAGGGTGCACCTCTTTAATAGTAAACATGTAAGTCACCCACCTTGATTTTGTAAAAATAGCTCATCTAGTTCTAGTTATGAGCCATTGCATATATGAGTTAATTTTGGAAAGCCTAGTTCATGTGCTTTTATAAATTTCTTACTTGTGCCTATAAAAAAAGAGGAGTTGGGAGGTGGAATCCTTCTACAATTTTGATCAAGAGCTTGTGCATCTATAAGTTCCTCTTCTATAGGTAAATCATTATCAGTTAATCTAACAACCTAGAAATCATATCACACAGTCAACTTATTACTACCTCTTCACCAAGCCTTCAGGTATTGTGACTCTATTATAATCGAGCTATATTCCACCAATAGATCAACTAATTAAACCATCCACCCAATCAGCTTTTGGTAAGATAAGTACTTATTTCTCAATATTCATCTATTTTATTCTCATTTTCCAATCAACATGGGCCTTACCCATCTCTCAGAATCTATCTTTTGGATCTCATCAATTAGCTAAATTACCAACCTAGATCTTCACCAATAATAATCAATGGTTGAATCAACCATTGATGGTCTATCCAACCACTGATGGTCACCTTGATCATTGATGGTCACTTTAACCATCGATGGTCAGCCTAACCACTAATGGTCATTATGGTATTAAAAACCAATAAGCTAAATTTACCTACCTACACCCAACCAAACCTAATTTTTTATGTTTTTGCCTATTCACAGACCCCCTTCTGATTTTTTAAAGCATACCCAAACCTTCTATCACTAGTATTATTTAGTTTTTCACTAATTTAATCATTTCTAGCATATTTCTTAGCAAGCACCCTTATATTCAATTTTAGTACCTTTTGATTCATTGATTCAATTACCTTCTTTTCTATTTATAAGCTTAATTATTTAAAATGTGTGGATTTATAGCCCTTAAGGAAGCTTTCACTTTTGGGATCTAGCTATCATTAGGTAATCCACTCAACTATCTATCTAACGAGTTTTCTTTAGTGTTTTCTTATTTGCAACTCATCCTCCCAAGCCAAAGAGGAGCTCTTCACAATCTTCTGATTCAATGTGTGCATAATCAAATAGGTTTTTCAACCATACCCACACTTATTTTCTTCTTTTCCTTTTTTCCAATAATAAGCAAAAATTCAATGAAATAGCTGGTCTATTTATCTCATTGAAGCCTGTTGTTCCCAAAATCTGTCACTCATTTTTGGGACAACATATGAACTATTTTGGTATTGCATGCCAAAATTATTTCTTCCCTTCTCAAAAATTGTTCTGAGTATTCAAATTCTCCATTTTTTAAGCTTTTTCAAATTTCTACAGACTCTAAAGGCTTGAAAGTATAGACTCTATAGGCTTAAAACTATGGAATCTACAGGCTGGGTTTTATAGACTCCACAGAGTAGATTCTATGGACTCTTTCAAAGCTTAGGAGACTTAGACAAAACTACAGACTCTATAGGTTGGTTTCATGGTTCTATGGACTAGTTTCTATGGACTCATTTCTACAGACTCCATAGGTTCATTTCTATGGACTTTGCAGGTTCATTTTTATGGACTCTATAGGAAAAGAAACAAGCTCTCAACACTTAGGCATTTTCAAGATTGGTTCAATTCCTTGGTTCAATCAAAAATGTTCATCGACAAGCTTCAAAAGAAGGATTGAACCATTGAATCTTGAACCAAATTGGTTCAACGGGTTCAAAGGTTCAATAGCATTAGCAAGCTTAATGAGTTAAGCACTTCAGCAAGTTCAATGGCTTTAAAACACTTAACAAAAAGAAGGCTTAAACCATTAAACCATTAAACCTTGAACCATTTTAGTTCAAAGGTTCAACGGGTTCAACGGTTCAACAGGTTTAACAGGTTCAACATGGTTGGTTCAACACAGTTGGTTCAAGTGATCAAATGAATGAGAAGAACAAAGAAATGAACCATTGAACCATTGAACCAAAGTTGGTTTAATCAGCTGGCTCAAAGGAGTGCCCCAAAGTGAAGATACCAAGTGCCCTTGCGGAAGGCAGCGAACCAAGATCAAACAGCCCTTATGAAGGCAGGTGATGAGCAAAATGGACCATTTCAAAGGCTAAAAGGAGTAAAGGAATTCCTTCTAAAGGATTTTTCATGACAAAAAATGCTAAGGCAATTCCTTCAAACAAAAAGTCTGAAGGAATTCCTTTGTACTTTTGTCTGAAGGAATAAGCCCAATTGAAATCCTGACGAAAAGTGAAAGCAAGCGAGAAAGAAATGCGAGGGAATATTTCCTTCAGACATTTTGTCTGAAGGAATTCCTTTAGACATTTTGTCTAAAGGAATTGGAGCCCAAAAGAATTGGATCCTGAAGGCCACTTGAAGGACCCCGAAGGGTAGGTACCCTTACGGGGGGCTCTCACCAAGCAAAATAGACCTTTCTCAAGACCCTAAAGGGCAGGTCCCCTTTGAGAAGGATCAAACAACAAAGCCAAAGGAATTGCCAAGGAGGATGATGGGCCTAAAGATGTCAAAATTGAGCATCACAAACTAGCCATTGGGATCCAGACGTCTGATGATGTCCCTGTAGCCATCAAATTCAGGGCAACAAACTAGCCATTAGCTTTCCAAGTTATGACGGGCGTGTGAACGTCAACTTCATGACAATGAAATAACCATTGATCTTTAAAATCTTGAGCACATACCCAAATGCATTCAAAGGCCTTAATGCCAAAAGGAAGAACTTGATGAGAGAAGAGCTAAAAGAGCCAGCAAAGCTGGGAAGATAACACCAAGAGCTCCAGTTTCAAGAAAAGACAAAACTAGGAAGAGACAAAGAGGGAAAGACTAGAAATATCTGCAAGAGTTATTTTTGGTAGGTGGAATAGTCTACCAAGTAGATATTTGAGCTTGAAAACATTGAAGGTGCAACCTATTTGTCTCCCTTAGAGTAAAAGTGAAGTGGATAGTTGCGCAAATATCAGGTGATAGACTAGATGACCCAAGCCCAAGAGAAGACATTTGAGATGAATTGGCATGCCATAGTTAAGGTAGCTACCCTGTTCCAGCATGGCTCTTTGACTAAAATAAAAATGCATTCAAGGCATTGAATGTAGCATGGGTTGTTCCATGGAATAAAGTGCCAAGCCTTTCTTGGCTACTATATATTGTATTCTCTTACTTTATGCAAGGGAGATTTTTTTGGTTATAGAAGCAAAACTCTACCAAAATTTAAAGGTGATTACTGAGACTTTGAGCTTAGATTATTGATCGTATTTCTTTGTTTGAATGAGAAAGTAGGTTACTTTCAGACTTTGTGCTATTATAGCTTATGTCATTTAGGGGATTGTTCTTATGTTTGTTTCCTGAATGTGTTCTTGTCCATTTCAATGAAATAAGTAGAACTAGTGGAAGTAATTAGGAAGATGTCCTAAAGCCAACTGTGGAGAGACTTTGTGCCCCCATAATTGCCTTTAGTGTGTTTGTCTATTTTCTATTCATATGTAAAGGGCCTTGGGGTGACTTTGTGCCCTCATTATCCTTCGTATTTCACTCTTAGGCAGTTAAGGTGGAGACTTTGTGCTACATCTCATTCTTTTGGTTACTACGCCCTTTGTTACTAGTTACTTGTTACCTATCAGAAAGAATTCTAGCTATTTGCTATAAGACCACTTCTAAAAGAAGAGAAGTGCCTTCAGTGTTTCCACCTAGATTTCTCCTTTGTTTTTGAACATCATAACTTAAAAAAGAGAGATGGATGGTGTTGTCCTACCCCTGAGTGTTATTTTTTGCACATATATATATAGTTTATAGCTCCTCATATTTATAGGGAACCTCCCCTTGATGAGAGCAGAGATTTGTCCCTCTTTTATGTGGTAAACCTGCACATTTGGTTGACCAATCTCCCTATGTTGTGGTTGAAGAGACCTATTTTGCTCATCAGTTAGCTGGTGACAAAATATTCACCCAATAGTTTTTGGTGACTTTGTTGGGGAATGATGTGCAGTTCCTACCCTTATCCATTATATACTCTGGTGACTCTGGTCTATGTCTTACCCATTATCATTATATCCTTACCATCTTCCTCCACCTCCACACCAACTAGGATAGAACGTGCAATTTGAAGCCTCAAGCTTCAAGCTAAAGCAAGACTAGTTCTTTCCCATTTTTGTCCTACAATCTAGTAACTCCATGCTATACTAGAAGCCAGAGATCCCAAGGTGTTGTTGACCTTATTTTTGAGTTGGTGTAGTAGGCCAATTTTGATTTTTTCCCTCCCCAACTTCAAGTTCAATGATTTAGGAGTGTTCCTCCTACCCGTACTAAGACACCAACACAAGACAGAGCTTCTTTTTTTGCTATTAGCAGAGCTTTGCCTATACATACACCACCCAAATTTGTTATCCCCCTTTTTCATAATCAAATCATGGCAATTCAAGGCCTCTAGGGTAACTCATTTGGCCCACTAAATCTTACTCCATCTCTACATGAGCTTCCACATAGTTCAAGGAAGAATTTCCCCAAATTCTTTGGTGATGCGAGAGTTCATCTTGATAAACATATTTCAGCCTTCAGCATAGCCTGTGGCATGATATGTGTGGAATTAAAGATGTAACTATCAGGTTGTTTGTGGAAACACTACAAGGTGCTACCATAGACTAGTTTTACCACCTATAGGCTCGATCAGTGATTGATTGGGACACTCTCAAAGCTAAGTTTGAAGCAAGGTTTAAGCTTGCAAAAGATGCACATGCCTTGCTGGCCTAACTGACATAGATGCAGAAAAAACCTCATGATCCTATGAGAGATTTCATTGCTAAGTTTGACAAGCTGAGAAATCAAATTCCTATAATTGCTTGGCCAACACTTGAGAACCTCAAATGTTTCTTCATTAACTCACAACTGCCTGAAGTGAGTTTCCTATTGAGACAGGCTGGCCACATAGACCTTGATACTACTCAGGATTTGGCTACTAAGGTAAAAGATGACCTTATCTTGGTAGGATAGATAAGGAGAAATCCTAACAGAGGAAAATCTTCTTCATCTTTTGAATATCCATCTACAAGCACCATGGACCAAATGGTGTAGAAGCTAGAAAATGAACTACTAGCCTTGAAAAGACAAATGGCCCAAGGTATGTTTTCTCCTCCTAATCAAGATATGCCAAGGAGGACATTTTAGAATCAGTCCTATCAAGGCATTGCTGCCAGGAATCAAGGGCAGCCAAATCATCTTCTTCCCCCATAGAGGAACCTTGACCTTGAAGTGCCTCTAACCAATTCAGTAGTTGGATATCTAAAAATAGATCATGATTTCTCTTTCCAACCTAATTTTGATCAAGAAAATGATGCTGATCTCTTTGTAGTAGACCAAGATGAATCAACTGGTGACTCCAATATTGGTTTCCTAAATTATGAGGATGAACCCAGAAGTGAAGGTGAAGTAGTTGAGGGATCATATGTTGTGTTCACTAGGTCCAAGAATTAGTTAGCCCAACAAGCTGATAAATAAAAATTAGAGGAGTGAGCTCAGCCTACAATTTCAATTGCTAAGTGGGGAACCACTCTACCTTTCAAGCCAAAGGACCCAGTGATTTAAAGAAAGGTAAGTACATCAAACATCCCTACACCTTCAACTTCAATTTTGTAGACCAGTAGCACCCCTCCTAAAAACTATAAGGATGAACTCCCTTCCTCTATTCCTAGTCCATTTTAGTCATTTGACATAATCGACCATGTCAATAAATCCAAAATTCAAATGACTAAATTTGAATTCCTACAAGCCAACCCTGAGCAGTTGGACAGGTTGGTTGAGTGTGTGAAAAATCAAACTGTCCTTATAGGACAAGATGTTAAAAATGTAACTCATGATCCCCTAAGGAACATGTCCATCCCAAACAACCTTGTCATTACTCCTACTTCCCCTGGGAAAATAGAGCCTTTTTATGTTTCCCTATTGATAAATAGTCACAAGCTGAGAAACTGCATCATTGATTCTAGAGCTTCAGACAATGTCATGCCTACCAAAGTGGCTAAATCCTTTGGTCTTACACTAACCAAAAAATTTGGGATATGTTTCTCCATGGAAAGAAAATAAGTGCCATTTTTGGGACAAATCAAGGATGCCCAATTTGCACTTACAGCATTCTCAGACAAGAGAATCAAGATGACTATCCTAGTGGCTGACGTCCCAACATCATACGACATCCTTCTTGGGTGAAATTTTTGTAAAGATGTTGGTGGTGAATTAAGTATGGACCTATTTGAGACAAGGATCCATATCAAAGGCATCATGAAGAGGCTGCTCCCTGAAAAGGAGGCAAATTTTTTTGTCACTCAGACATCAGCACCTGAAGCCCAAATTTTGTTTGAGTCTTCAGGCAGGGGTAATTATTTTTTGTCCACAGAGGATGCTCATGTTTCTATAGATGAAAGTCCTATAGCTATAAATCCATGAATTGATTCAAATAAGACATCAAAAGAATTGGTAGGGCACAATACAAATAAAAAAAGATCTTCCCTCTCTAATGAAGACCAATCTGATAGAAAATCAGTTTTTGATGATGTTTGAATCTTGGAATTTGATGGCAGTAATTCTTCTACCAATGCTAAAGCCATGATTGTGTTGATATCTCCTCAAAGAGATATTTTTCCTTCTTCATACAAGTTGTAGTCCGACAATGCCAACAATATTTTTGAGTATGAATCATTGTTGCCCAGATTGAAGGCTGCTCAAGACAAAGGTGTCAAACTCCTTCACACCAAAGGAGATGTTGAAATGATGGTTTGTTAGGTGTTTGATGTAGACAATCAAATCATGTGCTTCACTAGCCCAAAAGAACAATGAGCTAGGGTAGTGGACCATACTACTACCTGCCAAAGTTAGAAAAGGAACTCTTCACCAAGAGAGCAAGGATTTATGGTTTTCAGATTAGAGACCACATCTTGCCATGGGGAAAGAAGAGAGAACCAAAAGGAGTGCACATAAAATGTGATTCTTGGTGGAGAGTTCCATTCACCCATCACTAATTCTGGGGAAAATGGTTTCTTGCTAGTTTATCAAGATGGAATGCCATTTTCATTATATCATAATGGGTAGTGTTTGAATCACTTCAATCCTTGAATTATCAGATAAGATCATCTATACATATGTATATTTGTATAGTCTTTAGTTCTATTTTGTGCTTTTCATTTTCATTTTTGGTGCCTTTCTTTTTTGGATAACATGTGTAGACACCAAAATCATGTCTAACTTTGGTCTTTCCCCCCCTTGGTCCATTCCTAACCCATTCCTAACCCATGCAATTACTAATTTAAAATAATTAACTTATTTTGAATTAACCCCCCCTCCTTGGACACATCACCCATGACACCTCACCTAGGACACCTCACCTTGGACTAATTCCCATCCTATGACT
The DNA here is from genome assembly GCA_037957365.1 of Torreya grandis. Taxonomy (NCBI): domain Eukaryota; kingdom Viridiplantae; phylum Streptophyta; class Pinopsida; order Cupressales; family Taxaceae; genus Torreya; species Torreya grandis. Next base: position 1,991,750 of record JARHVA010001143.1, read on the forward strand.
CACCCAAGACCTATTCCTACTCCTCTCTAACCGCCTAACCAACTCTCATGCGTATTTATCCTTACCTTCGACCAAATCTCCAACCAACTATGCACTTGGTGGATGTAGAACGGGCTTGTTGGGCCTTATACGCGTTCTGCACCCGCCGACATTGATCAACTATTGGCCGATGCTGGTGGGTTCGCTGACATTGGTTTACTTAAATCGGTGTCTAACCTCTTCCAAGGCTAATGGGCAATCACAATTTCTCGCCTAAATCACAAAATCACGCGTCTAATCACAATCCTTCAATCTTCAGTCTTCGACCATCTGTCAATCTGCCAATCTCTCAACCAAGCCTCTCACTCTCTCCCTCAGGTGCAGCAATAGGTATTCTGCATCAGACTTTTACATTAGCAACAGGTCTTTCACACCAGCAGCACCAACAACAGGGACGACATCAACAACACTCTTCCAGCAGGCACAGGTAAGGATATTGTCTGTGTTTTCTTTGTGTTTCCTAGTCATTTGCTTTTATGTATTATGAATTAGATCAAACACTCCCTCTCCCTAGACCAAACTATTAACCAAGCCAGACCCAAACCCTTATCTCCTCCATCTCTCTGTTGCCTCTATCCTCTATCAGACCATACACTCTTTCTACCCATTTAACCAGACTCTCAGACCCAGACCCAAACCATTCAATCAAGCCCAAAACTTTGTCTCATACCACTCAAGCAAACCCAGACCCTGACCAGACCATTTTGCACAATCAGAACCTGACCAGACCTCGTCCAAGCCTACTTCCCTGACCGACGCTGGTCGCTTCCCCCACCGATGTCGGCAGACTAACCGACGTTGGCACCTTTATCAACTGACGCCAGTAGGACCACCGACGTCGGCGACTGTGACCAGGCCGACAGCATCTATCAGGTAAGCTTTTGCTTCATTTTCATTTCCATCTTTTATCATTTCAGTTTTTTTAACATTTTGCTATTTATCAGACTTCTTTTTATTGACTAGTGGGTTGACCTCCCTTAAGGAAGTTTTCATGCTTCTGGGATCAAGCTTTCGCTTGGCAACCCACCATCTATCCATCTAACACCTCCTTTGTCCAAGTCTCTTTTCTTTGTAGGTGTCATTCCTCCACAGCCAAAGAGGAGTACTCACAGCATCTGGATTACAGTGTGCAAACTATATCCAGGTACATACAAGCCTTGACCATATCTCTTAGTTTCTTAATTCTTCTCTTGAATATAGAAAGCAAAATTTGAATAGAAACATTCTGGCATGCCCGATGGGACCCTTAAGGGCCTTCCTTGGGTTCCTTTCCTTCTTTTTTCATATAGGGTGCATTAGGATCCTCCCTTTTCACCTCTTCCTTCTTTTCTAAATGACACTATAAGCAGGAGTAAAAAGAATCTTTTCTTTCCTTTCTTGCATTTCTAGACTAGTCCAAAATCATTTTCTTCACCCTTTCTCAAACTTGTATTCATTCCAACTTCACATTTTGATTTGGGGGCTTTAAAACACTTTTGCATTCCATTTCTACTTGTGCTTGCATTAGTCCACACTTAGTAATTAAACCACATATTGAATTAATCTAGTCCACTTCATGTTACACAACCCGAACCACATGCACTAAAACAAACATCAAACAATACCTGAGACAAGGCCCGATTGGGATTTCATCCCCCAGCGGATACCTTACCCCTACCTGGCAATCTCACTTGGAATTCATCACCAAGGGGAAAGCCCACTCCGTTCTCTGGTGGAGGATAATCTCTAGGCAAGGTATATTTTGGCTAAGCGAAACCAGCTAACCACTGGAATCGTGAAGTGAGGGGAGCTTGCTCCTTAGCACCAGGCCATGTACCGAACCTAATATAGACTTATTAAGCACCTAAACAAGACCTAAAACCATTCATAGATTGCCTCTTCTAGGACCCTTCTATCAGCCAACCTTCCCAAACACTCATCTAAGGCATAAGCCACAAGATTCTAAAATCGATTCTTAGGATTTAACGCTTAGGATCTGTGTGTCTCCATCTCTGTTTCTCTGTTCTTATCTACTTTTTTGAGTTGTGAGGATGCTCTTCTTCCATTTTTCCAAGAATCTTCAAATTTTTTCTGAGTTTTTGGAAAACCACAGTCACCGGCATCGGCTTTACCATCGACGTCGGCCTCCCTTCTCACCGACATCGGTTATCTGATCGACGTCGGCCATCTGATATCACCAACATCAGTTTTATAACTGATGTTGGTCACTTTCACAGTCCCCTTTTTCAAAACAGCAACTTAAAACCTGACCCCTTTTTCTGCCAAAACCTCATTCTGAGTTTCTGAAACTGAAAACACAGTTTCTGGAACCTGACCCTCTTCTTGACCACGCTCTCTCGTCCCTAACCAGTCCTATCATGGAGTTCCACTCAGAGACTGAAAGAACTCCTACAGGACCGACCCCGACTCAGACTCCCATCATCCCTGAAGGGGACCAAGATTTTGAAAGATTCTTGGATCTCAACGTCGAAGCCCTCCAAAACTATCTCGCAAGAAACCAAATGCGAGACCTTTCAGTCACAGCGGAAATGACATCGACGTCATCCGCTACCCAACCCATCATGACTCAGCCTTTCACCTCAACCATTAACTTGACCATGGCCAATACGCAAAGTTTGGCCTCCCCATCCATTTTTAGACCAACCTCCATCGGGGTTCCATTACCCCCTCAACCACACGCAATTCAACCAAGTTCTACACCATATCAGAACTTAGTTGTCTCGACCCCTCACACTCTTGCACCCATGAATGCAGGAGTGCCAACCTATCCTTCTACAAGTGCCATCACGCAACCACCCTTGGTGGTATCTAGTCAACTTATACCCTCGACCTTCATAACTCAACCACTTTTGGCCTCCACTTATGTCCCTGCGACTAGTCATCCATACGTTGCCCCTTTACTGGTACAACCGACTACGTCGTATGCCTCCTCTAGCCTCTTCCAGGTACCCTACAACTTAGGGGGTGCCCCATCCGCCAATCCGTCAGTAGACGTCATTAAAATGCTGATGGATAAAATGTCCAATCTCGAGACCTCTATCTCTGGTTCACGCAATGGTCTCTCGTATGAGCAAATTTGCAACGAGCCCATTCATCCATCTGTCCCTATCCGACCATACCCCAACCAATGGGAGCTTCCTAAATTCACTCGCTTCCAGAGTAAGGAGGACCCGCAACAACATCTACGAGCATTCAGACATGCCTGCTATCTTATTGCCCATAATGATGCATTATTATTACGCACGTTCCCTATGTCCCTTGCTGGCCCTGCCCTTGACTGGTATAGCTCTCTTGCCAGACATTCTATCTTTTCATTCATTCAACTTGCCCAATTATTTCTCGACCATTTTTCTATCAACATCACCAAACAAGTCTCAATCACAGAACTTTACTCCATCAAGCAATTCGACGACGAATCAATAGTCGATTTTGTCACCCGTTGGAGAGGCTTGATTAACCATCTCTCTTTCTCCTTACCTCAACCTGAGCTCATTGAGCTCTTTTCTCGAGCATGTTCCAGGCACATCTCTTCTACCTTGTAGATTTAGACATTCCGCACTTTTGATGAAGCTTTCACCATGGCTCGAAAGCTTGAACTCTGCGCCCTTGAAGAGGATAAGGTCAAATTGCGTAATACCAACGCAAAAACCAATGACCATTCTTTGTCCAGACCTTCTTCTTCTGCCAATTCCAAACCCAAAGGAGTGGCCAACACTGTGGTCATTAGATCACCATCATCGATGACAACTAATTACTCTCAACCTTCTACATCTCCAAGCATCACCAAACAATTCCAACAACGGTACATCCAGCATTTATACACTCCACTTGGAGAATCATACGCTTCCGTTTTGGAAAAACTACTCAAGCAGGGGGTCCTCAATCTCCCTCCAATACGACCACCTCAATTCGACCCTTCACAAGCCCTCCCTACATGGTATAGGGAGGCCGACTTCTGTCACTTTCATCGCATCCACGGCCATGACATCGACAATTGCCGAACCTTCAAAAACATCATCCAAGACATGATTGACAAGGGGGATCTTATTTTAGATAACCCGAATGCCCTACCAAATAAAAACATTGACATCTTCAAACAACCATTTCCAAACCATCCACCTACTCAAAACAACATCCAAACCACGACTAATGACTCTCATGACCATAATATTCACACAATCAACAATATTTTTTCTCTTGTCCTTGATCAACCTCCTCCCTCACAGGATGAAGAACTTTCTTCTCCTATTAGTCCTCCATCTACCTCTCTTATACTGGAGGACGCCTTGACCATGCCTATGCCACTAGCCTTACCTTCATCCGAAGACCTTACCTTGCCTACTCCTCAAGCTCAAACAGAAGGCACGATCATCCCTGCCTTCTTCTCTCTTAAGGAGCCGCATTCTCCTATTTCTTCTCCACCAGGATAAGAATCAGTCTCTTCACCCATTTCAAACGAGGAAGACACAGTCACGGTTTCCTCTTGCCTTTTGCTTGAGATTGTTACATCTCACTCACCTCCGTCCACATTCGAACCCAAGCCCGCATCTAACCTCGCCTCTTGCAATAATGGCCCTCAAACCATATCAAAGAAGGCCACTAGACCACACCGGAGGACTCCTCCCCCACCTTCTTCATTACCTTCAATCTTGGGCCCGCATCCATCCACTTTAATAGGAGTTCTTCCTACTCCCATACTTCACAGAGGCAAGTCGCCTCTATTACTCCCTTAACCCACCGGACATATATCTCCTCCAAACCATCGACCAACGCCTCTTTCGCCTCTTAAACCAAAGTCATCAATCCCCACTGCAACAAAACATCTAGACCTATTAGTAGGTTCTTATGCTTTTCTGTTACTCGCATCTATCTCCCACCTCTTAAACCATAGCACTCTCTCAGACCAAAACTACCCTGGTTCGATGACACTCGCATTTGTGTGTATCATCACACGCCTGGGCATAACACTGAGCATTGTTGTGCCCTCAAGGTTGCCATTTGCCAATGTCTAGGGAATGACACCCTTCTTTTCGACCACGTTATCAGTAAACCTTCAACACCACCCCGCTTATCAACTCTCAGATCAAGGCCATCTTGGTTCGACAACTCTAAATTCTGTCATTATCATCACAGCCCGGGACATGACACTGAGCATTGTTGCGCTCTCAAAGCTGTCACTCGTCAACAATGGAGAAAGGATTCCCTTCTCATCAAGGATCCTCTTGACCACCTCTTCGACAAAACATCAACACTGACCCATGCCTCTCAAACCTCATCGCCTAAATCGGGATCTCCACGCCAGATTATGGTCCCTTTGCCGCCTTTGACCCCATTATTCGACATCAACATAGTCCATTTGACCACTAAGCCTCAACTGACCTTGACCAATCTATCCAACATTCTCCTTAAGCAACTGGGGGAATCCAACCTCATCATGACCCCGACCAAACATTCAACCAAGCCTTCGACCATGACATCAACCATGACCTCGACTAAACCTCAACCACACATAGTCCAATCATCAACCAACCTTTTTAATCATGACCACGACCAGCATCAACCAAACCTTGACCAAACTTCAATTATCAAACACCACCCAACCAAGCACCTATCATTTATTCAAACCGTCATCAATCACCTGACCAATTTGGAACGAAGTAAATGGGGCAAGTTTGCTCCCAATTGACTCGGACCTTAACACCATCATGGGTCAAGATTTGGTCAGAACCTGAGCCCCCTTTATGTCTTGTATCTTTAACCAGTCCACTGTTAGTCAAATAATTATTCATTTGACGTTTAACTTGAGCTCGTCCCTTGAGCAATCCCTGTCATTGTCATTCCTATCTCCTTCAACCCTCAATCCTAACCCTTTTGGCAAGCATGAACGCTTCATCCTAATAAAAGGAAAACCCTCTAAACCTCTATAGTCAAGTCCATGACCAAAAGTCCAGTCAACAAATCAATCCAATATATATAAAAAATGGGATGCATATTCCAAGGTCATAAAACTATAAATGTAGACTGCTCCCTCGAAGGACAGCTGCATCATCATTATTGTATTTACTAGACTGCTCCCTTGAAGGATAGCTAGGCCAAAGTCGTATCAAAAACACAAAAAGCAGAATATAGACCACTCCCTCGAAGGATGGCTATGCATAAATTTTGCCACATACACAGCATTATCTCTGAAGCTTCTCGCATCGATCAGCTTCACGACATGACCACAAAGCAAGACAATCTCCCATCGTAGGCTTCCCGCATCGATCAGTCTGCCTTCTAAAAAAAAAAATTGACTGACAAAACTTTAGAGTCATGGACTTGTCTATAGTCATTCTCGAGGTCACCTATAAAAGGGGCAAAGTTGTTCCTGCCAAACAGGGTTCCCCCTTCCATCTCAGTATCAATCCTATCACCCCTGCACACTCAAGGGATTTCGAGCTCACTTAACGTCAAGTGATTCGATTACCGCTCTAACACAACATCTGGTCAACAACGTCATGCATGAATGGGACTCTTGGTTATAATAACCCCTCTCTATGCTATCATTCTGGTCCTTATCAATGAAAGAGCAATTCATCTTTCACTTTTGACACATCTTGGTCACGCCTCCAACCAAATCATTATTTATCCAACCTAACCCCAACCAAACCAATCAAACATTTTTTGACCATCAACACGACCTAGTCCATTTCACATAGTTTCTGTGGACACCAATACACATGGAAACTATCGACCTGACATAATTTATGTTAAGCATAAACCAATACTTGCTGACGCATAAATAGACCTCAATTCATCTTTAGCATACCTCCATCATGAATATGGAAAATTGCTAGGGATGAAAGACCCCTCGACCAATGTTGCATAATACACCATTTGGAAAAGGCTGCATCATCATCTTTTTACCCTCATCTTTCATCATGACCAAAACCAACCTATCGACCTCTTTGACCCTCTATCTGAACTACATTGGTCTGAGGCCCTCTGACTTGGGCTATGTAAGCAGCACTCAGATGATACGACATCATTTGGGGTTAGCTCGACCATCCTCATTTGTTCGTCTCTCTGATGGACAAACCTTTTTTCCTCCTTTTGACCAATGACCATTTGAGATCACTTATATCTCAACCCGTCCAGCGACCATGGAGATCACGCATATCTCCTTAGACCCTGACCACTTCCGAGACAACTCTATCTTGGTTTTGTTTGCACGCATGCTACCTCATGAATAGATAGTAAAATTGTTCGCAGACCTTTTTTTTTTTGGACCCTCACAAGTATAGGATCGCAAGCTGGTTGATCCGCACTACTTGTGACTTTTTTCGTGTTTTTGGGAGCACTTCCTGAGCCCAGAATACCTGAAACACGATGACCATTTGGAGCTACAAGCTTAGATTGAATAACCCAATCAGCTATGACTAAATGCTGGGGCCCGGTTATTTCAATTTTGGCACTCCTTGACCTTTTGACTATGACCATTTGACCTACCTATCCCATGAAGTGGTATGCACGCAATCACGACTTTTGTAGCATTCACCCTCACTCTCCTTCTCATCCACCTTTTGTCAAATCAGCACCCGCCATCAGGTTCCCTTCCCTCGACTCCCGCTTTGAGGGGGAATACCTCATCCATACCGCGGGGCAATCCACATCATCCCACACTTGGGGCAACCAACTCCTATTTTTGTCTTGCAGTTTGTCTAAAACAACCAACAAGACAAAAAGGGGTAAATGTAGACACCAAAATCATGTCTAACTTTGGTCTTTCCCCCCATTGGTCCATTCCTAACCCATGCAATTAATAATTTAAAATAATTAACTTATTTTGAATTAACCCCCCCTCCTTGGACACATCACCCATGACACCTCGCCTAGGACACCTCACCTTGGACTAATTCCCATCCTATGACTCACCCAAGACCTATTCCTACTCCTCTCTAACCACCTAACCAACTCTCATGCGTATTTATCCTTACCTTCGACCAAATCTCCAACCAACTATGCACTTGGCAGATGTAGAACGGGCTTGCTGGGCCTTATACGCATTCTGCACCCGCCGACATCGGTCAACTATCGGCTGACGCCGACGGGTTCGCCAATGTCAGTTTACTTAAACCGGCGTTTAACCTCTTCCAAGGCTAATGGGCAATCACAATTTCTTGCCTAAATCATGAAATCACGTGTCTAATCACGATCCTTCAATCTTCAGTCTTCGACCATTCATCAATCTGCCAATCTCTCAGCCAAGCCTCTCACTCTCTCCCTCAAGTGCAACAATAGGTATTCTACATCAGCAACAGGTCTTTCACACTAGCAACACCAACAAGAGGGACGACATCAACAACACTCTTTCGGCAGGCACAGGTAAGTATATTGTTTGTGTTTTCTTTGTGTTTCCTAGTCATTTGCTTTTATGTATTATGAATTAGATCAAACACTCCCTCTCCCTAGACCAGACTATTAACCAAGCCAGACCCAAACCCTTATCTCCTCCATCTCTCTGTTGCCTCTGTCCTCTATCAAACCATACACTCTTTCTACCCATTTAACCAGACTCTCAGACCCAGACCTAAACCATTCAATCAAGCCCAAAACTTTGTCTCATACCACTCAAGCAAACCCAGACCCTGACCAGACCATTTTGCACAATCAGAACCTGACCAGACCTCATCCAAGCCTACTTCCCCGATCGACGCCGGTTGCTTCCCCCATCGATGTCGGTAGACTAACCGACGTCGGCACCTTTATCAACCGACGCCGGTAGGACCACCAACGTCAGTGACTGTGACCAGGCCGACAGCATCTATCAGGTAAGCTTTTGCTTCCTTTTCATTTCCATCTTTTATCATTTCAGTTTTTTTAACATTCTGCTATTTATCAGACTTCTTTTTATTGACTAGTGGGTTGACCTCCCTTAAGGAAGTTTTCATGCTTTTGGGATCAAGCTTTCACTTGGCAACCCACCATCTATCCATCTAACACCTCCTTTGTCCAAGTCTCTTTTCTTTGCAGGTGTCATTCCTCCACAGCCAAAGAGGAGTACTCACATCGTCTGGATTATGGTGCGCAGACTATATCCAGGTACATACAAGCCTTGACCATATCTCTTAGTTTCTTAATTCTTCTCTTGAATATAGAAAGCAAAATTTGAATAGAAATAGCATGATTTCATAGCCCAATGGCATAGTTGAAGGCACTAGAGATTCTGGTTTCTACTCCCCTCAGCTGTTTCAAGATTTCAACTCAAGAAAGTTCCCAAATTGGAGCTAGCTATTGTTCCCAAAATATACCACTCATTTTTGGGACAAAATATGAACTATTTTGGTCCTACATGGCCAAATTCTTTCTTCCCTTCTCAAAAATTGTTTTGAGTATTCAAATTCTCTATTTTTTAGCTTTTTCAAATTTCTACAGACTCTATAGGCTTGAAACTATAGACTTTGTAGGCTTGAAACTACAAACTCTATAGGTTAGGTTCTATGGACTCATTTCTACAGACTCCACAAGCTGGATTCTATAGACTCTTTCAAATCTTAAGAGACTTAGACAAAACTACAGACTCTGTAGGTTCGTTTCTTGGTTCTAAGAACTAGTTTCTATAGACTCATTTCTATAGACTCCACAGGTTCATTTCTATAGACTCCACAGGTTCATTTCTATGGAATCTATAGGAAAAGAAACAAGCTCTCAACACTTAGGCATTTTCAGGATTAGTTCAATGCCTTGGTTCAATCAAAAATGTTCATCGTCAAGCTTTAAAGGACGGATTGAACCATTAAACGAAATTGGTTCAACAGGTTCAATGAATTCAAAGGTTCAATGACATCGGTGAGCTTAATGAGTAAAGAACTTCAGCAAGTTCAACAACTTCAAAACACTTAATGAAAAGAAGAAGGCTTGAACCATTGAACCATTTTGGTTCAAAGGTTCAACGGGTTCAATGGTTCAACAAGTTTAACAGGTTCAACATGTTTAGTTTAATGCAGTTGGTTCAAGTAGTTGAATAAATGAGTAGAACAAAGGAATGAACCATTGAACTATTGAACCAAAGTTGGTTCATTCAGTCAGTTCAATTAGCTGGTTCAAAAGAGTGCCCCAAAGTGAAGAGAGCAAGTGCCCTTGCGGAAGGTAGTGAAACAAGATCAAACAACCCTTGTAGAGGGTAGGTGATGAGTAAAATGGACTATTTCAAAGGCCGAAAGGAGCAAAAGAATTCCTTTAGAAGGATTTTCCATGACAAAAATGCTAAGGCAATTCCTTCAGACAAAAAGTCTGAAGGAATTCTTTCAGACTTTTGTCCGAAGGAATAAGCCTGACCGAAAGCATGATGAAAAGTGAAAGCAAGTGGGAAATAAATGTGAGGGAATATTTCCTTCAGAAAAATGTCCAAAGGAATTCCTTCACACATTTTGTTTGAAGGAATTAAAACCCAAAGGAATTGGAGCCTGAAGGCCACTTGAAGGACCTCCAAGGGTAGGTACCCTTGCAGGGGGCTCTCGCCAAGCAAAATAGACCTTTCTCAAGACCCTGAAGGGTAGGTCCCCTCTGAGAAGGATCAAACAATAAAGCTGAAGGAATTGCCAAGGAGGATGATGGGCCTGAAGATGTCAAAGTTGAGCATCATAAACTAGTTGTTGGGATCTAGATGTCTGATGATGTCCCCACAGCCATCAAATTTAGGGCAACAAATTAACCATTAGCTTTCTAAGTGGTGATAGGTGTGCGAATTTCAACTTCATGGCAATAAAATAACCATTGATCTTTAAAAGCTTGAGTGTGGACCTGAATTCATTTAAAGGCCTTAATGCCAAAAGGAAGAACTGCTAAGAGAAGAGCTGAAAGAGCCAGCAAAGCTGGGAAGATAGCCCTAAGAGCTTCAGTTCTAGGAAAAGACAAAACTAGGAAGAGACAAATAGGGAAAGACCAAAAATATCTATAGGAGTTATTTTTGGTAGGTGGAATAGTCTACCAAGTAGATATTTGAGCTTGTAAACATGGAAGGCATGGCCTATTTATCTCCCTTGGAGTAAAGGCAAACTGGATAGTTGTGCAGATATCAGGTGATAGACTAGATGACCCAGGCCCAGGAGAAGACATTTGAGATGAATTGACATGCCACAATTAAGGTAGCCATCCTTTTCTAGTATGGCTCTTTGACTAAACTAAAAATACACTCAAGGCATTGAATGCAGCATGGGCCATTCCATGGAACAAAGTGCCAAGCCTTTCTTGGCTACTATATATTGTATTCTCTTACTTTATGCAAGGGAGATATTTTTGGTTATAGAATCAAAACTCTGCCAAAATTAAAAGGTGATTACTGAGACTTTGATCTTAGATTGTTGATCATATTTCTTTGTTTGAATGAGAAAGCAGGTTACTTTTAGAATTTGTGCTATTATAGCTTGTGTCATTTAGGGGATTGTTCTTATGTCTATTTCTTGAATTTGTTCTTGTCCATTTTAATGAAATAAGCATAATTAGTGGAAGTAATTAGGAAGATGTCTTGAAGCCAACTGTGGAGAGACTTTATGCCCCCACAATTGCTTTTAGTGTGTTTGTTTATTTTTTATTCCTATGTAAAGGGCCTTGGGATGAATTTGTGCCCTCATTGTCCTTCGTATTTGACTCTTGGGAAGTCGAGGTGGAGAATTTATGCTACATCTCAATCTACTAGTTACTACACCCTTTGTTACCAGTTACTTGTTATCTATCAGAAAGAATTCCATTTGTTTGTTGTAAGACCACTTCTGAAAGAAGAGAAGTGCCTTCAGTGTTTCCACCTAGATTTCTCCTTTGTTTGTGAACATCATCTCTAAAAAAAGAGAGATGGATGGTGTTGTCCTACCCTTGAGTGTTATTTTATGCATATATATATAGTTTATAGATATTCATATTTATAAAGAACCTCCCCTTGATGAGAGGAGAGATTTGTCCCCCTTTGATGTGGTAAACCTACACATTTGGCCGACCAATCTCCCTATGCTGTGGTTGAAGAGACCTATTGTGTTCATTAGTTAGTTGGTGACAAAATATTCATCCAACAAAGCCTACCTTGATATATATATATATATATATATATATATATATATATATATATATATATATTTATATATATATATATATATATATATAAATTGAATAGCATATCTATATATTAATCAAATAAAGATATGGCACAATGTTAATAATACAAAAAAGTGGTTGGAAAAGTCACACCCCATGAGCATAAACACATTGAGTGTGAAAAAACCTCAAGAAAAGTCCAAAAGGTGGTTAAAAATGACCACACATATGAAAAAAAATCACATCAATAGTTTAATATCTAAGTAGATAGAGCAAGGAATAGAAATCAATAAAGAGGACTATTGAGTAGACACAATAAACATGGAGATTAGGGGAGGCAGTAGAGACATTGGGTCTGAAGGCTTATCACCCCATCCTCATAGAGTAGGAGGATCCTCATCTATAGGTAAGGGATCCCACCCATCAATTTTTTGAGCTTCTAATGTCTCATCTTGGTTTCTTTTAGGAGAAATTACTAGAACTAGTCATGGAAATTTGCCTTGGGGTGGAGGACCCCAACCCCTGATGTCACCATTGTGAGTTAGGGGAAGAGATCACTAGTAGCCACCATCACCTCTAGATTTGTAATATATATTTACACCACCATATTATGGGGAATATTAACAAGGTGGTGATCGATGAGGAAAATGACTCTTATGTATGGTTATTTAATGTTGTCGATGTGGTCTACACCCTCATCTTTGGGGAGACATAAGAGGTTCATGACTAACCACACATGGGGAATTTCCCTAGTGGTTGACAAAAAGTTAAAGGTTATAAGTTTTAGGTGGAATTTATTTGTTTAGATTTAAATTTGAAGAGTAACATTACACAGAATAATGATTTTTTTAGTAATAAAAAATCTATGTTCCATCTCTTCATGATTAAAGCAAGCATAATTTATAGCTTTCCATATTTGAAATAAAACAATTTCTTAAAATATCTACCAAAATATATTGTATTTTATAGGAAACAAATTTGAATATCCAAAGAGATCCATTTTCCATGTGAATAAATCAGGTTGGAAGGGATTAAAAAGGGAGTGAAACCAGGACCATGTAGATTATGCATGAGTTTAAAACTAAAAAAGGTGCTTAAAAGTATCTAGTTTATAAAAATATAGATAAATGGGTTTTGAAATTCCTAAATGATTGATTTGGTCACCCATAAGAAAACCCTAACAAAGGAGACACCATAAAAATGAGTTTTTTAGGATCGATGATAGTCATCCACACAGTGTTGAAGCATTTGGCCCAAACCCCATGTCTAGAATGAAGGTTCCATATAAGGCTTGAGCATTTCATCTAGAATATGTTGAGGGGATATTAAATTATAACCCAATTGAGGAGAATATTGAGTGAAAGGGGTGTCCATAGGCTAATGCCACTCCTTCCATCAAGGAACAAGGGAATTGACCCTTATTTTGTGTAAATATTCATCAGGTATGGAACCTTTAAGTTTTGCTATAGCCTCTACATCTATGTTATTTAAATGAAATTTTTATTGAATTTAATTCCAAGTGATCCAAGACCGATTATCCTTGAAACATATATCTCCTATAAACTTCACACCTTTTCTAAAAATCCTCAACTCTTTAACCCAAGGGACTAAGGCAAAGGGAACATTATGAAAATTTATGCAAGGTGACCACTAGAGAGATTGAGAATTAATGGAAAGCCCATTATTGAAACCCTTGCCTATTAAATTAAGTATTAAACTTCTCCCATTCTTTACATAGGCTTTGAATAATAAAGGTATCGTCATTTTTAACTGGCACTAGGATAATAAGAAGGGAGTGGAGTCCCAAGCCTTGTCAAGCTTTTCTACCACATGGAAGCCCCTGAGAAATATAATGGTAAAGAAGAATCTTCTAGGATTCATTCCTAATAAGACCTCTAAAAATCCATTTAACACCAAGACCAAGGCCTTTAATTTTAATGTCTAAGAGACCTAGGCCACCAAATTCCTTGGGTTGACAACATATATTCCAGGAAACTCTATGAAATCCCTTGTGACCCTCAAAATCAATGCATAAAAAATATCTTAGGATTTTTTCAATCTTGTTGTAAGCAGCATTAGAAGGGGCCCAATAAGAAAAATAATATACATGAATAGTTACCAAAACTTTATAATAAATCTAATATTTTCCAACAAGAGATAAAGGCTTTCTAATCCAAAAACAAAAATAAACTCTTTGCACCACATAAGAACATAACACAGAGGGAAAAGATCAAAAAGCAAAAGGAATGCCAATAAACTTAAATTACACCCTTAGAAGAAGCTACTACCATTGATATCCCTCTAGCTAAGGGGGTTTGGGACCCAGAGACTAGTGGTAGCATTGGGTCTTTCTCCATTAGATATATGAGCCTGAATCCAAACAAAAAATATGAAAACATTACATAACATTCTTAACTAACTCTTCTTCCTCTTGAAGAGTGAGAAAAGAATCATCTACAAAATGGCCATTCAAAAGTTGTCTATTAGATTAAAGGAGGGAAATTCCTTCCACTAAACCCCTAATATTATAGTTAGCTAAAAAGGTAACTAAATCCTTCTACTACTAACACATATAAATAAGGGGTTAAAGGGCATCCTTATTGGATAGAATGATGAATTTCAAATTGAGAATATTTTGTGGCATTGATTGTAATACATGCCCTAGCATCCTAAAAGAGCATATTAAATGAATTTAGGGCCAAAGATAAGGGCTTGTAGCATAGCCAGAATGAAGGGACACTCAATTCAATTGTAGGCCTTATCAAAATCAATCTTGACAAATAAAACTTTTTGATTAGAGAGTTGAGTACATTCCATACCTTCCCAAATAACAATCGCATTACCCAAAATGAATCTATGCTAAATAAAGTTACTTTTATCTACTCTTGACAATTAAAGGAAGAATTTTCTTGACCTTGAGGGCTAAGTCCTTAACAATAATCTTGTGGGAGACATTGAAAAAATTAATAGGCCTTCAATTGGTGATAATTTTAGGATCACTAGACTTGGGAAAAAACTTAATATTACCTTGGTTTATAATGGGTACAAAAGAGTAAGTTAAAATAGCTTCAAAATATACCTTATGAAGTTCAGGGCCAATAGTATCCCAAAGGGTCTGGTAGAACTCACACATGAAACCATCAATTTCTATAGATTTATTAATTTCCATCTATTTACCAACATGGAGATCATTGAGAGATAAGGGCCTATCATAGGGAATCCTTTGTGAATTAGAAACTTTATAAGGTACCACCTAGAGGAATTGATGGAGAGCCACCCCTTTTTTAGGAGAGGAAGCTTGTGCTAAAAAAACACCATGGTAATGATGAACAAAAGCTTTTAGAATGTCAAAAAAATTGGTAAGCCAAACATTTCCTTCCTTGACAGCTTTAATTCTATCAACAACTATCCTAAAATGAACAAGGTCAAAGAAGTCCTTAGAGACTTTGTCTCTTATTTTTAACCAATGCATATGAGATCTCAATTGAGCTCCTATGGCCTTGTGAGCCTCCTCTATATGGAGCTTGTGCCTATAATGGAAAAATTGAGTTTGATGTTGAATGATGAAAGGAGATAACTCCAACTTTTGTGAAACCTAAATATATTCATCATTTGTAGCATTATGCAAGCACCATTGAAAAGAGGCCATTTATTTTCCATATATATAAATAAAGGTATAAATGTGGTAAAAAGAATATGACCACCACTATATCCAACTACTATCTTCCTCTAGTCAAGGAACTAGGTTCTAAATTCTGATAATATGCCCCACTATTCTTTTATGTTTTAGGTGATTAATATTGAGATAAAATTGAGTGGAGGTAGGGTTCACTTGAGGCATGGTCCACTCAATATTAAAATAGATAGGGTCATAATATGATTTAAAAAATATTGGGGATGATCTATACTGGCCTATCATACACTAGGGAAAAAAATAAAAGATCTTGTTCAACTAGAAAGGCTTGGTAAAACAAATAAAGCACCCTATCTTCTCCTTAACAAAAATTGGACCAAGTGAATCAAGGGATGGTAGAGTTTTTCCTCTGGTGGTGATTAGGATCAAACACCCTATTTTGTTATAAATATAGAATTAGGATTCACACTCTCCAGAACACCACCACATTATAAGGCATCCTTATTTATCTTACACCAATTCTACCATGTTGAAGTTACCACAGAGGATTCAATGCGCATTAGGGATTGAGTCTGCTAGCTAACTCCATAAAGTGACCTGTTATACATCATAATTAGAGGCATACAAGTTAACTAGCCTAATGATGTAGTTATTAATGTCAAAAATGGTCCAAACCACCCATTGGGTGGGGTCCAATCTCCAATAAATTATATTTTGAGGAAAATCTAGAACCAAAAAAGTGACAGCCCCACCATGCCCAACTTGATTCCCAGTAGCCTAACATATAACCCCAAGGCAAAATTATTTGTGTTACATTCTGTAATAAGAATCCAAAAATCTTAACTTCTTACAAGTAGAGAATTTTCATACTACTAAAAATTAACACTTATTCCTGAATGTATACTTACATAGAGGATTAGTAAGGCCCCAAACATTCCAAGAGTAAACAATCATTGGAAACAATTGAGGTGCATGTCATTCTCCTCTATGAGATCTTGAAGTGAAACAAACCAATTAAACATAAGTTTTTGGGCATGTAATCATTCATTTTAAATATTTTTCTCTTATGAGTCATATATTCCTCCTCCTTAGTAGATGGAGAGGGGTTTTAGGAGTGTCATAACATTGATTTGTGGTCCAAGGTGACCAAACTTTGTTCTTCCTATGAAATATTCACCTTAGGAGAGGGTTGTCATGGTGGAGCCTCAACTAGAGATGCCAATGCTTGTAGAGTATGTAGAAATGGAGGTGAAAATTTATTAGGCAAATCATGTTTTCCACCAAAATTCAAAGCATGGTTATTCCCAATAGGCATGTATGCATAAGCTTGTGTCTTGCCACCACCTTTTGAAGAGTTTTTATTTTTTTATTGGTAACTGTGGTCTAACCTTTATTATTTAAATTTCAAGGTTTGGCCTTAGATCCACCCTTTTCTTAAGAATGAGGGTGTGCATACACCATTAGAGGACATTCCCACAACATATGGTCTAAAGACTGGCACCAAAAGTAAGTGTTCAAGAGATTGATATATAAAACATGTTGATAAAAATGATTAGTGCCAATTTGTATATCAATAAAGTATTTCAATTCTTGAGATAAATCCAATTTAACACAAACCCTCTTTTGGGGATGAGCCATAAATAAGTTGGTCTATTCATGGCATATGAAACACCCTATGGTTTTAATGAGCTAGTTAATAAAACCCATAACGAGAGAGTTAAACCAAGAAACTAAACCCAAACAAGTATTTTCAACCTTACTTACTCTGAGACTTGAAAATCCCAATTTTAGTGAGAAAATATAATCAAAGTGTTGCAAATAAACTAAGTCCCATGGTTAACAATGGTTTTGCAGTGTTCTAAGTTTGAAAAGTGAAATAGAAAAAAGCCCTTGATAAGGTTTGGACTCCTTCCAGTTCCACACCATGGCCTTGCTAATGGTTTTGGACTCATTGTTTCAGAATGTTGTTAGGGGGGCCTTAACCCACAAAATAAGTAATCAATGTAATTTTTTTTTAAAAAAAGACAAGCTTTGTTAAGTTTAAGCATATACAAAACAACATCAGGTAATGGAGAAATAGAATCAACAACATTACCTCGTAGAAAACTTTTGGGATGAATTTTCTCACTTGCGTTGAGTCCATGGTTATGCTCACTTGATCCATCTTTATCTGCATTCATAGATGTAGAGAGAAGGGTAGTATCTATTTAAAAAAGGATACCACTATCACCCAAATGGTAAATCATAAATCAAAATTAGTAATTAATATGAACTAAAGCAATATCCTACCTAGATCCATGATGATCAATGATATGATAGAGTTGCTTAAAGGCTCATCAATGCAAAGCTATAAAATATAAACCTCTTTTCTTTGGCATCCATCAATGCCTATTTTCTATATATACCTTATGATATTTTCAAAATGTGTGGTGTAAATACAAGTCTAAGCCTTTTCATTATTCATCTAATAAATATTGCACAAACACAATAAAAATCAATCAATTAAATACAAAATTAAGCTATTTTGAATTATTAATCCCTATTTACATATAAAATGTAGGAGAATTAATATGACCTATCTGAAGCATTCAAATAAAATACTATGAGTGATATTTTTCAAGTTACAAGTTAGATCAATGCATGCATCTTCATATAATATATTACACCCTTGGTGCATACACATTCCACATGTATGGGAGAACTACATTAGTCTGAATCCCTCCTTGGATTATTAGATATCTAGGTAACACTAATTGATAGAGGGGTTTTGGGGGTTAAATCAACACCATGAGCCAACTAACCTATTTTTAGCAAAACTCATTCCAAGGGTGAAGAAGGGTGAAGAGCTAGTTCTTGATCAATTGGAAAAGAGTGATAACATTTATTTTATATCTAAATATATCAGTATAAAGATGATATAAAATCTAGAATAATGAAGTTTGTCACATTGAGATCTAATCATTATTTCATACTAGACATTTATTTCATAGTCACACACTAGTGTCCATGGTAGTGTTCAGATTTGATGATAGTGTTTGAAACTACTCAAATATAATTTTTATAATATGATGACCAATCTAGATATTGATCCTACATAATTTCCACCTATTTATAGTCTAGATCTGCTTACACATGCAGTAAACCCAACTAAGTATCATTTCTCCTTGGTATTGCAATAAATTGAACATCTTTCAAATTTAGTACTTCTATATTTAACATATCTCAGTATTATAATTTAGAATATTTATTTATTTGAGTTTGTAATTAATTGGCCTACTATAGATTAGTTTATCACTCTTATACTTGAATTATTTAAATATTATTAACCCTATCCCCAATCTTTCTAAATAAAGCTTTAAACATTTGGTGAACCTGACCTCTATGTCTCTTTATGTGAATCATATCTTCCCCTAGGGTTTTCAGCCTCATGATATTTTTTTTCATTTTTTTTAGATTTTTTCTATTATTTGTATGTAACCTATGCATAACCCTAGATTAGGTGGTGTTTCTATTAAACATTGGGAACTTCCTCTTTTACCACTTAAGATGAATCAAACCAATGAAGTATCAAATCATATGCCTAATGAGAGTGTCAATAATTAAAATAAGAAAATGATAAAGAAGCTATCATATAAGATGTTATTGATCATGAAAATAATGAGTCTAACACAAATAATGAATATGAATAAATAGATCAACAAAAAGTGTAAGATATTATTATGTTTAAAGAGTGTGATCATCAAAAACCTAAGGATCTTGATGAGATCTTAAAAACCATATTGGAAACTAAAAAATCAAAATGCAAAAATGACTTATCCATGCCCTTGAGCACATCATCAATTCCTACATCTATTAGGGGCACATATTATGTTTTAAAATCATTATTGCCTAAGGATCAAGATCCTATTGATACATCTACCATTGGGCTAGTGAATTTTTTTACTCAAATATTAGTTTCAATGTCTATATAAATTCAAATCATGTTTTTATTCCCTTTGGTGACTACTTAACTATCTACTCTTAATCCCAATGGGTCCATAGTGAACGCTCTTCTCCTAGATATAAAAACTTTAGAAGATAAGGTTACCAATATTAAATAGAAGTATTTAAAGTTTCCTCATGTTATTGATTTAAAAGACGTGTTGTAAAATTCTCTCGCACTTGAAATGTCTTTGCATAGTTTAAAAACTATTTTTGTTGTACCCAAGTTCACTTTTTATGATGGAAAGGATGATCCTAAAAAACATATTTGATATTTTTATGTGGCATGTTTCTATTATGCCTCTAATGATAAAATTTTGACCAAATTATTTCCAACAATCCTAATTTACTATAATTTACAATGGTTCTATGATTATCCTATCAATGAGAGCATTAAAACCTATAGCAGATTAGTTTTTAACACATTTCTCTACCAACATCACTAAAAATATGTCATGTGATCAAATTACAAAGATTAAACAAGGAGCCAATAAACCTATCAATGAATATTTATTGAGATATAAAATAATGTTAGCCAAAATAACAAATCTAATAGTAAATAAATGAATTCAAGACATCTTCAATAAAAGTTTACTTTCCCCATTACATGACAATTGTTTTCAAGAAGTTTAAATATTTTGATGACTTATGCCATATTTTTTGAGATCATGAAATGAATCTTATTTCATTGAACGAGCTTAAATATGTAACAAACACACTGACTACATCTAATACCAAATTTCATATCAAACTAAACTATAAGGTGAAACCTATAGAACCTAAAAAAGAAACAACCACAACAATTAACATAATGTCATAAAAAATAATCAAATCATCTTATCTAATGCACCTAAGAGATAATTTACATGATTATATAAGGATCTAGTTTATTTACTTCATAATCCTGTGGAGTTTCATCTCATATCTTTCCCTCTTGCTATAGAGGTTAATAAGAGTTGACCTCTACCTAAAGAATTTGATGCTAATGCATATTTTGAGTATCGCTAAGGCATTGGGAGTTTTATGAACATATGTTATACCTTAAAGAATAAGATCCTAGACATTATTGATGAAAAAAGGTTACCTTTGATGATACTTTAAAGTATTTAGGTTCAAAATCTGGTGATCACTGGATTAAAAAAATATTTAAAAATCCTTTACAATATGCTACACCCTTAACCTATGGCATGTCTAGGGATATGTGTGGCCAAATTATGGTTTATATACCTCTTATATTATCTTGTCACATTTATTTATGTTCTTAGTGAGGTCAACTTATGAGGCTATTTTAATGGTATATTTTACTGGTACATTTTTCAGGTTAAAACATTTCAAGATTTTACACAATAATATTTGTTTAATTCATCTTGGTAAGGTAATTATAATAGTCTCATTTGTTGATACACTTCTTTTGGGGATAAAACCCTCCTAGGGTTTGTGCATGGCTGGTCCTAACAATAAAAAACATGGGAAATGGAAAGAAACTCCTAAAACTCCTCATAATAATGACATGGAGTCCATAAGTTCTAATTTGTGTATTTTAGAGGTAGTTCAATAACTTCAGTCAAAGTTACATGGCATGGTGAAAAAAATGATCTCATTATGGTTAAAGGTCACTTTACAGGGATGAGAGGAGACTTGAATGGCTTGCGAGATCAATTACAACAAATAAATGTGAAATTATTCAACTTTTCAACTTAGTCTTTACAAAATAAACCTCCACCACTAGAGTTTAGATCTCTTCCTTCTAACAATCACACTGTCAACCTGGTCTAAAGCTGATGTTGCCAAAAGTGGACTTGTGCAAGTTTGATGGTAATGATCCACTCACATGGATCACTCAAATTGAAAATTTATTTGATTTACATCAAAATCCATGTTCTCAAAAGGTAGTCATGGCCTCTTTGTATATAGAACCTGATCACTTCGTTTGGTACTAATGGTTGTGTGATAAAAATAAAAAAGGGTATTTTAGTTTCCTACTTTGTATTTTTGGAGATAAGCTCTACTATCACAAAAATGTCTTAGAAAAATACTTCAACCAACTAGCCAAACTATGCCAGATAGGGAATGTAAAGGATTATATTCATCAATTTCAAAATATCTTCTTATGTGTGGTAGACATCATTAAGGAAAATATGACTAACCTATTTTTAGGTGGCATCAAAATTAACATCCAATTGGAGGCTCCCATGTCTAATCCTAATTCAATATCTAAAGCCATCCCAAGGGAATGCCTAATAAAGGAAAAAGATATGATCAAATAATGACATTTCACTAATGTCTATGAATATACTTTCCCAGCACCATCATTTCCTTAGTCTACCATATTGACCCCTCAATAAATTTATGAGAATCATGAAAAAGGTTTGTGTTTTGGTTGTGATAAAAAATGGAGCAAAGGACATTAATGTGATGAAAATAAGTTATTTTACATTGACGGCACCAATGAGGATGAGGAAGATGATGAGGCCTCAGGGATAAGTTTGGATGAACCCAAAGATGAATCTAAAAATTCTCAACCTATTATTTATTATCTTGTATTCCTCAAAATTTTAAGGTGGTAGGTTTCCAC
The DNA here is from genome assembly GCA_037957365.1 of Torreya grandis. NCBI lineage: Eukaryota > Viridiplantae > Streptophyta > Pinopsida > Cupressales > Taxaceae > Torreya > Torreya grandis. The sequence continues at coordinate 2,014,045 of JARHVA010001143.1, forward strand.
AAGAAACAAAAGGCGACTGTGTTGATTGAACTAGGAGTACACAACTTCATCAAAAATAAGTTGGCTACTTATTTTAACTATTTCATTTAGCCAACTCCAAAATTTTAGCTCATGATTGTATAAGGTAATACAGTCAATTATTTTGAAAAATTACATGGTATTAATATTTCTATGGGAGATTACTTATTATATTCTCATATGTTTGTTATTCCCATGGGAGGGGATGACATTGTTCTGGGAGTACAATGGCTCACCACTATGGGAACTATTTAGATACATTTCTAGGAACTATTCATGTGGTTCCTTTCATAATGTAGGACATGTGAACTGCATGGGTTATAATCTAAATTTCCATAATTAATTAGTTCCCATCAAATGATGAAGATTCTCAAAAAGTGTACTAAATAATTTGTGTCATGCTTGTTTTCCATAGAGATTCAACCAACCAAGGATTCTACTTATCTTGATTTATAAATGGTGCTAGATGACCATTATGTTTTTTTGGCAACATGCTAATAAGACTTCCACCATGTTAAGTACATGATCATGCCATCAGACTACTTCCCATAAGTACACCACCCAAAATCAAACCCTATTGATATCGCTCTACCCAAAATAGTGAAATTGAAAATATGATACAAGGGATGTTTGAGGTAGGAATCATCTGACATAACCAAAGTGAATATTTGTCCTCAATAGTCATGGTGTAGAAGAAGGATGACACTTGGAGGATATGCTCATAATATAGATAAGTAAATAAGTACACCATCAAATATAATCTTATTCTAGTAATTGATGATTTTGTATATGAATTTAATTATGTTGTTATTTTATCAAGTTAGATCTTTGCTCTGGGTATCATCAGATTCAAATCCATGAAGAGGACATAGCTAAAACAACTTTCAGAACTCATGAAGGCCACTATGAGTTTATGGTCATGCCTTTTGGACTCACAAATACACCATCTACATTTTAGAGTTTTATGAATACTCTTTTCAAGCCATTGTTTATAAAGTTTGTGTTAGTGTTTTTTGATGACATCCTTATTTACAAAAAAATTGGGAAGACCATTTGAGGCATGTGAAACACATATTAGCAGTTCTATAACAATATTAACTTTATGCCAAAAATTCTAAATATGATTTTATTGTTTGATAGGTGGAGTACTTGGGTCATATTATTTCACAAGGAGTGAAATTTGATCCTAAAAAATATCTAAAAAATGATGGGGGTGAAGGTTCTCAAGACCTTTAAGAACCTTTGGGTATTTCTGGGGCTAACTAGTTACGATCATAGGTTTGTAAAAAATTATGGTAGCATCACATTCCCACACACATAGTTTTTGAATAAAGATTCTTTCTAGTAGGATGATACAACTACCAAGGCATTTTAATAGTTGAAAATGGAAATGTGCATCACTATAGTTTGGTTACTCCTAATTTCCATAATTTTTTTGTTGTGGAATGTTATGCATGAGGATATGGCATGGGGGTTTTACTCATGCCAGTAGATAGACCACTTGAATTTGAGAGTCAAAAAATGAAGGGAAAAATATTCTCAATCTAATGTATGAGAAAGAGATTGTGAATATTTTTCATGTAGTCAAGCAATGGAGACCTTATATAATGGGTCATCATTTTCAGGTAAAAAATGATAATGATAGACTCAAATATTTTTTAGAATAATGATTATTTTCTAAATAAAAATAAAAATGGGTGAATAAAATGTTAGGATATGATTTTGAAATAATATATAAGGAAAAGAGAATGTAGTGGTAGAAGCACTATCTTAGAGGGATGAATCAGTTGAGGCATTGTTATGAACAATGATCATTTGGCAGGTAGATTATCTAGAGGAAGTAAGATTAGAATAAGATAATGACAAAACTATCCATCATTTGATTAAAAATATTTATTAGAGTTATAGGGTATATAAAAATTTTACATGGAAGGGGATGCATTATGGTATAAATATAAATTATACCTCTATAATCATTCTCCTCTCAAATATAAAATCTTTCAATAACTTCATGCATCTCCCATAGGAGGTCACTCAAGATTTTGGAAAACATATCATATAATCAAGAAATATTTATTTTGGGAAGGACTAAAGGGGGGATGTCCAAAAATATGTGGCCGAATGCATGGTATTCCAATAAAACAAAGGTGAAACCATTAAGATCACTAGTCTTTTGCAACCTTTATCCATCCCTAACCAATATTGGGAGGAAGTTTCTATGGATTTCATTATTAGGCTACTTTAGTTTGAGGGTAAAAATTTTATCATGATAATTGTGGATTGACTCACCAAGTATGCTAATTTTTATTCTTTATCACAACCATTTATTGTTAGTACAGTAGATTCTACTTTTCTCAATATAATTTAAAAAATCCATGATACTCCAAAGATCATTATAAGTGATCAAGATCCCATATTTAATAGTAATTTTTGAACTAAATTATTTTCATGTTTAGGTACATAGTTGGCTCATAACTTATCATATAATATTCAATCTAATGGATAAATAGAGGTAGTCAATAAATGTCTAGAAGGGTATCTCCATTGTTTTATTTCTGATAAACAAGATAAGTGGGTTCTTTGGCTACCACTTACTAAATGGTGTTATAATAATCATATTCATAGTTCATCCAAAATGTATCCCTTTGTGATGTTGTATAGATATCACCCCCCATCCATTACTTCAACCTTAAATGTCGATCCAAAGGTTTGAGATATTGAGGAACACATTAACCATTCATATTCACCATCACCATCTAAGTAAGATCCAGAAGTTCATATGACATAAAATGTACATCCTCCTTCATCACATTATGGGAACTCATTAGATGGGATTTTTGGAACATATACACACATAATATATTTCTAATGTTTTGGATGCCTTATATTACATTTAATGATAGTGAAATGATGGATGATGACTCAAATCTTCATTCATTATTTATTCAAGCATACTTTGACCATAAACTTATACATATAGTTGTGATCGACCATGGTACCAATGAGAATGTATGTACCATGACATTAAGTACACATTTGGGATATATACCTGATGATTTATACCATTCTACCAAAATGGTCAGAGCATTCAATGATGCATCACATGTTATTGGTGAGATTGATTTACCTTTATAGGTTGGTCTAACACATGTGGCTACCATATTTTTAGTTATACCATATACATGATGAGTATTTGATATGTTATTGGGATGACCTTAGATACACAAAATCCATGTACTACCTTCCATAGTGTATGGTTTAGACACTATAAAATTGCACACAATGGTTCTATATGTTGAACTAACCCCTAAACCACCTCAAGACCCCCTAAGGACTCTGCCATAACCTTTCAATGAAAAACATTGAGTCAAGTTAGCTTACTAGCTAATTGACTAACTAAACAACCCTTAACCAAACTTAACCTTACCACTCAACCACCGATGATCACCTTAACCATTGACAGTTAGGCTTGGCCATCAATGGTCAGGTTCTAACCACCTAAACAGTTAACTCCATCTTGCTTTTTTATATTTATCTTGTCTAATTTGTGTGTGATCCAATGCATGCAAAATCTAAATTTAAACTACTTTTTGAATCTCTTGTTAACTAATTGTTTCACCTCTCCTTATTTATTATAAAAAGAGAGGAAGAGGTAGAAAATGGATCAATCAATCAATCCATCATCATTGACATATAGATTCAGAGCCTCTTGCATCATCACTTCTATTTTGTATGCATTCTTCTAGTGAATTAGTAAGTGCGACAAAGATGAAAAGCACTACCATATATCAACCAACAACCAAGCATTGTTACTCTACCAAAATTACTCAAATATTCACCAACAGATCCTTTGACCCTTCTTCAGATCAACAACCAATAAGCTAAAATATATTTTTAGTAACTAGTTACTTTATTTCTATTTTGCAACCAACCCAACCCAAACCCACCTTCAAAAATTTCATTTTGTATCCCTATCAACCCAATTTATTTGACCAAACTAAAACCATAGTAATTGCTAACCCTAACCACCAATGGTTTATCCATAACCACTGACAATTGTCTAACTATTGACAAGCACTCTAACCATCGATAGTCACCCCAATTGTTGATGGTCAGTATGTGACAAATAAACAACAAGCTATTTTCAACTACTAGACCTCAACCAAATATAACTTTCTACCCCTCTACTTGATCATAGAGCCTCACCCTATTTTTTGAACCATACCTAATCCATTTAACAAAATTAATATCTATCTATTTATTGCTATAATTAGTCAAATTCATCTATTTGTTTATCAAGAACTTTTTGTATTTGATTTTAGTATATTCTATGATATATGCAAGTATTTTATCTTTCACTTTCAAAACTTGATTATCTGAAAGTGTGGATTGACATCCTCCAAGGAAGCTCATGCTTCTTGGATTTATCTTGCTAGGAAATCCACCCTACTATCTAATGAATCAAACCATTTATTTAGTGTTTTATTATCTACAAATCATTCCTCCCAAGCCAAAGTGGATTATCTATAACCATATGGATCAATGTGTGCACAACATATCAAGGTTTTTTGGCAAACCCTTCTCAAGTTCTTCTTCTCTTTCTTCCAAAGAATTTAAGTGAAATTTATCTAAAACATTTTATCACACTCGATGGGACCCTTGAGTCTTTTCTTGGGTTCATAGTTGCATCTAGGTGCTTCTTCATGTCTTTCTACTCATACAATGAAATCAAAATTTCATTTTGGACTTAAAATTGACTACATCCATTATTTTCTTGCCTATTTTAGCTCACATAACTTAATTAATCAAGTGAATTAATTATATCTTCAATATTATCACACACACAAGACCAAACCAATTACACTTAATCAAGCATAAAAAAACTGACATAAGGCCTGAGTAAGATTTCATCACCTAGAAATAACCTTTCATGTCTATCTTGCTTGGATTTCATCACCAAGGGGAGAACTAACTCAGCTATCTAGTTGAATATAATCTCTAAAAATTAGTATATCTTGGCTAAGCACCTAACACCCTTATCGATGTGGTGTGTGAAATGAGGGGGTAGGACCCAATATCAAGCCACATACTAATTTCCAACATAGATCCCTTTGAAATCTTAAACACAACCTAAAACCAACCATACACTTCTTTTCTAGTACCCACTCTACAAGCCAAGTTAAGTCACACAATTCTTAAAGATTAAGGTATAAGCCACAATAGAGACTAAAAAGAACCCTAGGATTTAACATGATTTAGTGTGTGTCTTGTTTCCTTAACTTTTTCTTGTCTTCTCTTTGTTTAAGTTGTGAGATTGTTTGTGTCTTCTTCTTTCCCTTATCTGCATGGTTTTAACTAAGAAACAACTAAGAAACCAAGAAAACTAGGGTCCACCTCATAACCATCCATCCTCTTCTTCTCCCTCATGCATGGAGTACATCTTAGATGTAGAGATTTATCCTCATCCTTCTAGAAGCCCTACCATCCCTCAGATAGTTTCCCAAGGTGATGCAAAATTTTCCACATTTTTGGATAACAACCCCCTATCCCTCTAGCATTATCTTAACACCATATCTCACCATACCCCTACTTTAGTTCCACCTATTGAACCACCCTATGACATGCCATCCCACATTAAAAACACTTCTATATCCGCCATTTACACCCAACCTTTAGTCACCCAGGCATCATCCTCTACCAATAACCCTATCAATACCACCATTCAAAGCCAACATACCCAACAAAGAAACACCCAAGCACCATCTTCCCCAACTAAAAACCCTCCCATTATATGAGAAACCCAAACTTTGGGTTCCAACACTTCCCTTACCATAGGATTACCCTCTACTGGGGTCACCACCATTCCTCTCATTTCCAAACTACCTACCTCCACTCTATTTTAGAGCTTGGTGGTTCCCATACCTTCCACCCATTAGTACCAAATTTACCACCTACCCTATATCTACTAATCCACCCATACCTCCTAACCAACCTATGTTAATTTATCAACAAGTTCCCATTGCATAGAATCTAAGTTACATCCCTAACCCACAAGGGTATGTACCTCTACCTTCCATCCAACTACATATCCCCATGTATTCATATGTAACATCAAACCAACCACCCATGTACATATACCAATATATGGAATCCTCTCAACCCCCCACCAATTATACATATGTTACACCTATCCAAACCTAACACAAACTACCTTATAAATATGAGGGTGCACAACCCCAAACCAACCTTGTCAAAATGTTAATGGATAAAATGACTACTTTAGAGTCATCCATTTATGGATATCATAATATTTTGTCATATAAACAAATATATAATGAACCAATTCATCCATCCATCCCCATTCAACTCTATCCTCCTCAGTGGAAACCTCCCAAATTTTCTAAATTTCAGAGTAAGCAGGACCCTCAAGAACACTTGAGAGCATTTAGGCACTCATGCTATTTGATTGTCTATGATGATTCTCTCATTATCTGTACCTTCACCATGTATATATTAGGTTATGAACTATATTGGTATAGTACTATAACAAATCACTCTTTCTTTTCTTTCACCTAGTTGGCCCAAAATTTCTTGGATCACTTTTCTATAAATATCTCAAAGAAGGTTTTCATCACCGATCTCTACTCCATTCAAAAATTTGATGATGAATCCATTGATGACTTAATATACTATTGAATAAGTCTAATAAACTAAATCTCCTTCTCTCTACCCCAACCTGATTTGATTAAACTCTTTACCCAGGCTTGTGTCAAACACATCTCTACTTTATGCATTCAAAGCTTTAAGACCTTTGATGAGGCTTTCACCATGGCATGTAAATTATAAAACAGAGACATTGATGAGGTTAAGTTGAAATTGAGAAACAAAAATTACACCTTTGAATCAAATGAGACCCCCTCCTCAAAACCCAACAACCAAACCAACACTAACTCCAAAAAGAAGGGAAGCATGAATGTGGTTGTCCTTAAAACCACCCCTCCACTTGTTGTTAATCAATCCAAATCCTCTAATTCCTCCAATAAAAATACCAAGAACCCAAATTTCAACACACAAAATTAATTTACTCCACTTAATTAGTCATATTCCTTATTCTTGGAGAAATTTTTTAAAGCCAATCTCATATATCTCCTTCTGATCAAACCTCCATAGTAATTTGATTCCTTTTATCTTGTACCTAGTTGGTACAAGGAGAATGAATTATGCACCTTCTATCGAGTCATTGGACATGATGTTAGTAGGTGTAATACCTTCAAGAATTTTATCCAAAATATCATTGACAAGGAGGAACTTGATCTAGGTAACACTTCTGGTGATAATTCAGGCAATGGTTCTACCCCAATTGGTGGTAGAATTTTTAGGAGTCATCACTTTTGAACCATAGCTCTATTTTACTCACCATTTGAACCGTTAGAAATCTAAGAATGAGGAGAACATGGTGAGATGGAATAGATATTTTATTTTTGGGTATTCACCCCTAAAAACCTAATAAAGTTCCCTAAATTTTAGTTTTAGTAGTGAAGTCTAAAAATAGTAAGTTTCTAAAAATAGTAATTTCTCAAATTCTATGTTGTTGTAATTCATAGAAGTCAAATCATTTCTTCTCCCTTGAGATTGGTGACCTTCGACATCCTCATTATACCTTAAAAATATGTATAAATAAATATGTATCCCAAAAAGGAAATTAGACATCTCTTCCCAGAGATAGACATATGTTGTATTTACAATTTTGAGAAGTAAAACATCTCTTCACAGGATAGCATTATTATTTGTATGTTCTTGAAATATTATTCAACCAAGACTTCTGATTTTTGGATTAGAAATTGTGTTGGATAACCCAAATGTACCTTCAAATCAATCACTTGACATCTTTAGATAACCATTTTCCAATCATGCTCCTTCCACCAACAAAAAAAACAAATCAGAATCCTCTCATACCCATGATGCCCATACTATCAATATGGTTCTTGCTGAACTCATTGCTGAGATAACCATTGACCAAATCATATCTTCTCCTAATCTGATTATTGAGGTAGTGGAGTCACTGACCTCTCCTTTGATATGCACATTAAATGAGGAATTCAATACCATTTTACCTTTTTCTCAATCATACAACAATCCAATCTTCCTTTAGAAATCACTCGTAAAGAAGAAACCAATTTTCCTACACCTCCAAATGAGGAGTTACCTTATTAGATGTTATTACATTTTAGTCTTAAAAAGGATGAGGTAATCATTCCTCCTCCTCAACCCCTAGGTCTATCCTTTAAATCCATTACCAGGGGATTCGAACCCAACTATAAACCTTTCTCTAAATTGGTTAAAACTTAGAATTCATATCCAACCCTAACCTAAATTGGGCCACCTTTTGGTAATAACTTGGGCTCCCTTATATAACCAAGTAGGAGCCTTCTTTATCAGAACAACCTACCCTTTCCACTATCAAATCCACTATCACTACAACCCAAAAATTAGACACCTCTAACCACCAAACTATAGAAACAACATCAGAACCAAACTTACCCAAAGTAACCAAATCACCTTCCACTATCCTAACCAAACCCACAAATAACCCTAGCATATTTATTACCCATAACATTACTCACCCATTAGTAAATTTGGACTTAATCCCACTAAACCTATCAAACAAACCCCAAGCTATGACAATAAAGAAGGTAAAACTACCTAGAAGCCTAAAAACCAAAAATATACCTCCCTTCTTCACTTTTCCCTCTATTTTGGGACCCCATCCTTCTACCTTAATTGGAAACCAACCATCCCAATCAAAACCCAACCACCACTTTTGGTTACACCATTAATCCTACTTTCATCCATACCTATTTCACTGAGCCACACATAAACATACCTCCCATAACCCAACCATCTATAATCAAACCACTTATCTCCCAAAAATATACACCAAAACCTTATAACCCCAAACTTTCAACCTCTTTATCGAAATTGAAACCATCCACCAAAAACACTCATTTACCCAAACCCTCTATCACCAAGCCCACTCATAAAATGGTTTCCACCTCAACTCCCAAAACTAAGACCCCTATACCTTTGCCACCATTACCTGAGTTCTACTCAAACATCCTAAAAAGGCTAGTGCAAACATATGCCTAATCTTGCCACCTATAAGACCATTTGACCCACATAGTCCTAAATCATCTTGGTATAATGAAAAATTAGTATGTTCATACCATATGACACTTGGAAATGACACAAAGAGCTGTAAGGCCCTCTAAGTGATATCCCATAAAATATATCATGAGGATGACTTGTTATTAGATGAGCCTCTTATGAGCTCGATATCGATCTTAGAACCAAGAGCCATCGAATAACATCTACCTACTCCTCCACTCTCATCTTAGAATGAAGAGGAACTAAAGCAATCCTCTATCCTCACTCATCCCCCACTCCATACCATCCATGTGGTCATATGATCACAAGGCCAACTAAAGTACAAGGGAAAGATAAAAGTTTCCATTATATGGACATATCCCTCTTCCACTACCCAACTACCCAGCCAACACCAAAAACCTTTACCTTCAACCAAAACCAAAGTGTCCATCTTGGGACCCTCTCACTCTAACCTATCTAAATGAATCTAATGAGTAGTTCTAAAATAGATTCACCAAATGCCAATAAAGATGAGTTTGTATAAACTAATTAATATCTCACCCCATCACTGCCAAGTGATGATAGAGGCTTTGTAATCAATAGAGGTCCAACTAGAAGACCCCTAACCTATAGCATTCTTTATTAGATATCTTTAACTTTCCAACCTTGTTACCTTCAAGGATTCATAAATAAATTCCATCCATCTAGATGACCAAAATCCTCCCCTCTTTATTACTGTGTACATCAACCAAACCTAAATCAAGTGGGTTATGATTGATGGGGGATATAACATCAAAATCATCTCCTCACATGCATAGAAATAACTCAAATTACCTGAGAACATTATGTCAAAAACCTCAGTGGTGCTATGATCATTTAATAATATCATGGCCATGACTTTAGGAATTATTATCCTTCACATTTGCTTAGGACCCCACACACTTATTGAGCTCTTCTATGTAGTATAAAGATATTTTTAGTATAATGTTTTATTGGGATGAACTTGGATTCATTCCATGGGTTGTGTGCCATCTAACCTACACTGGTGCATCAAATTTGAGCACGAAGGTCAAGTTTTTACCATACAAGCTAACCTAAGTCCTTTCACATCATGTAACATGACATACCAACCCAATGATGTTCTCTTTCCTCCATACAATAATCCTTCATCAATAAAATATGAAGTTTCATCTTCTTCTACCATCGAAGCCTCCACTAGTTCATCTATTCCCTATACCCAAATACCCACAATGAACCCTTTAAAATCAACCTTCCAACATCTTTTATTGGGAGATTATCACCTTTTGGCCCTTGACACTTTCCTTACTCCCCAAGAGTATGGTAAACTTGACCACCAACCTAGCTATGACCCTAATATCAGAACCATTATTCTTTTTAGGCCCTTAACTTGTCAAACCAATTTTATCTATGGGGGACTTGATAAACCCTTTGACACTTCCACCACCTCTTTCTCACCTCGACCATTCACCTCCAATTTCTCCTATCTAGATAAACTAAAATTTTCATAGATATACCTTTATAGGCATGCTTGGAAGGGTTTTGGCTTAGGTTAGTACAAACATAGGCCACATGAGTTACTTCTAATCAAGACTTAAAAAGCTCACAAAAAATCATGGCCTCAGTTTCATGCCATGTAAACAGAAAACCAACCCACCTCCCATTACTGTCATTTACAAATAAATCCCATACTCACCTTCCAACCTACCATCAATAACTAAATATTTTGACCTCATCCCCCTAACATTTTTTCATAAAAATGATCAGCCTTAGACCCCTAACTTATCAAAAGGCTAGGGTGATCATCACCATTCCTTTGACCCATCCTGAGATGATAGGAGATGACTCTCCTACCATTAATAGTATTTGATGTTAGGATCAAAATTACATTCTCTACTATCTTGGTGTAGAATATTCCTCTATCCACAAGTCTCTTCCTCTTAAGACTTCAACCATGTTGAATGAATCCACCATGGATATCATCTTGGGCACTTTGAATAGCCCATGCATTGTCAAAATTGGCCAATCACTAAAATCTTAGGAACTTCAAGACTTCCCCTCCTTGTAAGCCTACAACATAGAATTTTCATGGTAGTAAAGTGACATGCCAGGAATTGATCCCTCTATAGCTACCCACAACATCATCACCAACCATGATGCCAATCCCAATAGGTAAAAACTTTGATGAATTCAACCTCACATAACCTTTCTTTTTAAAAAAGAGCTTCAATGTCTTTTGTTTTTCAATTTCATTTAACCTATTGACTATCCCTAATGGGTATCCAACATCGTACCTATCACCAAATCCATAGGGGGACTACATATTTGTGTGGACTTTTATGACCTTAACCTTGCTTGCCCAAAAGATGAATTTCATTTACCAAGCATTGACCAGCTAGTTGATCTTACAACTAGCCATGAGATGTTATCTTTTATGGATGGATTATCAGGTTACAATCAGATCCTAATTACCCCTGAAGATCAACACAAAACTACATTCATCACCCCATGGGGGACTTTTTTCTACAGGGTCATGCCTTTTATACTAAAGAACATTGGTGCAACCTACCCATGTGTTATGACCCACATCTTCCATGACCTTATTCAAAAAATCATAGAAGATTATGTTGATGACCTTCTTGGAAATTCCAAATGTTGCAAAGATCATTTGGCCATTTTTAAGATTATCTTTGAGTGACTCATCCATTACCATGTCTGCCTTAACCCCAAGAAATGTATTTTAAGGGTCTTGTCAGGGAATCTCCTTGGATTTATCATCTCCCTTAGGGGAGTCAAAATAAATCTAGAAAAAATCAAAGCAATCATCAACATGCCTCCTCCCACCCACCTCAAGCAACTCTGCAACTTGTAAGGGAAGCTCCATTCCATTTGTCACTTTATTTCTCAGCACTCTGATCATTTCCAACCCTTCCATCACCTTCTAAAGAAGGATGTATCTTTTAATTGTAAAAATGATTTTCAAAAGGACTTTGATTCAATTAAATAATACCTTCTATCCTTACCTATCCTCATTTTTCCCAAGGAGGATCAATCTTTTTACCATTGTATTTCCACCACTGACCACTCCTTAAGGGAAATGTTGGCTCATTGGGATGAGCAACACTAATAACAAGTTGTATACTACATTAGCCACACGCTTATAGAGTATGAGATTGGATACACCCATAATGAGAAAATTTTCCTAGCATTGGTCTTCATGACCTACAAAATTTACCACTACCTTCTCAACCACAAGACCTATGTCATAACCAATACTAACCCACTCAAGTATATACACTCCAAGCCATACCAAAACTAATGTAAGGACAAGTGGCTCATGATTTTAGCTAAGTTTGACCTTGAGTTTATTCAATAAAAGTTAATTAAAGGGAAAGCCATTGCCAACCAATTGGTTAAAGCACCCTTAGCAGATGATCATCCTCCTCCTTTTGAATTTCTTGATGAGTCCATCATGACCCTCTCTCAGGCATACTTCACCTATCAAGTGAACATGTTCTTAAATAGATCAAAGTTTCAACATGGTAGGGGAGATAACATCATCCTTATTCCATTTGATGGTGAACCTCTTCCATTATCCTTTAAGCTATATTTTTAATGTACCAACAATATGGCTGAGTATGAATCCCTAGTGATAGGCCTCCAAAATGCATTAGCTTTGGGAGTTAAAATAATTAACATTTTTTATGACTCTCAACTCATGGTCAATCAAGTCAATGTCTCTTCCTATTTTAAGAATGATGTTTTTCAATAGTAAGAACAATTATTTGACATCTTCTTAAAATCATTTGAACACTACCATATCTAAACCACTTTGTGATTTATAAATAATTTTGTCGATACAATGGCTTCCCTCGCTTCTCAGATCCCATCTACACTTTCTGACTCTAAGCTATCTATCATTATCCATCAACTTACCTAGCCCTCTTATGTCAAATTATAATCTCCCACCATCTTCAATGTAGAGTAAACCTAACCCAACTTTGGTATCAATAGATCTTCAACTATCTCAACGTTTCCATCATTCCTTCTAGTCTTTCTAGAAATGCTTAATGAGAATTTATCTAGAGCACCTCACATTATACTATACTGGGGGGAATTATCTATAAACATGGCTTTGACAATATTATCTTTCATTGCCTATGTATTCATGAATCCTTTCATGCTATCAGGGAAATGCATGATAGGATATGTGGGGGACTTTTTAGTGGTCTAGCCATCATTAAACATATCCTTTGCCTTGGATATTAATGGCCTACCCTTAACCAAGACTACTATAATTATGTGATCCTTTGACTTGGATATTACTGGCCTACCCTTAACCAAGACTACTATGATTATGTGAAAAATTATGTCAAATGTCAAAAATATGCCAATTTACATCATGCATCTATCCATAGTCTTTAAGTATCCAAAGATTTTTGGCCCTTCTCACAATGGGGTCTGAACCTTTTTGGTGAAATTAACCCCATTTCTCACAATTAAAACATTCTATCATCACTATGACTAAATATTTTACGAAATGGGTAGAGGATATTCCCCTTATCTCAAAAAAAGCTAAAAAGAATGTCGATTTTATTAATCATCACATCATCTATCATTTTGGTGTTCCTTACAAAATTATCACCAACACTAGAAAATATTTCAAACATTAACAAGTCCAAGGTCTTTGTGATGCATTCGTTATCAATTTAAGTTTCTCATCACCCTATCATCCACAAGCAAATGGATAGGTGAAAGCCTATAACAAAACTCTTAATAACATGCTCACTAAAATGGTTAGTGCATCTAGTTAGGATTGGCATTTACATATCCCATTCACCTTATGGGCATATTGTACTAACATTCAAACCCCTATGGGTGCTACCCCTTTCTCTCTTATGTTTGGAGCTGAGGTGGTTTGCCTCTCGAAGTTCAAATACCCTCTCTTTGTATATCCCTAAAAGATCTCATCTCTAAGAGAAATTATCTTCAAGAATGTTTAGCCCAACTTGAGATACTTGATGAACATCATTTAGACATGCTTACCCACCTTTGTGTCTATTAAAAACAAATCAAACATGCTTAAAACAAACACCTTAAAGTGTGAGAATTCAATATCAAAGACCTCATCCTCAAGGAAAATCAACATGTCACCAATATGGAGAAAAGTAAGCAAGGTAAATTTGCTTTCAATTGGCTTGGACCTTATATCATAAGGCACAAGTATGGATCAAGAGCTTATCGATTATCCTCTCTTGAAGGGAACCCAGAACCTGAGCCCGTTAATGATTTGCATCTACATCCTTTCTTTTGTTAACAAATGATCAAACTCACCTTTTGTCCAACTTAAGCTCATCCCTTGTTGTTTAAACCATATTCATCTCCTTATTTTAGGGATAACTGATTAAATTTGAATCATGTGATTATCCATCACAATCATAGACTAATCTTGAATAATGCGTACCATGGCTCTATCCATGGCATGATTCTCATGGTACTTTCTACCTATTTTATAGGACAAATCCCCATTATCATTGTTACCTAAACCCATTTCACACCTACTCAACCTTATTATGCTTTTAGTTTTGATTTCATAAAAGGAGAACCTTTAAGCCTTTATAAGCAAGTCTATGTCAACCAAAAATCAGAAGAAAAAGCACCATCATAAGAAAAAACAATTGTGGGTCATTCCTAGCATCTACAGACTGCTCCCTTAAAGTAAAACTACCAAAAACATATCAAAATTTCTCAATATAAGGTAGACTACTCCCTTGAAGGATAACTATAAAAATTCTTGAATAAAGCACACAAAAATTAGACCACTACCTTAAAGGATGGATGAGTCAAGAATTTGTCAAAACATAGAAATTTCTTGGAAGCTTCTTGCATTGATCAACTTCCCCAACCTTCTTGTGCAACAGCACAATAGCAAAAGACCCATTGTCAAACACCAACAAAAAATAACATAGTTTGGAAGCTGTAATTGGATTCCATAAGTAGACTTCCCGCATTGATGAATCTACACATTATATGACAAAGAATTTTTTATATTTAATCTTTAGTGACCTATATAAAAGGCAAGGTAGTCTTCCAAGAAGGTTCCATTTTCATCTCCCTCCCCTTTACACACTATATAAGCAAGGGATTTTTGAGCTTAATTGACATTATGTGATCAAGACACTTTTTTAACCGTTTAACATACACTAATATGAATCATTTGAAGGGCTTATGTTCCTTAAGCTGATCCGACTTTGGTTTGTTTTAGTCCTAGCCAAAGAAGAAACATCATGCCTTCTTATTCTCTCATACTAGTTGATATATTCACTTAAACATTTATCTCTAGTTTGTCTTCTCTTTCTCACATCTATTTTTGTTATTTAACTTACCCTATGTAATTCATCTTAATCTAAAACAAAATGACCATAATCATAACGACATCACATAATATCATCATCACACCATAAACAAAAGAGGACATCATTAGCATAATCACCACCTCCATAAACATATCAACTATCACCATCACAAAGCCATAATCACATATACCATATCCAACACATGTCTAAATATAAATGAGAAAGCATATACTCATTAAATTTTAGCATGAAAATCATTATCATAAAGACATCATAAACATCATCATAACATCATCAATATCCTACCATTTATCACATTCATATAACTATGATCCTTAATCCATAACCATAACAATAATCACATCATAACCTTGTCCACCTAAGCATAACCAGTAGTCATAATCATAATCATCTCAAAACATGAAATTAAATTCTCACATCTATAAACAACATCATCTAATACCATAATCATAGTGTCATAACCATAATCCTAATTATTAAATCAACATCACATTATCATCACATACTCATATCATTATTATCATAGTCCTCCATAACCATTGCATCATAATCACATCAATAACATCAATCCATATCAATCATCATCACAAACATAAATTAAAGAGACATATCATCACATGCCTTGCTAGGTGATTCCACGTCAACATCTCATAAGCATAATCATATCAACATGACATCATCAATAATCAACATAAACATCACAACCATAAACCATAAACAAATGATCACATATATATCTCGTAAATAATCATCATAGTGTATACAAAATATACATGTCTCTCAAACAAATATACATCTCATTGCATTAACTCACAGGCTAGTATCAAAATCATATGTAATGTCAAAAATATAATATATCATAATCAATTTATGATCCTAGAGTACCACTAGATCCTAGAGCTTTCCCTCCTACACCTACCTGTCTACTTGCATATGCATCCCACTGATCTAGTGTCACCATGCTAGCACCACCTATAATCCTAGCCTTGTATTCAACCCATCAAGGCTCATCTAGTAGGCACCTGAAGACCAAGGCCTCATAGTATCATATCTCCTCCACAATTACTACATATCTCTCCATCAAGATAATACCTACTAGTCCTATAGCTATTGGTACTCCACCTCCTACCTACTAGAGATTATATCTCTCCTACATCACCAAGGCTAGCTGAGACCTAGCCTAATCTCTCTCCCCATCAAAGTGGCAACTTGACCCTACACTACTACCAAGGATGCATATGTTTCCACCAAGGATAAAGTGTTGTGGCTAGTACCGTTCATGCTTGGTCCTTCTCCATGGTCAGCACCTATACATCTAGGGAAACCCTCGACATCTAAACTTGCTGACCTTCTCCTCCTACATCAACATCCATATCCTACTAACCCCCATCCTTAGGACCAATATTGACTATGGTATAGTGTGCTTGGTACCATGTAGGATATCCATCTATAACACCTACATCATCCATATTTATCCTTGTAGGTAACTCCTCATGGTTAATAAAATCATGCACTACCTATGGAATAGGTAGTTGAAACTTTACATCCTTCCTCTTGTATCTCAGGAACACCTCAAGAATATCTTACACAAGGTTGAAATACCTCCATAGCCTATTAAATGGAATCAACTCTATCTCCTAATCTCACTAGCCATATATCCATCTCAAGCTTTGTAGAGATAACATATGCCTCCTATATTGTGCCTAGCTTAGAAACCTAACATATGGTCTCCAAATCATGTCTCCCATGATTAAGGCATCTATCTATTCCATGTACCATTCTATATCATGTGATCTTCCTCTTGGTCTTGATATGGCATAGTCACCTCTCCACCTCATGTATTTGACCCTATAATCCATCTGCATAAAGCCCTCCTAGGGTAACCCCATAGGTCTCAACACCCTGATGTGCTTATAAGCCAAATAATGAAGAAAAAAACTGACATTGATCCCATATCTCTTATGGGTTCATAACCCCCATAGCTCTTAATAAATCTAAACCAATAACATAATTACCCATGAAAACACTATATGATCCAACCACATCTCCATGAGCACCCCTAACCACAAGTAAGGGAACCTCCCACTACTAAAACATGGTAACACGTAACATGTCACCACAATCATCATCATCATCATCATCATCATCATCATCATCATCATGAACAACCACCTTACATCCCTATCCCTCTAATATAGTGACATGTAATATAAGCCTCCTAAGTGCCACCTCACAAAATCAAGGTCATCTTCATACAAGATCTCCATCTACCCATCCCACTCATCACTCTTAATATAATAGCTTAGCTCACCTTAAATGGGTAACCACACAATCATGTAGATATCCTCAATAAATATAGTCGCTTGCTTATAGGAAGTAATAAGGTGTTAGTGGTAGGGTCCCATCTCCTAATGAGTGTCATTAACATCACTACATCTTGAGGTACATGTTGGTAGTACCTCATGACTCTGAGGCCCATATCTTCCATGTGTTCCCAATTGTCATCAATCATACCCCACTAAATCTCATCTAGTATCTAGGGCATGAAGTCCCTCATCTCTATCCACTCCCGTACTTGCAAGGTTTGATAACAAATAAAAACCTTAGTTCACTGACATATTTTGCCTACAAATTCTACCACTTACACCTACCCCCTATTCTAATATACTCAACTCATAACATTTACCTAAGATTTGACCTATACCTATTACTTTACCCATCATTTGACTTAAAAAAAAACCCTACACATCACCTTCACCTAACCCCTAACCTAAATTACAAACATAACCGTAATCTTTTAACCTTCCAAGTTTCAAAAATGTACCCAAACCCTAACACTATTCTTAAAAACTTTCAACTCATACATCAACCATAGATGGTTGACTATTCCTATAGTTAACCACCAATGGTTAGGTGATCTACTATTGATGGTCACTACATAGTGGCCTATCAATAGTCAATTATCAACCATCGATGATCAATTATTAACCATTGAAAATTGATAATTGACCACCAATGTTTATTATTAACTAGTGATGGCTAGAAATGACCACTAATGATTACTATAAAGTGACCACCACTAAACATTACCCCTAAAAATTTTATACCTATACTCGTAAATAGCTAAAAAACTAACTACAACTACCTCTACCCTCCCTTATCTACCCTGCCCCCACACATTTTACATCTAACCTACCATTTCAAACCCCACATCCATAAAAATTATAAAAAATACACCTAGGTCAAAATCATATCCATAAGTCAAATAATCAAAAAACACCTAAATTCAAATAAACATTCAATTGTATAAGTGAAATCAAGCTACCAATTCAAATACATTACCTACCTCATTCCTTGATCATCATCAAGGAGGAACCCTAAGGACAACATCCACCTGGGCTTGCACCCTCCCTCATCCATGTTGCATCTTAATCCAATCTAATCTCTAAAAAATCTCTCAGTCCACTTAATCACTCACTCTAACCTATCAACAAATCACCAATCGTCACCACTACTTTGCTCAACACACCAGATAGAAATCATCAATGATTTCTAAATGAGGTAATAAATCCCTTAATGGTTATTTTGTCTACACCCTTATATGGATGACATATGACCATTGATGGTCATGGTGACCATTGACAATCAATCTCAGGGATCATCCATGACTATCTATAGTTAACATTTTAAGGGTTTTTCCTCCCACCCACAATTCTCAAGCAATTTTTAACCCAAACCATATCCAAACTACTCAGTAATGGAGATTATCTTTTCCACCAAACACAACTAAACCACATCTACCTTTCCATTGGCCATTTTGCCTTGAATATCACATGTTTTGTGATGAACTTGCCTTGGTCCTTTTCACCACACTAACTAAATTATCATGTTGACCATTTTGACCTTGTGCTACCTTGTGTACACTCGACCAACTTGTGTCTTGATGAGAGCACTTCTTACCTTAGATACCCATGAACACACTGACCTTGTTTAGGAGAATTACATTTACAAGTGTATCCCAACTATCAAATATGGTCATGTGGTCCACTTGTTACTTATTCTTCTAGTACCAACCTTATTTTTACCAACCATGGTAACCTCATCATTGCACGATCTTGGCTATCATACTTGGTCACACTTTTTGCTCATGTTTTTGATTTAGTACCCAACCTACCACCCACTTCATCACCAACTCACCCAATTTTCAAACCTACACCCAATTTTATTTCACCTCATCGATTCTAGTTTGAGGGGGAACACCTCTTCCCATGCTCAGGGCAACCTAACCTTTGACGTATAATTTATTTTTATTTTACAACTTATTGATACAACTTGCATAACAAAAAAGGGCAAACTATAGACACTATAAAATTACACACAATGGTTCTAGATGTATAACTAACCCATAAACCAACTAGATCCCCCCTAGAGACTCTTTTAAAACCTTTCAATTGCAAACCTTGAGTCAAATTAGCTGACTAGTTAACTAAATAACTAACCCACCCTTGACCAAACTTAATCTTACCACTCAACCACTAATGGTCACCCTAAATATCAATGGTTAGGCTTGACCACTGATGGTCAAGTTCCAACTACCTAAATAGTTAACTCCAATCAATTCTATCTTGTTTTTTATATTTAGCTTATCTAATTTGTGCATGAGCCAATTCATGTGAAAGCTAAATTTAATTACTTGTTTAACCTCTTGTTAATTGATTGTTTCACCTTTCCTTTCTTCTTATAAAAATAGAGGATAAGGTGGAAAAGGGATCAATCAATCAATGAATGCATCATCATTGGCATCCAAAATCAGATCCTTTTACATCAACACTTTCATTTTGTAGGTATTCTTCTAGTGAACCAACAAGTGTGATAGAGATCCAAAGCACTACCATCCATCAGCCAACAACTGAGCATCATTGCTCAAATAAAATTACTCCAAGCTTCACCAAAAAATCCCTCAACACTTCTTCAAATAATCAATCAATAAACTAAGTATCTATTTTTATTAAATAGTTAATTTTTTTCTATTTCACAACCAACCCAACCCAAACCCACCTTCTAGAATTCTATTTTGCATCCTTATCAACCCAATTTATTAAACTAGACCAAAACCATAATAACTATTGATGGTCAACCTAATCGTTGATGGTCTATCCATAACCACTGATGGTTTCCCAACCATTGATGATCACCCTAACCACCAATGATAACCCCAACTACTAATGATCACTATGTGACAAATAAACAACAAGTTATTTTTAACTACTAGAGCCCAACCAAATCCAACTTTCTACCCCTTTGCTTGATCACAGAGCCTCACCTTATTTAATTAACCACACCTAATCCATTTACCATTAATATCAATCTATTTATTGTTGTAATTAGTCAAATTCATTTATTCATTTATCAAACACTTCTTGTATTTGATTTCAATATCTTTTATGATATATGAAAGTAATTTATCTTTCACTTTCAAAACTTATTGTTTAAAAGTGTGGATTGATAGCCTCCAAAGAAGCTCATGATTCTTGGATCTAGATTGCTAGGCAATCCACCCTACTATATAACTAATCAAACCATTTATTTAGTGATTTTTTATCTGTAGGTCATTCCTCTCAAGATAAAGAGGAGTATCTATAACTATCTAGATCAACACATGCACAACATATCAAGTTTTTCTACCATACCCTTCTTGAGTTTCTTCCACTCTTTCTTCCAAAGAATATAAATTAAATACATTCTATAAATATGGTAGTCACAATTTATAAAATTACATATGAACATCCACTTGAATAAGAGAATTTTATTCCAAGATAACTAATTATCAAACCTAATAAGGTTAATCATCCATAAAAGGGTAAGCAAAAAATAATACCCTTTCCTAGGTGGCCCATACTTGAGACACTTTTACACCATATATATATAATGGATTCCACATAATCCTCATCTACAATTACACAACATATTTTTTTACTTAGAGAAAGTAAACATGTTTTAATTATTTCTACTCCAAATAAACCACATAACATTAAATAATGGGTTTCATGCACCCCTACTCCTATTGTTTCTTCATGACCATGTAGTTCCATTATATATATAAATAATACCACAAATATTGAAAATCCAAATTTGATACTTATGCATGCCCCTTGGTAGTAATATCAACTTGACATACCATATTATGTTTTTGAGATACTTATGAGTATCCCTTAGATGGGATAATAATCTAAAATTTTCAAATATTCTAATATATATATATATATATATATATATATATATATATATATATATTAGAATATTTGAAAATTTTAGATTATTATCCCATCTAAGGGATACTCATAAGTATCTCAAACACATAATATGTTATGTCAAGTTGATATTACTACCAAGGGGCATGCATAAGTAATATCCCTTAGATGGGATAATAATCTAAAATTTTCAAATATTCTAATATATATATATATATATATATATATATATATATATATATTAGAATATTTGAAAATTTTAGATTATTATCCCATCTAAGGGATACTCATAAGTATCTCAAACACATAATATGGTATGTCAAGTTGATATTACTACCAAGGGGCATGCATAAGTAATATCCCTTAGATGGGATAATAATCTAAAATTTTCAAATATTCTAATATATATATATATAAGAAAATATAAAAAACATTCAAATAATTTTAAAATACGTAGCATCCCCATTTTTCATTATCTCTTTAGCATCTAATTTTGTTTACTTTATGTTTATATAGAACATATAATTTTATTTTTATATACACATATATTTCACACATCTTTGAGTGTGATGTAGGAAAACCTAGACACATGATATATACACTTTCAGATGTTAGACCTCTCCTCTACCTACATCATCTAGTAAGTTGGGGGCATCTAATTATTTAATCATGATTTATATATGTTACATATCATTTATTCATTTCTACATTCTCATGTTTGAGATTATATACTAATTCTTACACATGTTTATATCCATGCTCATATTTGTCACAATATACTTGATATGTTATGTTACATAATGTTTTGTCTAAAAAATATGTGTAGGGACTAGTATGATATGCTTATGCCAATTGCTTATGCTTCATTCTTATTATCACTTCCTTTAATGTAATTCATTACTTTCTATTGTCTTTATTGTGGAACATTTGATATGTTCCTTGATTTTTGGCTCCTGTGCCATTCTATGTTGATTGGAAATTTGAATATGTCATTATATGGGTATTTGAATATGTCATTCTTTTTGATGTGTGGAATTTAAACATTCCCCTTGTATGATGTCTCCTTGGACCATTATTTTGTATCACATTGAGTTTTCTTGTGTGTGGGATTCATTATTTATTGATATTATAATATTACTCTTTAAATGTTACCATGATTTATATCATGCATCTTAGGACATGATGTGATTGCATACTAATATATTCAATGATATATCTACGTAGACATGTTATCTCTATATGTTACATGATTCATACATAGATTATACAACTAACTTACCCTTTTAAGGTAAGGTTCATACTAATTTATATTTCTCTCTCCTCAAAAGGGGGAATGCCATAGAAACATGAACTCCACATTTTCATAGTTTCCATATTTCAATGGGGGCATGCCACAAAGACATGACCTCCACACTTGCACAATTTGTACTTCAATTTCATGATTTAGATATAAACTGAGGACATAATCCTATATATTGCATCAATTTTGCATAGATTTGAAAAATATTTTTTTATATTTATAGCACATATAATCCAACTTAGAAATATTAGAGTCAACAAAAAACTACAAAACTTACCAATTATACCTTTCACAAAGATGCACCAATTACACCAGGATGTACTATTAATGAGATTTTTCTAATGCAATAATTGGCTCATTTTAAAGGTTGAAGTAATTAAATAATTTATCCTCACCATATTTATAGGTTGGAGTGATTAAATCATCTAATTTCACCATATTTATAAGATGAGTTGATTAATTCACTCACCCTCACTAGATTACATATTCATACTTGAGTTGTGTGATTGAGATATAATGGTATCAATGTCATATCACAATTCATCCTTACACTAGATTGGGGCATAATGCCTTTAAATATCCCTCTTCAAATATATAAGGTTTATGTCTAAACCTCTTCCATATCCAATGCTTCATAAGGAAGCATATTTACCAAATCAAAACATTAAGAGGTAACATGGTTGTATCGACACATATGTGTACTCATTCCTTGCTCTTTTTATTTTAAAGTATTTCAATTATTTCAAATTTTAGATTATATGCACTAATTTACATAGTAACATTCTCTTGGTTATAGGTCATACATCAAATAATCATTCAATGTTGGCTCAAAAAAAGGCAAGGTGTGTTGTACATACCCAGGTACATATTTATTTTATTTAAACTAAGAATTTAATCCTTATACATTACTAGATTAAAGTGGGAGGGGGGAGGGAATGTAGATACTAAAACTAAATATTTGTATCATCTCAGTCTTGTACACTTGATAAATATCAATTAGGGCTCTACCATTCAATTATATACCTCCCTGCGTCTAAAAGGCTCACATTTTCCATCTCACTATGCTTAATTACTTATTTCTTAGTCTGATCCATATCATTCTGATGACCCAAGCCTATTTCACTGCACATAAAGTTTAAAACTTGATAAATAAACTACACTTTCAATTTCAAATTTGTATATGTTTTCTATCCTTATAGAAACTACTAGCCACAAAGGGACACTACTGTTGGTGGCAGTTTCTAGTTGCCAAAAGTTATCCTAATTAAAAAAGTTTAGAAACCTATATGTTGGCCTATTTGTCTTATTGAACCCTATCATGAGATATTTTCAAAAGGTGTGGTATAAATACAAGTCTAATTAGTCCCATTATTCATATATAAAAATACCAAGAAAACACCTAATAAAACTCAATCAATTAATTTCATAATTAAGCTATTCTTCCCTATTCATCCTTATTTACATATTAAACATAGGAAAATTCACATGATAGGTCTGAAACATTCAATGAAACCCATGAGTGATATTTGTCACATTAAAATTTTCATCACTACATGCATATTCATATAGTATATTGCACCCTTATGCACACACATTCTTAGATATAGGGGAGAACTACATAAGTTTGAGGCCTTGTTTGGAGTATTAACTATGTAGAAAACACTCATTAAGAAAGAGTTTTTTTAGATTAGATCAAAACTATGATCCCACTAACCCATTTAAAAAAAAAATCATTTCAAGGTTGAAGAAAGGTGAAGAGCTAGGGTTTGATCAATTAGCAAAGGGTGACAACCTATCGATGGGTGTCATCAATACCCTTCATTTAATATTGTCCATCCAAGGCTGGTGTTCGAAGGCTATATGCAATAGGAGAAAGAGACCTTTAGAAAATGGTTCCTTCTATCACACTCCATACTTACAAAAACTAAAAATCACGCTTATTTGAATTAAAAATCACACTTGTTGGCATTGAAAATCATACTTAAAAATCCCACTTGTATAAATCAAAGCACACTTGCATAAAATTAAATCACAATTGTAGAAATTTAATCATACTTGTATGAAATTAAATTGTTGAATTGAAAATAAATGATAAAAGAATCAAACACCTGTAGGTTCACACAAACTATACAAAAATAAATAATTAAAACAACAAATAAATAAAATAATAATTTACAACAAAAAGGAAAATTACTGAATAAAGAAATAAATATAAATACATGATCCATCTTCCTTTGAATAAGTGGCCAGATCATTCCTTAGAAGAGGATTTATTCATAACATAAGTTTTAGATGGACTTGCTCAGAATTAATGAAAAGAGATTGTATTGTATTGATTGATTGATTATTTCATTTGGGTGTGAAAGGTTTCATTTATAATTTCATGCTTCCAAGCAATGCCTTGTTTGGGCATAACAATCGAGATACTCTATCCTATATCAATCTCCATAAAATATGGAGAGAGATTTTTATTCTAATAAATAAATATATTACTACCTAATCTTGATCTCCACCAAATATGGAGAGAGTTAATTATTAGAAATGAAATTACATAAATCTATATTTGAATACAATTTATAATAGAAAGAAAACTAAATGGAAAGCATTCTTTGTGATAGCTAAAAAATTGAAATACTCTTAGAAATACTTTCCAAACAAGTTTGTAGCAATTTTTTTGAAGTTTGGAGCAATTTTATTGAAATCCGTAGCAACCTACTAAAATTTGTAGCAAGCCTGGTGAAATCCATAGCTTATCTAATGTAATCCATAGCTGGTCTAATGTAATCCATAGCTGGTCTATAGAAAACTTGTTGTAATCCATAGTTGATCTATAATAAGTCTATTATAATCCATAGCTACTGTAATAAGCCTATTGTAATCTAAAGCTACTATGGGATTCTGTAGCAAGTCTTTAGGAGTCCATATCTTGACCAGAATACTAGATCTTGTTTTAGAATACTTCAACATGGTTACTCTTCATACTTGGAATTATTCTTAGCATATTATGAACTATATATACACTCATTGACAACTTTCTCTCAATAATAATTAGAAATAGCTAACCAATAGATAACAAGGAATTATAAAGACATAACCATGATATATACTTACTATTTCATTTTAAATAAACTATAATTTCAGAAACTACATTTAGATCCACTTCGTATGTAAAAAAAGGATTTTATTTTATGGATATAATGAGCCATTTTATGGACTCATCATCTATATCCCAGATTTAAATATATAAACAAAATTGTGATAGAACCCCCAAGACAATAAATATGGTCACATTAAGATCCAATAATTATTCCATACTAGAAAAATAAATATGAAGATCTAGGGTTTGATCAATTGGGAAAGAGTGACAACATGTATCCTAGATTTGAATATATAAAAAAAAAGTGGCATAAAACCTAGAACAAAAAGTTAGTCACATCTATATCCAATCATTATTATATACTAGACACCTGTGTCATAGTAAAAAACTAGTGTGAATGGTAGTGTCCAAATATAATGGTAGTGTTTATAGATACATAAATACAATTTATAGAATTTGATGACTAATCCTACATACTTCCACTTGTTTCTAGTCTAGATCTACTTGTGAATATTAAACCCAACTAAGTATCATTTCTCTTTAGTATTGAAATAAATTGAAAATCTTTTGAATTTTATACTTTTTATATTTAGCATATCTCAATATTATAATTTAGAATATTCATTTATCTAAGTTTGAAATTAATTAGCCTGATATAGATTAGTTTATCACCCTTTTGATCAAACTATTTCTATATTCTTAATCCTATCCCCATCCTTTCTAAATAAAGGGTTAAATAATCACCAACCCACTTATGCAAACATTATTGTAAATTTTAAAATTAAAAATTATGAGGAAATGAATGTATACTTGGACATTAAATATTATGAATATGACAACTACATTTCCTATGTTTACATTTTTTTTGAAAATTTGTACCTGTCAAAAGTATAAAGTAGA
Organism: Torreya grandis; assembly: GCA_037957365.1. Taxonomy (NCBI): domain Eukaryota; kingdom Viridiplantae; phylum Streptophyta; class Pinopsida; order Cupressales; family Taxaceae; genus Torreya; species Torreya grandis. The sequence goes on from JARHVA010001143.1 coordinate 2,041,150, forward strand.
TAGGGTGTTGAATTAATATTATAAGTGAATGATATAACTTATTTGACAAGTAGTATGAAAATATATATGAATAAACCCAATACTAGCATTAAATATTACAAATTTTAAATTCATATATGTGGTTGAGATGAAGTGTACTAAAAATATTACAATATTTTTTGTAAAAGTTTAAGATTGCATATGAATTAGTCTATAATATCAATTCACTAAAATTATATATATATATATATATATATATATATATATATATATATATAATTTCATCCACTTTTCATAGTAAAAATGTACAAGAATTGGGCCCCACATCCCCAAATACCCTCTCATGTATTATACCCTACTCAAATTTGATGTCTATTCCTTAATTGATGCATTAAAAATGTGTGTTTACACTTCATGCACTCATAAGGCCCCACACTCCACCAAAAGTGTCGACTTTTTGAAAAAGGTTTACTTTTTTTTCTTGAATTTTTAAATCAAGTTTGAAAATTATTATTATTATTTTTTCCATTTATATGTTTAAGCATAAACCATGGAACAATGGCTAATTACATTTTGATAAAACATTTATATCAAGGATATCTAGTGTCTGAATTGAATTAAATAGTTTTTTTTTGCAAAGTAAAACCTTTCATCTTGTATTTTTCACATTTAATAATTGAAAAATTAACTTTGAGAGGCTCATTTTCACTCATTCAGAAGGCTAGAGGACTAAAAACAAAAATTACTGACTATTTTTTTAATACATATGTAGTGGTAATATCAATGTTTTAATTTGAGTATCCAGCTTCCAAAAGAAATCTATTTCTTTCAGATTTTGCTCCATCAATGTAGATTTATCGATCTTCAGATGGCCATATATTTTGATAGGCAGCTCGGATTGAGGCATCAATTTTTTTGAAAGTGTGTGAGTTTATGTGGTATTCACAAATGTGTCATCATATATTATCTAATGTGTGTTAAACTTGTACCTTTAGTCAAAATTTGGACATTTAAATCTATAAATTCTATTGTAAACACACTACTTATAAAGTGCAACATTATTTTTGATAGGGTATCACATTTTGCATATTTTTGTGTGTACGATAGATTTTGAGAAGGCCTATTCATTGTATCAATTGGGACAAAACATTATACAACAAAATATGTCATTATAAGTAGTATGGGAGTATTTTTTCATCTTAGTATGTGTTTTTTTTACTCGAGGTTCATTCCAAAGCATTAATTTACCTTATTGTAATGGTTTCATGCCACAACCTCCACACTATCACATAGGCAAATAATAACCTATAGTTTAGAAAAAGATATGCATTTCTCTGAAACTTGTTTAGCTAAGGAAGATATGATTAAGTACATAGAAGAGAATAGGAGACTCAAAAAGTGAAAATCCATTCTCTTTTCACTCATTTATAGCAAGGACACCCTCATAATCTCATTGTAGAACATAATTTATAGTATACAACATCATATTGATACATTTGACTTACATTATTTTGAGCTTATACCATCATGCGATCCAATTCCTATTCATGAATCTAGTATACATTCACTTGATGCACTTTTAGGTCCTACAACCTACCATATTTTGAATCATATATAGTACCTGATGATACTATTGTTTCACATACTACACACCCCATTTTAGATTAACTTGCATATGTGCTTGGTTATTTTGAGAAGCATGCTAATCCCTTTGGTTCCCTCATAGTATTTTCTATGGGTAATCTTGGTGGAGTTATTAGTAAACATTCATAGGACATTGGTTTTCACATAGATGTTTAATCTTCATTAGGGTTATTTGATGGAAAATCTCTTATTTTTTTTCACTCCACTCTTCATGAGAATTTTGAGTAAAGCATGAGTTTTGTTTCACCTTTACGTAAGCATGAGAGTCCTAAGATTGCTTTAGTTAGTCATGATCAACCTGACACACTTTTGGATGTTTATTTTCATGTATCTTTTATGCCCTCTACAACTACACACATGAATAAATAATCATTCACCACCTATATTCATCTAGGATGGATTTAAAAATAGTTGTGGTGAGATAATCAACATTATTTGTAAGGATTTTACTAGTGTGGTTCCTCCACTATTCATCTTCATAATATACACATTGTTCCCTTATCTTAGGAGCAACTCTCATGATCCTGATGGTATCTTCTAAATATTGACAACATTCCAAATTTTATTGCATCATTTGGTGGGTTTTTTTATGGGATCATTTTGTAACTACACTAATTCTATAGATCCATAAAGGTTTTATTTTTTTAACCTAGACCACCTTTATGCACGTGTGCTCTATTCTAAGAATTTTTTGTTATTTAGTTTATTGACTCTCCCATCACCACTAGGGCCATCTTCTTGAGAGATATTTTATCTATATCTTTAACACATTCATTGACAACATGAGCATATTTATGTTATGAGAGACATCTAGTTTTTATTAGATGTTTTTATCATTTTTGTGTTTGAGTATTTATATTCATACCACTCATACATATTTTTTATGTCACTCCACCTAATCATTAGTATGGGTGTGTGTGTGTGTGTGTGTGTGTGAGAAAATATTACTTCTTTTGATATTGTGTCCATTGTTAACCCATGGTGCACCACATATTCTATTTCAAGTAATTAATTGAATTTAGTTTGGTGAACTCTTTTGAACTTTAAACACCACTATTTTTTTAATTTTTATAAGGTATTATTGTGTTATCTATAGTTTTATTTATTTATTTAGTGATCAAGAAATGTATCCAAAACACTCATGTGGGATTGAGTTCCTTTGTGACTTTTAAGTGCACCTAGTGCATGTGTGTTTTATGGCCTTCAATCTATCTAATGCACCTTCTTCAACATTGTGTATTAATTTTGAGTGGTTTGCTTCTTGGGATGACTTGAAGCATATGTTTAATCTCTCCAATTTTTCTATTGTACATGGGTCTTTGAGTACCTTGCGGTAACATGTTTTATCCATGGTAACTCTTTTTTCATAGTTCTTTTTTACTTGGGTCCTAATCAATCCTAGTTATTGAGACCCATATCAAAGGATATGTCTCTTTGATTTTACCATTTATTTCTCCCTAATTTTGTGTTTAAGGGAGGGTGTTGGTGTTGACATGTTCACACCAGGATAGTAGTAGATTTTTTTCCTAACTATCCTAGTTAAGTCTTAGTTCACACTACAACTAGAGTTAAACTTAAATAAGGGAGATGTTCGAGTCATTGGAGTCATTATGTTTTGTTAAAATAACAAATTTTATGTGCATGTACACATTATATATGTGTACATAAATATTTTATTCTCCTATTTTATAGGTTATTCACAAAAACCAAGTGGTTGGAGTGAAACAACCTTACCAAGATATTTAACCTAGACACTCCCATTGTAAATCATTTGAAGACTACATGAATTATACATTAATGAGAGAATAATATACATAGACTCACATTTTGTGCACTATAAAATTTTATTATTATATCTCTATGTGTATAATATTAATCTTATATGCATGTGTTATCTATGGCTTCTCTTCATTGTGGTGATGGACTAAAAATTAGATCTTGGAGATGAGTTTTTATAACTCCGATAGATTCGATTAATTATTATTGCTGTTAAAATGGAAAATACATGCAAAAATTCCACTATTAACATTGAGAAGGACATGATAATAAAAGGGATGAGGTTATTAACTATATACAAGAATAAGTTTATCTATATTTATTAATATAATAACAAATTTTGGGGCATGCCAACTTCAACACCCACAGGTTTTGAATAGCCATGAAATAGGGGAAAATAATAAAGGGAAAATATGAGGTTTGAAGTAAACACACATAGGTAGAATGTGCAAAAGGGATACAAGAAAAAGAAATAAAAGTATAAGGAGAAAAAGTTGAGGCTCAAGCCATCTTGTAGGTTGATAGAATAGATAAGTAAGGATATAAAATTACAATGTATTAGGGTTTGTTTTTTATTACATAAAGATAACCTATAAGAGGTTATTCCTTTGTTTGGATAACTTGACTGTTGTAAATTATATGTGTTTAACTTTGATAGGTTTTATTTTATGTAAATATTTAAGAATGTGTGAAACCTTTGTCTTACCTTCCATTCATAATAAAATTTAAATGAATCCTAACTCATACCCAAGATGAAATAATTAAACCTGATAAGGATAAAATAATTCCTATAGATAGATTTATTAACCTAGAATAATATTCTAGGTAGACCCTACTCTTTAATACTAAGAGTTTTTTCAAATCTTGAGAAAGTTATTGAAAACTCATAGAGGGTCTATGTAAGTATCAAAACGAGGTTACTAAATGGACCAAAGATTTAATCCCACACTATTTATAGAGAACCTTAGGTTGCCTAGGTATGAAATGCATGCCTATAGGATAATAAAGGAATATAATATAATTTTTGGTAGCTAACTTGATAGATTATTAATAATGTTGATAGTAACCTCATTTTATTTAATTAGCCATGAGGTAATAATATATTCATTAAGAATTAAGGTGAATACATTTCGAAAGATGTGTTAAAGCTTGTAAACAACTTAATGAATAAATCTTCAGAGTTCATTTTAATACCTAGATGGTAATAAATGAAAATACCAATTATGTTAGGTAAATAAGTTTATGAGTTAGGGTTTGACAATATGAAAGTCAAGATTTTAAATAACTGATAACCAAGACCTTATTAGAACAGTTCATAAGACACTAGGTAGAGTCACAAACTCTAAAAAAAGGTCAATAATTAGGAAGGAGTTAACTAGATTAGGTTGCATGCAACCTCTAATACATATTAACTTATAATATCTTTAAAAGTGTTGAATAAATATAGGTTATTAAAAACTAGGTTATATTAATATAATAAGTTAATCAAGATTAAGGTGAAATTTTTTAATTGTTATCATGCCCATACACATGATATAGAACTCTCTCTCTCTCTCTCTTGTTTGAGTTTTATCTATTGTTAATTGGTTCCCACACCCAAGTCGATGGTCTAGGTGAGTAGGGCCAAGATTTGTTCACCAATGGTTGGGATTACCTTGGCTAGTCCAATAATGGGTACCTAACATGTGCTTCATTTAGAGTATACATTTTGATCTTGTGCACTTCTAGATATTGTGAATCATGAAAATTATCTTGATGGGTCTAGTGTGAGTTATTGTTGTTATACAGTGTATGGAATTAATCTTGATTCATGATATGATACATGTAATTAGTATTATGTAATTATTATTAATTTTATTTAAATAAATGTGATTTATGATTATATTCAATATTTTTTATGGTTGTATATAATATATATTTTTAAATAATATAAATTTGTAAGATTTGAAACATTCTTGTTTATTATATTAAATTGATATCATTAAGACAAGTAAACATATTCTAGATATAATGGTAAATATGTTAATTCAATATATGCAAATTATATACCATACCAAAGGTCATGGATAATCATTGACTATTGGTTGTGTTACAAAACAATCAAACATTTAATTTGGTAGTGCAGATGATTACCAATTAGATAATATATAAAGTGTGAATCAAGGACCAATTTATTCTACAATTAAAATGTACATGTATTCATTATAAGTATTTGATTTATATTGAATTATTATGAAAGGTATTAATGTGTAATTAGAATCTATTCAAGTTTTCCTAGTCATTCAATTCAACATGCTTTTATGACTTAAAGGTCACAATTATAAACATGGAATGGATTGTATTTTCTAAGGATGAAGATATTTCATGTACATATTTATTGATTTGTATCTAATTACATTTTATATCGATTAAATATATGACCTTGTTGTGATATTAGGACTCATTCATGTGTAGTAATGTGCTTACTTATCAAAATATCTCACTAGGTAGTTCACTAACCTTTATTATGATCATATATGTATCTAGTATGGAAACGACATATTTTAAAGCTTAAATTATTTATTCTAAGCCTAATTTGATTAGATACTTGTGTCTCTAATTGATAACTATAATATTTGCTATATATTATACTATTATGTTTTGAAGTTGGGTTTTATAAACATGTAGCTCTCAATCCTAATGGTATAAAACCATTAAAATGGTAGCAAATTGTGAAAATGAGTATGAGATTCTCTATTATTATTTTTACTTTTGATACCTAAATTATAATTAGTATGAATTGGTTATAATAATATTGGTGATTTATATATCACCATTTAACATAAGCACATAATTTATAGGTTTATTTCCTATGTTGTACTAGGGTAAAACACTTACCATTAATGATAATGTCTGATTTGTATAGGATGTTTTGTATTGAGTTAATGAATTCACAATAAAATTAAAGGATGAAAGGAATTTTCCTCAAGTAAAGATAAGTTATATCCTTATCTTGAACTTACTATCAATACAATTTTAGTAAAATATGTTTGACCTATCTTAAGATTTGTACTTGTTTTAAATCAAACCTATTACCTAACTATCATGCACTAATGAGACTAATTAAGACACTTGATTCAAAAATATGAAAATGTACTAGTTTATTAAAAATATATTCTTGTTGTAAAAAAAAAGGCTTAAGATAATAAGAAAATACTAATGATTAATAGTACTGATGATGGAATTCCTTAGATAGCATTCAATCCAAAGGAATGAATTGACTTGTTAAGGCATAAAATTACAAATGTGATAGGATAGTTATATAATTTTTAGTACACATAAATTATAATATATATATCAATCATACATAATTAATTATACCTAAACCTAAAGATAGTGTATTAAGTCATTTTAATACAATACATTGGCATAATACAAGTATGATATTTTAAAAGCCTCAATACATAAACCAACAAGTTTAAGAATCTAAATTCATTTGACACCCAGTGTTGGGAATGGCATAACATGCTATTTATTAGATGATAATAATTTACCTATGTATAAAAACTATAATTAGCCTATTTCACAATTTATGTATGCATTAAAGATAATAAAATAATTAATATTTTTTTTACTGGTGAAGAAATTTTGCTTACTAGTGTGGTGACTTACTAAATTGAGAAAAATATTTTAAAGTGGTTCTTGAGAGGTTTTTGAACTTATTTTGACATCTATAGATTTATATACTAGGGAACTTTTCATTAGAAAGATAATTATTCATTTTTTGATCACTAGGAATAGTGAGGACATGAATCATAAATGAATGTAATGCTGACAATATTGGTAATATGGGAAAGAAAAAAAGAGGGAAATACAGGGTTAAAGTAAGAGCCAAATATAAAAGGAGGTCAAAACCTAAATCAAAACTATAAATTAGATATGAATCAATATCATGGACAATAAGAAAACCCTTCTCCACCCCCTTCTATATATAATACATAATTCTTATAAAACATATTGGGAATATTACGATCTCCCCAAGCCAAGATGAAAGAATAGTAAAATCATGTTGCTTATATTTTGGGCCATAAAAAACAAAACCCTAATGATAACTAGCAAGTGAAACAAGAGAAAGAAGATTAAAGACATCCTATTGTTCAAGAGGCAAACCCATTTTTAAGATATCTTAAGAAAATTTATACTCTAAGATAGAAAGAAAAGGAAATTGAAATTAGAGATTTTGTCGAGGCATGGTTATCTAACCAACAATTGAATTTCTTGCTACAACATATGAGTTAAAAAATGCAAGCCCACATTAAAATTTATCAATTTGAAGGTGATGTTTTTTGGTGGTGGGACCATTTAGTTGAAATTAAAAAATGTGATAAGTCCACTATCACATGGTAAAATTAAAAAAACACTTCTAAGAGACATATGTATTAACCAATTTCATAGAAATAAAACAAGATAAATTTTAGCTACTATAGTAGAACATGTTTATAGCTGAGGACAAGACTAAATTTATCAATATTCTCTATTATGTGAATTACACGAGAGATGAAGATAGAAAGGTTACTAAATTTAAATTGGGTATGAATTTGTGATAATGCATGAACATGTAAACATAAAAAATCCAAAAACCTTTGTTGCTACCATAAAACTAGCTTACATGGCTGAATAAAAATAGAAATATTGAATTAAATACAGGCATGAAATGAAGAGTAAAACTACCCAAACTAAAAAACATGCATTTAATGAAGGGTTTAAAAGGTAAGAATTTAAAATGAGTATCAAAATTTGAGAAATGGATTTGAAAGGTTCCAAATAAATTTAAAAGGAATTTTAAAACCTCAAGGATACCAAAAGAATACTCCTCAATGCAACTCAAATCTATCTATAAGAGCCAATCACATGTCATTACCATAGCTTGGGACAAATCAAGGCTTTTTTATATTTTAAAATCTCCACTATAATAAATAATGATCATAATACTATGCTAACAAAGAGGCCAACCATAGATTTTATGCATTGATTGACAATTACCAGGTAGAATTATATGTTAATCTGATTGAAACAAGATGTATTTTATTTGGTTTTAATTTATCTATATCAATTTATTATAGGTTTTAAAATAGTTTAATTTCACCTAAGGTTTCATTATAATGGAAAATAAAACATATACATATGAGACAGGTGTGGCAAGTTAAAGTTGGCACAAGGAAGAAATATTATATCACTAGATATTTGGAGCAAGTAGAATCATACTTATGATTCTTTAAGATTCGATTGAATTTTTACCTATACTCTTTAGGATATTATGATTTTATCTTTGAAATGAACTAGATTCATAAGAATCAAGCTAATCTAAATTTATTTGAAAATAAAGTTTAGTGTCTAGATGAAAGGGTTAATTTGGTAACCTTTCAAGGTATTAAAAATGGAAGATTTCCAAGATTTTTGTCATCATTACAACTTAACAAGGAAATAAGAAAGGGGTTTATGCTATATGTGATACAGGTAGAAGAGAAAATAAATAGGAATAACGTAATCTTTGATACTATCCCATCTTGCAAGAGTTTAGAGATTATTTTCTTAAAGAACTACTATAAATACCCCTAGTAAGAGAGTTTGAATTTTTCATTAACATAGTACTAGGATATACACCAACCTATAAGGCTCTTTTTATAATGAATACAAATTTTTTACATGGAATTAAATTTCATATAAAAGGTCTCCTAGAAAAAATAATTATCATACCAAGTGTTTCCCAATGGGGAGAACTAGTGTTGTTTGTCAAAGAGAAGGATGGTATGTTGTGGTTATGCATTGATTACCACATGTTAAACAAATTCACTATCAAAATTATCCTCTAATTCTAAAATATTATTTATTTGAAATGATTAAGGGAGAAAATTTATTCTCCAATATTGATCTTAGGTCAAGGTATCATCAAATACACATCAAGGAAGAGGATATGCATTAAATTTTTTAATAACCTAGTATTTCCATTATGAATTTACAATGATGACATTTGGTCTTACCAACTCACATGTAACTTTTATGAATCTCATGAATAGTGTGTTTTAGGACTATTTGGATTTTTTAGTATTCCTTAATAATGTTTTGGTGTGTATTTAAAATATGAGAAAGAACATGAACAACATCTAAGGTTGGTTTTACAAAGGTTGAGGTAATATAGGTTGTATGTTAAGTTACAAAGTATTCCTTATAGAAAATTGAAATTTAGTATTTAGGACTTATCATCTCTAAATATGGAATTTTGGTATATCCCATAAAAATTAAGGCTATTAGAGAATGGACAACCTTGATAAATATACATAAAGTATGTAGATTATTAGGGATAACTAGTTACTATTGGATTTTTTTGAAAGAATTTTATAAAATAACACATCCAATTACCTCCTACACATAGAAAGGTATAAAATTTTAATGGTCCCCCAAATGTGAAGAGGTTGTTCCAAAGGTCAAGGAACTTCTTACTTCAAATCCTATATGGATGGTTCCCAATGATAATGGATCTTCCAAGTTATGGAACACTTGATGGAATTTGTAGGGTTTTGACTTAATATGGAAGAGTTGTGGAATATGAATCACACAAGCTAAAAGTAAGAAAATTCAATTATCCACCACATGATTTGGAATTGGTTGTCATTATACACATGCTTAAGATGTGGATAAATTTTCTTCTAGGTAATCCTTTCTAATTTACAAAAGATCATAAGATTATTTAGCACACATATACTAAAGATAATTTAAATGTTAGATAGTGTTGATGGCTAGAATTGATAAGTGATTATGATATGGACATAAAATATGTCAACAAGAGATACAACATAGTAATTGATGCTCTTATTAGGAGAGAATACTTTAATTCCATCTACCATATTATGTATGAATTGAGAAAAAAACATTGTAACAACAAATAAAATATGGTCTTTGAAATAAATCAGTCTTACAATTGTGTAAGTACCTATAGATAAAAACTATACAGGATATTATGTTGATTCTGATGATAATTTAAGGCTTCAAAGGCTGATTTTTGTACTAAATCATGTTATAACCATGGAATTAATCATGAAATAAATTAATTTGGTCCCAAATTTATCTCATCTTAGTGTCATAAAAATATCACATGAGATGAAACTATATTATTCATTACTTGGAATGAAAAAAGACACGGCACAATTTGTCACCAAATGTCATGAATGCCAATGAGTTAAAGAAATACACTACCATCTAGAAAGACATATTTATCCCCATAATATATTATAAAATATAAATTGTTGTGATCAACATGGATTTCATTTCATGTCATCACAAACTAAGGAAAATACATTATACTATTATGGTGGTAGTGGACAAACTCACTAAATTTTCCTAATTTATTCTAGGGAATATTAAATATGATGCACCCTTACTTGTTGATAGGTTTGTTATAGAATTTATTTGCCTTAATGAAGTACCTAAGCTAATTATATGTTTTAGAGACATTTTATAGATGTCTCAATTTTTGGAAAATCTAACCTCATCTTTTGGCATAAGGTTAAATTTTAGCTCTAGTTATCATCCAAAAATAGATTGTCAAATGGAGAAGGTGAATCAAGTGATAGAAGATATGATTAAAATGTATGTGATGGAACAAAAATATTACCTTAATCTAGTATAATTCATTGATAATAATAATTTCCACTCTTCACTACAAATGACACCTTTTGAAGCTCTTTATGGAAGGAAGGGTAAGACACATTTTGGGTGGGAAGGCTTAGAGACTATATTAAGCAAAAAACTAGAAGTAATTCAAGAGAATAACACACAAATGGTTATCATTATAAAAAAAATAAGGCTACATCATATATACCAAAAATTTATGTTTATTTTAAAATTTCTCTAAGATAATTTCAAGTTAAAAGAAAGTTATTTCTAAGGGTATGGCCTCAGAAAAGTTCTATTCAGTTTTGAAATGTTTTTAGCTTGCTCCGTTTTTTTAGACCCATTGATATCCTTAAAAAAAAACCTATTGTAGAAAATTTGTCATTTACACCTTCTCTCTTAAAATACATAATGTGTTTCATGTATTTATACTTAGAAAATATGTGCCTAATCATTCACATGTTCTGAATTGGAAAAACTTATAGGTGGAGGATGGGGTAAATAATAAATTGGAACTAGTTTGGATCCTATCTCATAGCCACATCAAGATGAAAAGTAGGGAGTTACAACATGTGTTTTTATAATGGGACAAATTAAACATGAAAAATGTTATATGGGAATATGAGAAACTATTATGTAGAATCTAACCTCATATATTTTAAATAATGGACATCTGGAAGTTGCCAAAATAAACGGGGGAGGATGTCATATTCCTTCACAAAAAAATTAATTTTGTGATGTAATAAGTACCAAGACATACAAGGATTATATTATGAACATCAATAATTTTCACATGTTAACTTAGTATTACATTCAATTGTCTTTACATGAAATTTGATTATATTAAGCTCTTTATTGATATGCATTGATTTATTATTGTATGCTTAATATAAACACCTTAATTTTTTTAAGCAAACACAAGTACTATGTATTGTATGGCTCTTTCACATGAGGGTCTTAGTTATGGTTATAGTCCTTGTTTATATGGTCATTTTGAGTCTTTTGATATTTATTATGTCTTATTTTCCCTGTTTGTGACACTCTTAGTAGTCATAGGTCACCTTTTCCCTATCCCAAGGGCCCCAAGCTAGTCATCCTTGATTTTTGATCTATTCTAATACTCAGGACATTAACACCACTTTCAAGATATTAACACCACATGGAATTAGTGTCCACTTGTGGCTCTAGTGTCTGATGATCCCTTTCACCTATTTTTGAGTCCTATCCCCTCTATGACCCTTCTTTTATATTTTTTATATCTTTTTCATGACTTGTTAGCCAAAAAACAAGGTATTATATTCAAAATAAAAATTCTCCTACATAAATATCATCACAAGTAATTTTACATATAGTAATTACTATTTTGGCACTTATTTACATAAAAATCAACCAATAGTACAATTCAAATACTCTACATACTACTAAGTTTTTAAATCTAGACATTTGCAAGCTTGATCAAAAAAGGGACTAGGTAAAATTAATTATAGCATACCATGAAATTTGATGGTACACATTCCCTAAGGAAGAACTAGATGTGATTTGAGACCCCTAGCATTGGGGTTAATGTAGATAATGACCAAGACAATAGGGGTTCTATTATATGTGATCGTAACATCCCACAACATAGTTTTTCCATTCCTTTTTAATTTTATTAGTTCATTATTTCATGTGTGAAATTAGTCATTAGGGTTTTACAGAATATTCAACCAAAATAGTGACACAAATGATCCCCTGCATGATATAAAATCACCTACATGACTTACAAAAGCTCATATAGCTTCCCTGAAAGTCATAGATAGTCACTACAAAAAGGACATTAGCATTATAATTGGACACTAGCACCACCTAGTGATATTTTACTAAGAGAGGCACTATTATTTGAATCCATATCTCAAAAAATAGTCAAAATATGAAAGACTCCTCTATGTCTTCTTAACCATTTCTAGTACCCCTGATTCATGAAAAACTCTATGTACATCTAGATAAGTTTATTTTATCTATGTATTTACTATTTTGGGAAATGTTGTAGCATAAATTTTCACCCTTGGGTAGGGTTATTTAGGCTCTCTCTAATTGAGCTATGCTATGGGAAAAACCCTAGGCTTTGGGTCACCTATAGTGGGTTTGAACCTCCAAAGAAGGCTAACTTCCTATTGATGGATCACACATACTAATGTTGTCATAGGGAAAAGGGTTATAAAGAGGAATAGGGATCATAAGAAATGTAACAAGGTGATTCACCAAATAAAAATGGAAGACTCCCATAAGATTGAACCCACACTAGATTAACACAAGATAATACTATCTCACACAACCTCAAAATCAAGCTAAGTGCATAAGTGTTTCATAAACTAGGTTTAGGAAGTGATGAATGAAAATAAAGAGGATTTCTTAGACTCACTAAGGGATTACATAAATGTTAGAAACATCACTAATCTAGACCTACAAATAGATTGAAAACACCCTAAAAGAGGTTAAAAATGAGGATAATGGATATGAAAGAATCTCCTTCACAAGGCCATCATGCACAACTCACCAAACATAGATCCAAGGTAAGAGATAGGTAAATAAAGTCTTTTATTGTATCAAGAGGTAGTTATTAAATTTTTTTATAGGGTTTAGCCTTATCAAATTGAGCATATCTTTAAATATCTCAAATATTCCTTTGATACTCCAAAAAAATGAGATCCTTACAAATGAGAAAGAATGGGTGATATATAGAAAAGGGGAAGAGAGAAGAGGGGGAGCATGCATAAAAAAATCAGTCAATGAGATATCACCACATTTATTGAAATATCCACCACATTTTAATCCAATTATGGCTGATCTTCATCAACAAGTTAACCTACATTTGGTTCCAATAATCTTCAAGCTTTCTTATAGGCTGAGAGATCCACTAGAAGAAAAGAATCTATTTTGAATGATGAGTCATAAGATTTCTATTAGAGAAAATCTTTCAAGGATATAAAACAAAAATGAATGCTCCAACTACTTTATCCAATTCCTAAATCCATTTTATTTTATCTTCTATGCCATCTTCCCATTTGCTTTCATTATAAGGAAAAAGCCCTCATATCTTGAATTCGGACAAAGCCATGCCATGCCTATTTTGGGTGGTTGTTTGTTGGAGCTATGATTGTGTTAAAGGATGAGACACTCCACCATAACCACATATCTACCCCTACTTAATTACTGAGCATAGGGGTTTACTATATATTGAAAACTAATCCAATTTATTGGTTTTCATATAGTCATTATATCAATACAGATCTACAAGTTTCATAACTTATTCTGGACTATACTAAGTTTAAACAAATCTATCATGCTTCTGATCTTTAATGATAATATATCTTCACCATTAAAAACCTTGACTGTATGGTTGTGTTTTTATTAATGGTGTTTGACCGAGCTCTAATAAAGATGGGATGATCCTTGTAAGACTTGTTTCTATTTCAACCTACATCATAATTATTCTTTATAAAGTCCCTAGATTTTGACTTTTAATATTGACCATTGATATTGATCTGGGATTCTCCTATTATGTCAATTTTTATCTCCTCATTCATCTTCAGGATCCTACTATCAACTCTATAATTTAGCATGCTTATGCTATGTGGTGGCCTTGCATTCGATCTAGCCTTTTGACTTCTTGACCTCATGTACACTTTCAATCTTCTTGAAGTGATTAAATGTATGTCATCAATATCCTTATACTTGATCAAACACACACCACTGATCTACTTATTCACTAAGATCATGTCACTTATCATCCCTTCACTTGATTTCAAAATACTCTAAATTTTTGACTATGAGCTCACCATTGATCTTTGGATGCATGATTGAACTTGCACCATTAGATCTTCAAGACCCATTGACATCATTAGGTTATCACTTTCCATAATATCTTTGATATAATCGAACACCAATCATTGATCTTGATCTAGGTGTTTTTTGACTCTTTGACCTTGTGTGAGGTGTAGATCTTCTACCTGATTTATTGAGATGTTGACACTTATCATCTATGTGTTCATCCTTAGAACATTTGAATCCAAATGGTTACTTTATGTAGCTTTAATTTTATGTCCCCACATACATCCCAATCTAAAAATTCAAATTTAAAGACCTAAATATTGAGATAGCAAGCTCATCAAGTTACAAAATTTGTAGATAATGTTTATGGGACCAAAATCATCGTGTCCATACATTCATTCAGCTCTAGTCGACCTCCCAAGTACATATATCAAATGTGAAAATAGACTAATATGTTCATTATTGTAAGATGTGTGATGATGGTATGGATCTCATAGGCTTGTGTAAGTCACTTCAAGGCTCAACATGAGTTATTGAGACTTGTGAAACTTGATTTATGTCCATAAAGGTCATGATCACCATGAGAACTTGTTTATCCTTTTCACCTTACAATCCTAGACTTGCTTCCAAGCCATTTGATCACTTACTCAAATATAAACTCTAATCAACTGATCTATCTAGGCAAAATATTGATATGTGGGCCAAAATTGGTCAACATCTTTGGTGACTCATAGGGAAACATGCTTTCTATACTTGAGAACCTATATTATTTGCCTTATCTGATCTAATGGGTATGGAATCACAAGTATTTACTCTTAGCTGACATGAAATGATGCAAGGCTACCCCTATAGATAACTTCCTCTTGAAAAAATAGTAATAACAAGAAATAAAACAAATAAAGTGCCCAAGTCACTTTTGAAAAGGAAACACACAACAGGAAAAAAATGTGAACAAGGCACTTAGAGGAAAACAAGAAACTATTCTAATATGTATAGGGATATAACTTACAAGTATATTCCTCCTGGATCAAATGGAAAATATTTAGCATCACTCACTTATTTTGAACTAGGATGGAAAACACCTTGCTTTTGAGAGCTCATGATAGGTGAGCTAAGATGATTGATTGCTGACTCTTTTGGCATGTTCTCAAGAGGATTAAATGGGACAAACATGTATCCAATATAGACATATTGGTCCATTTATTTAAGGCTTGCTCCAAAATGAACTATAAGAGAACCTGCAACCTCTCTATATGATGTCTCAATTTTGATATTTGAATTAAGCACATGTGATGGATCCTTTAAACATGAAGGTTGATTGTCTAGGCTTAGGTAAAAAGTCTCTAAGTCATCCCAAAAGGTAACTTCCTCTTGGTCATCCAGGATAATTCCAAATTTAAAATCATCCTTTCTTTGCTTACTTTGAAAGGATCCATATGATAGATCATCAATCCATCTAAGGTTCAAAATTTCATGTTCTTAAGGATCTAGATCTGACCATTCTCCTTTATTCTTGAAGATATTAGTATTGCCTTCAATAGATAATTCATCTTGAGACTAGTCAAATTATTTAACTTGATTTTCAAATTCATTTTCATGCTCTAGAGGAGGCATAAAATATTTTATAACCTCTATTTGTTCCATTAATTCATGTTAAATTTTTTACCATACTTCATTTTGATCCTCTTTCTCCTCCATTTCTTTCTCTTGCTCATTTATGACCTCTTTAGCTTGATCAACTGATTGGTTGACTACTACAACCACATCAATTTTTGTAATTTGCTCATCCTTATCTTCAACCCCATCAAATGGAAGCTTTTGGAATAAAGAAAAATATCATTTGCTCTTAGTTATAACTTGAATACCCATTTATTTAAATATGAAGGCATCAATATTACCTTCAAGCTCTAATTCATTAGTGTCAAAATAATGCCACAACAACTAGTCCAAACTTGGTTTCTCATCCTCTAAATGGAGTGGGATGCCTATCATGATATCCTAATCATAGACACATGTGTTTTCTTCTTTAGGTTCACCTATTCTTACAATCTCATCCTCTATTCTTTACAAAATAGGCTCTTTATCTAAGAGGGAGATGGTGGGAGGATAAAGAAGTTTACCTTGCTTGCAGCTTAGGAGAGTATCCTTATAGCTAGGGACTTCAAAGTCTCTCTTTGGTGGCTCTTGGGGAAGGGAAATAGATTCATGTAACTTTTTTATGGTGAACTCATTGAGTTTAGCTAACACCCCTTTTTATTGAACTAGTTCTTGGACTACCTCAGCTCACACTTCTCTTTTCTCTTTGCTCCCCTTGATTTTTTTTCATGAGGGGAAAGCATAATCATTGACCACCTTCTCCTTTTCTAAGATGGGTTTTAGATGGGGTGGTTTCACAAGAGAGGGTATGAAATAGTTAGGGTCATTGGCATAAGAGAGTATCTAAGATGGGATGGCTTGATATTCTTCAGCTGAATGGCCCTTAATGATTGGCGTGACTCTTGATAGAGATTAGCTTTGACAAGGTGGGATAAGGGGCTAGGTTTAATCATGAACAAGAGTAGGAGAGGGTATTTGGGATCTAGGGCTGGCTTCTCTTTGTCTCAAGAACAATCGATAGTCAGTTTCCCTCTTGCTTGGTCTTGCCTAACCAAGTGCTCTTCTTGAAACCTCAACTCATACTCTTGAACATAAACTTAGTGTTCAATATTTTATTGTTTCATATAGTAATCTCCTTCCCTATCAACCTCTATTAATTATTTTTTTAGATATATCCATATTTCCCTAAGGCTCTTTTTTGTTTGACTAAAGAGAGGCAAATTCTAACAAGGCTGACACATTGAATCTTGAAGGCCACTTGGGGTGAAGCCATGAACATTTCTAACTTGATATGAAGGATAAGGAATGAATAACATGTATTTTGATCAAATGGGTGATTATACATACCAAATAATAGTGATTATGCACTTGGGATTCTTATACCAGCTGATGTTCATAGTGGATTCATCATTGGTGTTTGTAAATGTCCCTCTAAAGGATGATTATATTGAAAAGCAACACCAAGAACCTTTCAGTGAGATGTAGAATGTAGTAAAGCCACCTCTAATGTACCAAAAAACTATTCTAGCATAGATTTTAACCATTTGATAGGGTTCTTCAAGCTCTCTCTAGTTGAGCTACACTATGAGAATAATCCCAGGCTATGGGTCACCTATGGTGGAGTTGAACCTCTAGACAAGGTTGGCTTCCTCTTGATAGATCACCTATACTAGTGTTATCATAGGGGAAAGGCTTATAAAATGGAAAAGGGATACTAAGAAAGCTAATAAGGTCATGCACCAAATAAAAATGGAAGACTCCCATAAGCTTGAACCCACAATAGATCAAAACAAGACAATACTAGCTCACACAACCTCAAAATCAAGCTAAGTGCACAAGTGTTTCATAGACTAGGTTTAGGAAGCAATGAATGAAAAAAAAGAGGAGTTATAAGACTCACTAAGGGCTCACATAAAAGGTATAAATAAAACTAATCATCCCTATAGATATATTGAAAACACCCTAAAAGATGTTATAAAGGAGGATAATGGATATGGAAGAATCTCCTTCACAAGACCATCATGCACAACTCACCAAACACAGATCCAAAGCAAGAGATAGGTAAAGAACGTATTTTATTTCATCAAGAGGTAGTTCTTCAAATTTTTTGACAAGTTTTAGCCTTATCAAAATGATAATATCTTGAAATATCTCAAAGAGTCCCCTATTACTCTTAAAAAATGAGCATCCTTACAAATGAGAAAGAATGGGTGATATATAGAAAAGGGGAAGAGAGAAGAGGGGAAACATGCATATGAATATAAATTAATGATATGTCACCAAATTTCTTGAAATATACATCACATTTTAATCCAATCATGATTTATCCTCATTAACAAGTTAACCTACATTTGGATTCAATAATCTACAAGCTTTCTTATAGGCTAAGATATCCACTAGAAGACAAGAATCTATTTTAAATGATGAGTCATGGGCTTGTTATTGGAGAAAATATTTAAAGGATATAAAATATAAATGAATGATCTAACTACTTTCTCCAATCCACAAATCCCTTTACTTTGATCTTCTACACCATCTTCCCACTTGCTTTCATTATAAAGACAAGTCCCTCATATTCTAAATCTAGACAAAACCATGCCATGTCTATTTTGGGTGGTTTTTTTCAGAGATATGACTATGTCAAAGGATGAGACACTCCACCATAACCATATATCTTCCCCTACTTCAATATCCTCCTCATCAAGTACTTGTTCTTACACTTGCATCTCAGCTTCTACCTCATCTTTCTTTTACACTTGTTCCATCTTTGCATCATTATGGAAGACTAAACATGTTTATCCTTTTGAAGAGGTGTCGCAATCATTATTTCTTCTTATTGGTCACTCAATTCACCTTCATTTTATGTTTTCTTAGTTACATATTTATTTACCTCACAAAGGAGAGACTCTTTATCAAAGAGTGTCACAAAAGACCCTTGAAAATATTTAATAAGATTAGAAAGGTCCAAACAAGCTACCATAGGTACCTGATTTTGCTCATGGAACTACTCTTCTTGGATCACATTCACCTCCTAAAACTATTGCTTTTCTTCTTGAATGTATTTCCATAAAGGAAGAACTTTGGGGTTTTAAGGGGAAAGGAGGGGAGGTTGAATGATCTCCTACTTGATCTTGACTTTAGCATCTTGGCTTATGCCTAATTATTCTTCCTTTTTTCTTGATTGTTGAATCTGATTCCTAGTCATAAACTTAGGTTTAGAAACCTTTAATTATACAATTATTTTTGTTATGGGTGGGAAAGAATAAGTTTACTACTACATTAATTTTATAAATGTTGACCAAATTTTACCCACAGGTAAAATTTTGGTCCCCTTCCTCCCTTGTTGTTCATGCCGGTTATATTTTAGATTGTTCAGGTTCAGCATTTTTTGGTTCATGGCCTGGTTCAATGGTTTAGTTCCTTGGTTCAAAGGTTCATTTTTGAGTTTAGTATCTTGGTTAAATAATGGTTGAACCAAACCATTGAACCAATTTTTTTGGTTCAATGGGCTTGGTTCAAAGTTCAAAGAGTTCATTGTTCAGTTTGAACATCTCAATACAATATGTGTTGAACCTTCGTACCATTGAACCATTGAACCAAATTTTTGGTTCAACGGTCTGGGTTCAACGTACTTGGTTCAACAGCTTAAGTTCACATGTTCAGTTCAATATTGGTTCACCGGCCTTCCTTGGCTCATCGACGCGCTTAGTTGAACTGTTGAACCATTTTTTGGTTCAACGATCTGGGTTCAATGGAAAAGTTAAATGCATGAGTTCATCGGCCTTTTGGTTCATCAACGCACTCTTTTGAACCTTGAATCGTTGAACCAAATTTTGGTTCAATGGGTTCGGTTCAAAGGGCTGCCCTTGGTTGAAGGCACAATCAAAAGTCAAAGTGCCCTTTTGAAGGGCAGGTAGACACTTCAACTTTTCAAAGACTCGAGCATAGTCAAACAGTCAAAGGGTTTATCGAACAGAATTTTTGCAGACATTTTCTCTGTGGAAATACATAACAAAGCCACCCAAGGTTTTAACCCAGGGAAATTGTCTACGGACAATTTGCTTGCAGGAGCTCGAGAGGACAATACAAAGATAAAGGGCCCGCCAGATGACCCCAAAGGGTAGGTACCCTTTCAGGGGACTTCTAGCCGGGCTAAAAGGACTTTTCAAAGGGACAAGTGCCAAGAAAATTACAAGACATGGAAGTGTCTGAGAGGATGCCATGTGGACCCGACTGACGTGGTAATGGACCTGATGGCATTTTAGCAGGACCCGATGACGTCCCAATGGATGTCAAATTTAACAGAGCAATTTAGCCAATGATTCTCAAGCAATGACACTCGAGAGGCTGTCAATTTCAAGAGGATGGAATATCCATTGGTTTTTAAAGCTCGATGGCTGGATGAGTGTCAAATTTAGCAGAATAAATTGGCCTTCATTTCCAACTGAGAAAATATTGCCAAGGAACCCAGAATGCAACAACCTGCTGAAAGTTCACCCCTAGGGGGCCAAACAAGCTAGATAGAGACAAAATTGATAAAAGACAAGAAGACATGCATGAAATGAGCAAGTAGTTAAGTCGAAGTGGCACCAATTTGAGAAGTGACTCTAACAGGTGAAATAGTTCCTTCAAATTGATCATGAGAAGATGCAACAGTTAAGTAATGTAATTGATTTTATCCATTTTAAATTTAATGAGTGGACAAACCATGTTTTGACCTGGAAAATGCAGACTTTGAGAAGACAAAGCACACAGCTCATAAATGTTTTGAGCAACTTGTTGAAGGGACGCGATGGCCACTTGTTGAAAGAATGTCACAGGGGCTTCTCTTTGTTTTCTCATATATATTTGATACTTGTCATTTTTGTAAGAATCTTCCACATTTGTAAAGGGCACAGCTCTACAAAATTTCACCTGGATCAATACAAATGCATTTTTTTACCTCCATTTGGATAGACATTTTTGTGTATGTGCTGAATGTTTGCTTGTGTCCAATCATTGTCTTTTGATGGTCTCACAGGTTCAACACAAGCAGTCCTACTATCTATGAGGCACCATTATTACAGCTAAAAGGAGAAGAGCTGACATTTGAAAAGACTAGAATAGATAGGAGTTACTTACAGTGTGCATTCCATAATGCCTAAGTGATTTTCTATCTCCTGTGCCTTCATGAAAGCCTCCTTGCTAGTTTTAGCAGCCTGGTCCTTCTGCCAAGTGCGTAGTGTATGTATGCATTTATTTGATTCTGAGAGTGGATGTGTGAAGGTCAAACTTTATTTTGGTGCATCACCTCTTTTAGAGTAGGTAGTTTGTTTTCCATTCATTTCTTCTCCCTTTTCACCCCCCATTATATCTATCTATCTATACCTATATTTTTTGCATTTGTTGAAACAAACATGATACATCAAAGGGAGCTAGCCCTTATCTAGAGACTCTCTTCTCTAGCTTTGTTGTCCCACAGGTGAGAGAGGAGTTTCCATGTTGCGAGGAGAAGGCAAGAACTTGTTTTCTTGCCATTGGGTGCACTTTCTTGTGTCAACAATTTTGGCATGCCTGGTGGGACACACAATTTTATAACACCGTGAGGTTTCGGGACTGATGCTGGTCTTGATACCACCAATTCAAAGTTTTTCATCACCTAGCATCAATAGTTTTGACACGCTTGGTGGGGCACAGTTTGACAATGTAGTAAAGTATCAGGATTGATGTTAGTCTTATTACGGCAAATCGAGTATTTTCAGCATTTGGTGACTCTGAGTTAAATCTACTGGTTAAGCAGGCTGGTGCCATCAGAAATAATTTCTTGTATGTATAATCCTTTTGCTCAAAATCATGAGTCTTGTTTTCCTTCACATGAATATGATCAGTCTCCAGATATTTATGCAATCCCCTTAAGCGGCTCTCTTAGTTTCCCTACAATGATAAGGGAGGTGGCGTTGGAGTTTGAAAAGTAGACAATGGAAATCGATAGGCTAAAAGAGTAGTACAGATATTAGTAGGAGCTGATATATAAAGAGGAGTGCTTGTTTAGGCAAGCACATGCCTTGTAGTCCATGGAGGAGGAGGTAACAAAATGGAGAAATCCATTTATTCAAGGCAGTCAACGTTGCACGCCCCCTCTTAATCTAAAAAAAGCCCCTTCTTTTGCACTAAATCCTTTCTATCAAATAGCACTTGCTCACTCCAGCTCATCTAATAAATTCACTCCCAATCCCATGCATCTAGCTTTCCAACACTAGATGGCATTAGAATGACCTCCCATGGAGATGAACCTTCTAAATTCCTCATATTGTGAATCTCCCATTGAGAATAATACCACTAGCCAGCACATCCCTCTTTTAAAGACTCCCCCAATGCACCAACAGTGTTTTCCTTGCATTCCCCAACCTCCCCAAGTCCTTCAGCATAATGTGCAGATTCTGAGTTGGAAGAAGGAATGCCAGGAACCAGCTCTAAGCATTGGAGAGGATAATGCTAACAACCTCCAAGAAAGACTCTTTTAGGACAACCTAGCTAAACAAATTGAAGATTTAGAGGCCAGGATGAAGCTACTTCTTGAAAGAGAGATAAAACTTCTAGACCTTGCAGAGGAGCCTCAGGACCTTATGGAAAACAAAGTTGTTTCCTATTCGCAGGGGCAAAATTCTAATTCAGAGATCCTAAACTGGGGGAAAATAGTAGAATCATGGGGCAGAATAGAGGAGGAAAAGCAAGGTTTTTCTCAAAACCTTGAAGAAGCTAAAGCTGCTCCTGCTCATGATAATGCTGGCGACCTCTAGGAAAAGCTTTTCCAAGAAGATCTGGCCAGGAGAATTACAGAGTTGGAATCCAAAGAAAAATTCCTTAGCCAAGGTGTGGTGGATGATTCAGACCAAACAACACATTCCATGCCTGAACACACCTCACCTACACATTTCCAAGAGAGTTATCAGGCCATGCCTGATATTGATGAAGTGTTGATCAAGTGGAGAGAGGAGAATCATTCGATTCTAGCTCAAGGACTGCCTCCTCTTCCACATGTTTTTGCCACTTCACCCCTTCTCAAGGAAGAACCTATTTTGCAAGAGGCGGGTGAGGAGCAGAAAATCCAATCTACAAGTCTTCAAGAGGCTATTATGAGTGACAACGAAGAAGAAATCGTCATTAATGTTCCTTGTGAAGACCTTATCAGCAGTGGAGAAGATGTAGGTCTTGCATATATGCAGATGTTCCAACAATTTGAAGAGGAACAAATGTATGGTAATCTCTCTTCTCCTCTGTTTGATGAACTTCCTTGCTATTTTGATGATGAGGTCGACTACATTGAAGAACTTGAGTTAGAGGAAAATCAGGAGGATATTTTTGAACATCTAGAGGTCCTAATTTTTGAGGAGGGAGAGGAAAGGTCTGTCTTCTTGGAGGAATGCCTTAAAGAAGAGAACATTGAAAGGAAAGGTGAAGTTTTGTGGGATGAGCAATCAATTTGTGAGTCCATTTCAGACATCACAACAGTCACCCTTCTTCAAGAAGGCCAAGAGGAAGCAGAGGATGATTTTGACAAGTTTTTCAACGAGGCAAAAGGGAACAAGTCAGACCATGATACATTGCAGAAGAATTACGTAGATCAAGAGGCTTATGGTGATGAGCCAACAACCATTGATTTCTTGGTGAGGAACACCTATATCAGGGACCAGCATTCAAAAGGATTCTAAGGACAAATAGAATACATATATGTCAGAGGCATGTTCAATTTTGATCTACTCAGATACCAGCCAACTCAGGTGGAAGACAAGTTGAGCGTGTCACCATTTCTCTTTTTCATTCAGCTACTTGCCTAGCAAAATAAGTCCTTTTGCCAAGAAAGGGACTTGAGAAATTTTCCTTTCAATCTAGGAGGGAGACAGACATTCCTGGTTAGCTATAAATAATAGTTTGTTTTTAGTTTCTTTTCCTACTTTCCCTAAGTGTTGTTGCACAAGTAGTAGTTATCTTAGTCTCGTGTGTGCTTTCTTTTCCTTGGAGGTAGATCTGTGTGACTGGTTCTAAGTTATAACAGAGCTGTTGTTGGTTCTCAAAGTTACTATCTGACTCCATTCCCAATGGATTACAAGGCAACTAGTCTCTAAGCATAGTAGGCATGCTTCCCTTGGGAGTCACCAATTTGTTGACCAAATTTTACCCACAAGTAAAATTTTGGTCCCCTTCCTCCCTTGCTGTTCATGCCAGTTATATTTTAGATTGTTCAGGTTCAACATTTTTTGGTTCATGGCCTGGTTCAATGGTTCAGTTCCTTGGTTCAAAGGTTCATTTTTGAGTTTAGTATCTTGGTTAAATAATGGTTGAACCAAACCGTTGAACCAAATTTTTTGGTTCAACGGGCTTGGTTCAAAGTTCAAAGAGTTCATTGTTCGGTTCGAACATCTCAATACAATATGTGTTGAACCTTCCTACCATTGAACCATTGAACCAAATCTTTGGTTCAATGGTCTGGGTTCAATGTACTTGGTTCAATAGCTTAAGTTCACATGTTCGGTTCAATATTGGTTCATTGGCCTTCCTTGGCTCATCGGCGTGCTTAGTTGAACCATTGAACCATTTTTTGGTTCAACGGTCTGGGTTCAACAAAAAAGTTCAATGCATGAGTTCATCAATGTTTTAGTTCATCGGCACACTCCCTTGAACCTTGAACTGTTGAACCAAATTTTGGTTCAACGGGTTCGGTTCAAAGGGCTGCCCTTGGCCGAAGGCACAGTCAAAAGTCAAAGTGCCCTTTTTGAGGGTGGGCAGACACTTCAACTTTTCAAAGACTTAGGCATAGTCAAAGGGTTTATCAAACAAAATTTCCATGGACATTTTGTCCATGGAAATACATATCAAAGCCACCTGGGGTTTTAACCTGGGGAAATTATCTGCAGACAATTTGCCCGCGGGAGCCCGGGAGGACAATACTAAGATAAAGGGCCCACCGAAGGACCCCGAAGGGTAGGTGCCCTTGCGAGGGACTTCCGACTGGGATGAAAGGACTTTTTAAAGGGACAGGTGCTGAGAAAATTACAAGACATGGAAGTGTCCGAGAGGATGCCACATAGACCCGACTAACGTGGCAATGGACCCGATGGCATTTTAGTAGGACCCGATGACGTCCTAGTGGATGTCAAATTTAGCAAAGCAATTTAGCCATTGATTCTCAAGAAATGATGCTTGAGAGGTTGTCAATTTCAAGAGGATGGAATATCTATTGGTTTTCAAAGCTCGACGGCTGAATGAGCATCAAATTTAGCAGAATAAATTGGCCTTCATTTCCAACTACGAAAATATTGCCAAGGAACCCAGAATGTAGCAACCTACTAAAAGTTCACCCCTGGGGGGCTGAACAAGCTAGATAGAGACAAAATTTATAAAAGATAAGAAGACATGCACAGAATGAGCAAGTAGTTAAGTCCAAGTGGCGCCAATTTGAGAAGTGACTCCAGTAGGTGAAATAGTTCCTTCGAATTGATCATGAGAAGATGCAATAGCTAAGTAATGTAACCAGTTTTCTCCATTTTACATTCAATGAGTGGACAAACCACATTTTGACCTAGAAAATGTGAACTTTGAGCAGACAAAACACACGGCTCATAAATGTTTTGAGTAACTTGTTGAAGGGATGTGATGTCCACTTGTTGAAAGAACGTCACAGGGGATTCTCTTTGTTTTCTCATATATATTTGATACTTGTCATTTTTGTAAGAATCTTCCACATTTTTAAAGGGCACAGCTCTACAAAATTTCACCTAGATCAATACAAATGAAGTTTTTTACCTCCATTTGGATAGACATTTCTGTGTATGTGTTGAATGTTTGCTTGTGTCCAGTCATTGTCTTTTGATGCTCTCACAGGTTCAACACAAGCAATCCTACTATCTATAAGGCACCATTTTTATAGCTGAAAGGAGAAGAGCTGACATTTGAAAAGACTAGAATAGATAGGAGTTACTTACAATGTGCATTCCACAATGCCTTAGTGATTTTCTGTCTCCTGTGCCTTCATGAAAGCCTCCCTGCCAGTTTTAGCAGCCTGGTCCTTCTGCCAAGTGCGTAGTGTATGTATGCATTTGTTTGATTTTGAGATTGGATGTGTGAAGGTCAACCTTTATTTTGGTGCATCACCTCTTTTAGAGTAGGTAGTTTGTTTTCCATGCATTTCTTCTCCCTTTTCACCCCCCCCATTATATCTATCTATCTATACCTGTATTTTTTGCATTTACTAGAACAAACATGATAAATCAATGGGAGCTAGCTCTTATCTAGAGACTCTCCTCTCCAGCTTCGCTATCCCATAGGTGAGAGAGGAGTTTCCATGTTGCGAGAAGGCAAGAACTTGTTTTCTTACCACTGGGTGCACTTTCCTATGTCAACAATAACTACTATTGAATGTTGGAGATGCTAATTGGAAAACTCAATTCGTTTGGCTAAATCAACCTCAAAATCATGGACCAATTGGTTAGAGATGTCTCCCTACAAAACTAAATATGAAGTATCATATATGATTTACTAAGAAATATGGAGATTAGTCTCCTCAAAACATACTTGTTTAACGTTTCTAGGCCTCTCTCAGGTAGAATTATAGGTAGGAAAGGTAGGCAAGGTCTAAATGAACTTTTGAGGGCTATGATAAACACTAGTTTTGTATTCATGAAGGAAAAAGGGAAGTTCTATGGGAACATGATGATGATTATGATGAGCCTGGGGTTCCTCATAAACTACTAGCCTTTCTTCAATGTTTACTATTAGACCACTTATGTCTACAATATCAACACTAAAATTTGAGTGGCCTTGTCTTATGAAAGATGAACATACCTCTTTAGCCTATTGCAAATTAACTCTCATACTTTGAATTTCATGCTTAGAGATCTCTTGTCTATATATTTTCTTAGTGTCTATTATTATCATCTCTTTCTCATATACAAATAAATTTTTCTTAAATCTTGATATGGATTGATTTGGGATTTGAATGGGATGATCAGGGGGATAATAAGAATCATAAGGGTTGTTATAGGATTGGTATGGGTCACCATACTATTGGTAAGGATCTATACATGGTTGGTGATGCTCATCATAAGGTTAATAGATATCATGGGGAAGGTAAGATCCATGCCATTAATAATAAGGATCATGAAAAACTTGATAAGGTTCATCATATCTTTGATAAAACTCTTAGTAAGACTGATTAGGCTCATATGGATCATAAGGATCCTGTTAGAACTACTGATAAGGAGGTGAATGATAGGAGTATCCACCATAGTTTTTCAAATCAACCTTATATGTCAAAATAGATGTAAAAACTAATTAAAATCTTTAATTAGACATACCTAGGATACTTACAACCATAATATTTGATTCAAAGTGGCCATTGGTGCTAACTTGATTGATTTTAAAAGTTGATTAGAGGAAAGACACACCAACAATCTTTCCATTCTTTTGGATCTTGTTCCACTGGGCATACCAAAACTTTTGGAGGCCTAGATTTCACCCTAATTGAGCAAAGTATTGCTTAGGTCCTCTAATTAAATCTAGTCCAACATGGAAATGACCCTAGGTTGTGGGTCACCTAATCTTGGATCAGGTCTCTAAGATTTGTAGTGAATCTATCTCCTCTTATGTATCATTTAGCTCATTTCCACTAAAACCTACTAATTGTTAAAGTGAAAAGGGAGAGAAAGATAATTGAAAGAGAAATCTAAGCTAATGTTGGTGATAAATCTAAATGATTACTCATACACTTTATTTAAACTTCTAAAAACACTAATGAGACAAGCAAAAGACTAAATCTATAACTCCAAATGTCTATTATGCATCAATATTTCATGTAGAGGTTCACCAAGTGATCAAAACCTAAAGGAAGTGATGGAAAGGCATAATTTAAGGCACTAACTAGTAAATGTATCCACATGATAGCTTCAATAAAATGACATTAAACATTAAACATGACCTAAATAATATGATAAAATAGTAGCTAGGTGAGATCATGACTTGACAAATGAGAGACTTCTACCACATATGTAAATCAAACTGACATTAACACACTATACCAAAATAATAGAATCTAAAACAATCATTTATTTATCTCTAGAGGTTAAAAAGATCAATCTTGGTAAAGTCTAGTCATGCCCAAGAGATGGATCCATTTCAAGGCTTAGAAGCCTATATTTATAGTAGAATGGAATCAGAGAGATGGGGAACAAGCATGGGGGAATGGAGAAGGAGTCATCAATGATTAAAATAATAGTTGTACCAAATCCTCATGTATTAATATCACTAGAAATTTGTGCCATTTTTTTCACTTTCTCAAGTCATTTGATCATTCACTCAATTAGGAAACTACTCAACTAATCTATCCAGGCAAAAGCTTGGTTTATGGGCCAAAATTGACCAACATCTTTGGAAACTCAATTAGGAAGCATGCCTGCTATGCTTGATAACCCAAACCATTTGTCTTTGCTATTCTATTGGGCATGAAGTCTCCTCTCTAGTTCAACATGTTGATCTAAAGCTAAAAACTAACTACCAACCCTTCACTCAATTATAAAATCATTTAATTGAGATTCAAAATGTAGTAAAGTCCCATTGGGCATGTCAAAAACTATTGTTTTATCAATTTTCACCCTTGAATAAGGTTCTTTATGCTCTATCCAATTGAGCTACACTATGGTAATAACCTCAAGCTATGGCAGGGTTGAACCTCTAGAAAAGGTTGGCTTCCTCTTGATGGATCACATATACTAATTTTGTCACAAGTAAAAGGGTTAGAAAGGGGAAAAGGGATCCTAAGAAAGATGATGAGGTTAAGCACCAAATAAAAATGAAAGACTCCCATAATCTTGAACCCACACTAGATTAACACAAGACAATACTAGCTCACACAACCTCAAAATCAAGCTAAGTGCATAAGTGTTTCATAGACTAGGTTTGGGAAGTAATGAATGCAAACAAAGAGGAGTTATAAGACTCATTGAGGGCTTACATCAATGCTAGAAATATCAATAATCTAGACCTATAGATAGCTTGAAAATACCCTAAAAGAGGTCAGAAAGGATAATAATGGATATGGAAGAATCTCCTTCACAAGGCCATCATGCACAACTCACCAAACATAGATCCAAGGCAAGAGATAGTGATGCAGAAGCATCAGTGATCATTTGTAAACTTTTATACCTAAGTGTCAATATAATTCAAATAAGATAGGTTGAGTGGATATGAAGGCACATTATGCCTCATTTCATGTTGTAATAGACTTTAGGGAGTCCTATAGTGGTGTTCAAATCATTCTAGTTGAAAACATAATTCAACTATTTGAAATGTTCATAATATACTTGAGTGGATACGAAGGCACATTATGCCTCATTTCATGTTGTAATAGACTTTAGGGAGTCAATAGTGGTGTTCAAATCATTCTAGGTGAAAACATAATTTAAATATTTAGAATGTTTGTAAGGCCTACAAAGCCTTAGGAAAGGTGGTCTATTTTCTATGGAACTATGATCTCAAAAATAAATTTTAAAAATCACTAAGCTATGTAAAAGTTGAAAACACCTCATCACCCTCTATAAAGGTGGTAAAGCTATGTTGGAGAAGACTTATTTAGGACATTCTAAAGTTGTATTAGTTGTAGAGGACTTTTAGGAACTGATCAACACTTAGATTGGTTAGTGGATAGAATTCAATACATTCAATAAGGAGTAAAACATTGAAGTCTCAATAAACAAATGAGTCAGTTTGGTCAAAGATTACATAGAGGAGTTTAGAGGAAGTGAAGAAGACCTTTTAGGCCTACACTTTGTAAATAATACTAAGTAGATGATGAATAAATATAGGTGTTTTTTTATTTCCTCTATGTTTAATATTTGATTATTCTTCTATAAATCATGTTCATGTGATTTTAGAGGATCATGATGTAAATACATGTCTTGAAGCCTTATTTGTATGACTATGTAAAGAGAATACAAACATCTGTATACTAAGAGGTCTGAGATTGGGATTAGTGGATGTGTTTTTAAATTCATGGAAGGTATAAAATATTCATGAAGGTAAGTTTCAATACTATGCACCTATTTGCATTGTAATTTTGATTAACCAGAATGATTTCATCCTTGTAAGCCCTCTCAGGTTCAAATGGAATAGAGTTGTAATATGGTTGCACATAGTCATATTGAATAATGTGTTTTCCATTGCATGAATTTGAATGCATGATTGTAAAGGGAAGAGAATGTTTTTAATCATAATGGTTAGACATCAAGTTACATATTTCTATGGGCATGGAGTTGAGATGACTAATGAAGAGGTAAGAAATAATACATATAATTCATTTAATATATTTGGAATGGTTGATTTAGTATCTTTTGATCTATTTAATATATTATGAACTTTCAAGTTTTTTAAGATAAAATTTATGATAATAAAAAATAACTTACATTTATAAGTCTTTAATAATAAATAATGCAATATTTAGAGTATTAGAGCATTATACAGGTGGACTAGTTTCTCCAACAACTCAACTTAGAAATCCTAAGTATATCTTGGTGAAAAACAACTCCACAAAGTTTAATTAGCACATAAAAGTGAAAATAACAATGGAGATAAGATAAATTTCATGTAATTTAATTTACATGGAGGTGAAATGATTAATATAAAGGTATAATATGATAGTATCATACTGAGTTAATCTATTATCCTTATTGGATAAATGGAATAGGGGTCATTTCAATCAATTGTCTTTTTGGATATGATATATAGTTCATGATAATTTTGAATAAGATTGAGTTATTTATTACTATTTGAGGATGGTAATAAAATATGTTTGAGATTTTAATATGTGATAGGGAGATCAAGATTCATACCAGTGACCAGTGTTTGTAGACTTATGAGAATAAGAAGTAAAAGATAGAACTGGGTGAAGGTGGAAAAAATGAAAGAGAGATCTCAAGAGTAGCTTGAGGGGTCAGATGGAATAGAGATAAATTAAAAATGATAGCATCTATATGTCACTTATGCATATTAAGGTTGGAATCTAGTTGAACAATTGAAGGAGGTTGTGAATAATTGTGTATGGTTGAAGGTAAGATTTGAAATTTCTTATCAATTTAGATATTCTCAAGACTATACAAAGTGTATTGGAGAGTTGTTATGATTGAGGGATTGTAAGAAAAGAAAAGAAAAGGATTAATTATAAGTATAATAAAGGTGATTGATATATGTGCAAGGCTTCAAGGTCAAAGTTCTAATTTGATATGATCAAGATCTACTAAAGATTGAAGTTTGGTAATAGTCCTTATTCTTCATAACAAGCCTATCCAAAGGTTTACAATTTCATAAAAAAGATGTATATGTAAAATTGTTGTAAGTTTAAGATCACAAGGACTTATTTTTTCTATCAATTTCTGGTATTAGATCTTGGTTTAAGCTCTTTTAAATTTTTTCAGTGCTAATATTGCAGTGTTGATGTTTTAGTGGTATAGTTGTAGGGATTACAAAAGGAAGTTGGTTAGGCAGTTTAAAATCCAAGTAAAGGCTTAAGGAGAAAGTACAAAGCCAAGAAGGCTTGAAAAGATAGTGGAGATCTTTTGAAGATCAATAAATAAGAAATCATAGAGATTTCTCTTGTAAAGAGATCCAAGGTAAGGTAACTGGAAAATTTTCAAAAAACCAAGGTGAAATAGACTTGGGTGAGATAAGAAAGATGGAGCACAGTGAAATAAACTTGTTGGAGAAAGTAAAGATGGTGAGAAAAGTTATTAAAGAGCTTCCTAAAGTAAAGGACCAACTAATAAAATAGATATAAAGAGAGATGAGAAGGAAGCAAAGAGAGGAAGACTTCCAAACAGAGATGAATGAAGTAAAGTAGAAATTAGCATTGATCAAATTCATGATAGAGAACATGAAAAGCCCATGGAATGGGTTGATAATGAGAAAGAAGATACAATGGCCTATTATAACACTTATTGAATAGAGGAGTAAAAATTTTATTGCCTTAATAAG
This sequence comes from Torreya grandis, assembly GCA_037957365.1. Classification (NCBI taxonomy): domain Eukaryota; kingdom Viridiplantae; phylum Streptophyta; class Pinopsida; order Cupressales; family Taxaceae; genus Torreya; species Torreya grandis. Next base: position 2,073,601 of record JARHVA010001143.1, read on the forward strand.
GGAAGAGAGAAGAAAGCTAAAAACCTATAGGGTCATGGAGAAATTAAAAAATGAAGAAAAAGAAGTAATTAAAGAGTTTTTGACCTCTCTCAAGGAAAAAGAAGAGGTGGATTTAACCAAAGAAGAAACCAAGGAGGCAACCTTGCCTAAATGTTTTAAATCTAAATTTTGATTTGATGTTGTGTATGTAGGTTTGGAGAAAGAGACTAAACTAAAGGTATCTAATGCATACAATATCCTCAAACAAGAAAATGAAGAAAGATGTAGTGAGGAGAAACTACAAAATAAAAGAGAAGGTCTTCCAAATGAATTGGTTAAGAAATAAAGTATGAATGACTCATTTACTTATGAGAGTCAAGAACAATTAGAAGTTGAATTTCAAATCTTTGAGAAGTTGATCTTCTCATAAAATGAAGAGATATCTTGTGAACCAATACAAGCTAAATAAGTAGTAAAATAAGAATGGAGAGAGACCTCAAGGTGTCAAATTTTTATCTCTAATATTGCATTGGATTATGATTGTATAGACTTTAAATAAGAGGAGGTGAAGTACATGGAGAATAAATATTTTCTAAGAGCTCAAGAAAATATGATGGAGATAGTTATCCTCATTCAAGAGGATAAACATGCAAAGAGGAAGCAAGCAAAGAAGATCAAAGGAGGACAAAGAGAAATTTGGAAAGAGAAGATAACTAGGAAAGTAAAATACAAATGTGGAATCCAATAGGATGCCCACATGTATGAGTGGACAATTGAAATAAGCTAACAAGAATAAATTGCATCAATAAGGGATAGAACTCATGATCAGGAGCTCATAAATCTTTTTAGCCAGGGAGTTTGATGCAGGAGCATCAATGATCATTCATAAAATTTTATACATAAGTGTTAATATAAGTCAAAAAAGATAGGTTGATTGGATACAAAATCACATTATGCCTCACTTAATTTTGTAAAATAATTTAAAGAGTCCTTTAAAGGTGTTCAAATCATGCTAGGTTCATGAGAAATTATCTAGTTGATAGTGGAGGTTTTCTCTCCAAAACATAATTCAAATATTTGAACTGTTTGTAAGGCCTATAAAGCTTTAATAAAGGTTGTCTATTTTCCTTGGAATATAAGAGGTAAAAAATAAATTGTAAAAATCATTAAACTATATAAAATGTGGAAACACCTCATCACTTCTAGAAAGGTGGTAATGCTACATTGAAGAAAACTTATTTAGGCCATTCTAAAGTTGTATTGGTTGTTGAAGACTTTTAGGAACCAATTAACACTAATATTGGTTAGTAGATAGAATTCATTACATTTAAAAAGGAGTAAAACATCAAAGTCTCAATAAATAAAAGGGTCAGTTTGGTCAAATATTACATAGAGGTGTTTAGAGGAAGTGAAGAAGGCCTTTTAGGCATGCACTTTGTAAATAGTATTGAGTAGATGATGAATAAAGAAAGATGTTTTTTTCATTCCTCTATTCTTAAGATTTGATTTTTATTCTTTAAAGCATGTTAATGTGATTTTATAGGATCACGAGGTAAATACATGTCCCAAAGCCTCATTTTTATGACCATGTAAAGTGAATATAGACATCTATATACCAACAAGTCTAAGATTTGAAGTATTGGAAATTATTTTAAATACATGGAAGGTAGATAATCTTCATGAAGGTAAGTTTCAATAACATGCACCTATTTGCATCATAATTGTTATTAACTAGAATGATTTTGTCCATGTAAGCCCTCTTAGGTTCAAATGGAATAGAGTTGTAATATGGTTGCACACAGTCAGATTGAATCACATGTTTTCCATTACATGAATTTGAATGCATGATTATAAATTCAAGAGAATGTTTTTAATCATAATGGTTAGACATCAAGTTACATATTTATATGGGTATGAAGTTGATATCACTAATGAATAGGTAAGAAATAATACACAAAATTCATCTAATACATTTGGAATGGTCGATCCAGTATCTATTGATCTATTTAAGATATTGTGAACTCTCATGTTTGTTAAGATAAAATTTATGATAGTTATAAAGAACTTAAATTTTTGAGTCTTTAAGAACAAATAATTCAATATTTTGAGTATTAGATCATCATATAGGTGGACTAGTTCCTCTAATAACTTGACTTAGAAATCCTGAGTATATCTTGGTACAAAACAACTCCACAAAGTATGATTAGCATGCAGAAGTGAAAACAACAATGGAGATAAGATAACTACCACATACATTCATTTTCATGGAGATGAAATGATTATTAGAAAGGTAGAATATAATAGTATCATACTGAGTTAATTTATTATCCTTGTTGGATAAAGGGAATAGGGTTGTTTTAATCAGTTATATTTTTGAATCTAATATACAGTCTGTGATAGTTTTGAATAAGATTTATTTTTTTAATTATTCAAGGATGGTAACAAAATATGTTTGAGATTTTTGATGTGATAAGGAGTTTAAGATTTATACTAGTGACCAGTGTTTACAAAATTATGAAAATAAGAAGTAAAATATAGAAATGGGCAAAGGTGGAATAAAATGAAAGAGAGATCTCAAGAGTAGCTTGAGGGGTTAGATGGAATAGAGATAAATTCAAGATGATAGCATCTATACATCACTTATGCATATGAATTTTGGAATCTAGTTGAACAATTGAAGGAGTTTGTGAATAAATCCATATGGGTAAAGGTAAGATTTAAAAATCATTATCAATTTAGATATTCTTGAGACTATAAAATAGTTTATTAGAGAGTTTTTATGATTTAGGGCTCATAAGAAAATAAAAGGATTCATGATAGGTCTAATAAAGGTGATTGATAGATGCGCAAGGCTTTAAGTTCAAAGTCTAATTTGATATGATCAAGATCTACTAAAGATTGAAGTTTGGTCATAGTCCTTGATTCTTTAGAACATTCCTATCCAAAGGTTTAAAATTCTATAACAAAGACATATATGTAAAAGTGTTGTAAGTTTAAGATCACAAGGACTTCCTTTTGCTATCAGATAGGTAAATAAAGTCTTTTATTTCATCAAGAGGTAGTTATTAATAATATTTGATAGGGTTTAGCCTTATCAAAATGAGCATATCTTACAATATCTCAAAGAGTCCCCTGATACTACAAAAAAATGAGCATCCTTACAAATGAGAAAGAATGGGTGATATATAGAAAGGAGAAGAGAGAAGAAGGGGAGCAAGTGCATATAAATCAATAAATGAGATATCACCACCTTTCTTGAAATCTCTACCACATTTTAATCCAATGAGGATTGATCCTCATCAACAAGTTAACTTGCATTTGGATTTGATAATCTTCAAGCTTTCTTATAGGTTTAGGGATCCACTAGAAGATAAGAATCTATTTTGAATGATGAGTCATGGACTTGCTATTGGAGAAAATATTTAAAGGCTCTAAAATAGAGATGAATGCTCCAATTGATTTCTCTAATCCCTAAATCCCTTTGTTTTTATCTTATACACCATATTCACACTTACTTTTATTATAAGGACAAATCCCTCATATCTTGAATCTAAATAGAGCATGTGATGTCTGCTTTAGGTGGTTATTTGTCAAATATATGACTATGTTGAAGGATGAGACACTCCACCATAACCATATATCTACCCCTACTTAGATATCTAAGCATAGGTATTTATTATAGATTGAAAACCAATACAATTTATTGGTTTTAATATAGTCATTATATTGATGCAGATCTATAGGTTGCATAGCTTGTTTTGGACTATACTAGGTTTAAACAAACCTATCATGCTTTTGATCTTTAATGGCAATAAAGCTTCACCATTAACAACCTTGACTATATGGCTATGTTTTCTTGATGGTGTTCAACTAAGATATAATGGTGATGCGATGATCCTTTTAGGAATTGATTCTATTTCAACCTAGGTCACAATTATTCTCTATGAATTTCTTGGCTTTCAAATTTTAATATTGACCATTGATCTTAATCTAGGCTTCTCCTATTGTGCCAATTATCATCTCCTCATTCATCTTCAAAATCTTGTTGTCAACGCAATAATTTAATGTACTTATAACATGTGGTGGCCTTACATTTGATATATCCCTTTGACTTCTTGACCTCATGTGCACCATCAATCTCCTTGGAGTGATTGAACATGTGTCATCGATCTCCTTCTGCTTAATCTAACATGCACTTTTGATATGCTTGTTCACTAAGATCATGACACTTGTCAACCTTTTAATTGATCTAAAGATCCTCTATCTTTTTGACTATGATCTCACCATTGATCTTTGGATACATGGTTAAATGTGTGTTGTTGTATCTTTGGGACCCACTAACATCATTAGGTTATCACTCACCATTGGATCTTTGATCTGATTGAATGTTGATCATTGATCTTGATCTAGGAATTTTTTAACTCTTTGACCTTACATGTGTCATAGATCTTCTACCCTAGATATTGAGATCTTGACATGTGTCATCCATGAATTCGTCCTTGGAACATTTTAATCCAAACAGTTGATGTAGTTTAAATTCAATGTTCCCATGCACATCGCACTTTGCAAGTTCAACTTCAAAGACCTATATCTTGAGATAGCAAGCTCATTAAGATACAAAATTTATATATCATGTTTATGGGACCAAAATCATCATGTCCATGCATTATTTTAGCTCTAGTTTACCTCCCAAGTTTATATATCAAATGTTTAACTAGATTGATTTGTTCATTATTTTAAGATGTGTGATGATGGTCTGGCTCTTATAGGCTTATGAAAGACATTTCAAGGCTCAAAATGAGTTTTTGAGCCTTGTGAAACTTGTTTTATATCCATGAAGGTCATGATCACCATGAGAACCTATTGGTCCTTTTCATCTTACAGTCCTAGACCTACTTTCCATCCATTTGATCACTTACTCAAACATGAAATCTAGTCAACGTATCTATCCAAGCAAAATCTTGGTATGTGGGCCAAAATTGGCCAACAAGAAAATTCCATAAAATCAATAAATTCTAATTTTATTCTAGATTAACAATAGATCTAACCCTTTAATCTATAGTAGGATTTACATATTAATACTCTAAAAGGTTATAAAAATTGGTGAACTCGACGTGAATTAAACATTACTTCAAAACCCTAATTTTCCTTAGGGTTTACCTCTAAATTTTGTACATTAAATTAGGTTTATAAAAATCTAATTTTCTAATTTTTGGCCTAACCTAGATGATTTAATTAATACTATACTAAGGTTTCATTTATTTTATTTAATTTAAATATTTTCAACACAACCCTAATTCAAAACCCTAGATCCACATACTAGGTCTCTATACACACAAATATTAGCAATTAGGTTTTCAACAATAATCTTATTTTCTATTTACAAATGTTGTTAAAAAAAATCCATGCATTGCATACATACTTATGTTAGATCACATTCTACCTCTTGTGTGTTTATTATTCCTTATTTATAATATCTTCCTTGGCAAGTTGAAAATGGCATCTAAAAATTCTTATACCCCTCATCCACTTGATGTACTATTGAATTTATCTCATGATTATAATAATGAATGAACCAATTTTCAAGATTGTGAAGTAGAGCATGATAATATCTTCATTTATAATAATGAATGAATATTTTTATAATGATGGATATGAGGATTATTATGAGCATGACAATACAAATGAACATGAGGATATAATAGATGTATCATATTATTTTACTTCTTACTCTTATCTTACTCCTAAAGATCAAATTAAAAATATAATGCCAAAATATCATCTTATTGGTAGTGTTTTATTCCAATGTGATCCTAGATTTTCAACTACTTTTACTACATTATTCAAATTAAATCAATAAAAGTGCACTACATGAAAATCACTTTCACATTCTCCAAGTAAAGTAGATAATAACAAGGAATCTTCTTTATCCTTCTCAATTACATTTCAAAAACAAAATATAAAGGATGTTACACCTTTTAGCAATACAGAAACTAAGGTAGATGAAATTACTTTATCACCTTCATTCACATTTTAATCTTAATTTAATGATTATTTACAACAAATAAATAATGCACATGTTTCTAACTCTTCTCCTATATTTCATAATGTGTAAAAATAAAACATGGTTATTACTTCTCCTTCCCTTGATTCCAAAATAGAAAGTGATAATCATGCTTGCATTTCAAAAATGACTAGTGAACAAAAACCATATACCAATAAAATACAAAAACTTAATTTCCTACACATATGCCAAAAATGTTCGTAAAACATATACAAATAAATTAAATTTACTCCAACTGAAATGAATTGTAAAAATCAACATTTCAAATAGTCAAACTAATTAAACACAAAACAATATATATAATAAACTAGATCCACTTGCCAATACACAATGCTAAATTAAAAAACAACCATATATATATATATATATATATATATATATATATATATATATATATATAACTCAGAACATCATTTTAATACAAATATGGTGAATCTATCAATGATGCAAACATGAAGTTTTGGACCTACTCCCTCACTCTCTTTATCATAAAAATCAAAACTAGAACTAGAGGCCCCACTATCTCTATGCGACCTTGATCTATAGATATGCCTAATATCTCTATCCTGGTACATGCCAAACTTAGACCTACACTTGGCATACTCTCACCAAAGTCATTTTTAGTTTTCTATTATATGAATACTAGCCCCACCTAGAGTATCAAGAGTGAGTATGGTACACCTTTATAGATTGACATGTAACTCATCATTATCTTCTAATACTCACTGAATGCCACAGTTGCTATCTTCAATCAATCAAACAAATTAGCATGCACCCTAGCAACATTAGTGCCCCTCTCCACCAATCCATCCTCCATGACATCATCTAGGATATGATGTGTCAAATCATGCAATTTTGACTCAATGCTAACCTCCCAATAGTCATCATCTCCTACATCTTCAAAAATCCACATAATGTTTAAAAATCCTATTATATAAATGCATAATCAAAATTAAACAAGACATACAAACATATTATCTAACTTACCATCAACAACCCTTAGGGGATATACATCTAATACCTCATCTATGATCATCTCACATATCAAGAACATAGGTGCCCATATGTGTTCAATCCACTAGGCCATATAGGATATAGTCACTCTAACATCATCTATATCTGATACCTCAATGTTAGGATCATGCTATGTCAATGACATTAAAGTTATCTCAATAATTGATGACCTTAACCTTCTACCTATCTTTTCAAGAGCTCGAGAACTCCTCAACCATATCATAGGTGATGAGGGTACATTTTATACAAAACCAAACTATCAGGTAACCCTCTCATACTGAAACCACTCATACATTATCCCAAAGATCATGTATCTAACAACTACCCTGAATCTATCTCAATTGTGCGCTATCCTCAAGCCACCCTTGATATCCCCTATAGGGTGTCCAAATGATATCTTCTACTCTCAAACTATCTATTAACTATTGATAAGGTGTAGTAATCCTCCTTAGTGTAAGCTCTATCCTAGTCCATATCTATAAAAATACCTACAGATGAGCCCATTTATCCCATGGATTTTTCACTAGCCTACACATAACTATGTGTTCGTATGAATAATATTATAATAGTGTCAACACACCGATACCCCCATCACTCATCTCCTATGTAAAGTGGTATAGGTCCCTATATAAATGATCCATAATGGTATGACCCCAAGAGAACATGGTGCCATTCTCCTTGATGTCTTACACTATCTTGTGCATCATGTCAGAGATTGATACACCACTCCCATCTACAACCAAAAATGACAATAATAACACATCTATAAATTTATGCAATCATAGAACATCATCCATCATAATCATGGTCAATAATATGTCACTTTAGCTACCTATGTGATGATTCCCCATCACCATGGTAGATAAGTACCTAGATGCATATTGTATAGCTTGAGGACCAGTGACCTCATAAAATATATCTTGTTGCCTAGAGATTGATGATCATAGAATCCAATATACATCCTCCAATGTAATATTCATATCACCTATAACTAGCCAAAATGAACATGTGTCTGTGTTACTCCTCTCACATAATGTAGTGATCGTATGCTTATCCTACTACATAGGCTCCAAGAAAGTAACATATCATAGGCCCACTCTCTTGAGCACCTCCATCTCCACATCAGACAAGGGTAAAACTGATATAGTCTCCATTATCTTACCCATACAAAACTCTCTGATATGGGCATTAACCTACAAAATTATAACCAAATCTGACATCAATAAAAAAACTAAAACCAAAAAACAACAAGAGGCATAAAAAATTAGTCAACAATGTTGAGCATCAAATTTTGGGCCTACTAGATACTATCACTACCTAGAGGATAGTAGCACCACACCTTAAACAATAGTGCTAGGATCTGAATAGTAATATCTAGAATGGAACACTAGCACCAACCTATCCAAAACATCCCTAAAAATTATTTTCCAAAAAAAATAGTAAAAAAGACAACAAAAAATGATAAAAATAGGAAAAGTTTGAGTCCCTTACCAATCAAAACTCCTCCCTAGCCTACATGCCTCAACCTCCTCATAGAACAACAAACTAGCTCCTCATCTCCTTGACATGTTCTTTGTATGAGACTCAAAATAATTTCAACTCAAATGATGAAAATGAATTTCAAATGAATCAAAATGACCTATTTAAGTCATAACTTACCCAATTACACCTTATTAAGGTTACCCTTGAGCACCAAATTTTCTAACTAATACAACTCTCTTGTTATCGCTATATATCAAGAACCATAACTCCAATTGATGAACTATTTCTTACACATGAGACTTGACAATGATATCCTATGTCCCATATTGGTTAACCAACCTTAGAATAATTATCAAACATATAAAATTACAAAAAATCACATTATATTAACAATACACTAGACCAATCATCTATCCAACTACACACTAAATTATCAACTCCAACATAATCAATACATTATTCAAACCTTACAACTACCAAATAACACCAACACAATCAATTCTTGTGAATTTTGGTTACATCCTCATCATAGTCTTGGATCTCTCACAAAAAGTGGGGTATAAATATGTATATATTGATTCAGACATACAAAGTTACATTCTAATTTTTAGACACACAGGTCTACATAGGTTTACACATGCATTCAAATTCAAAGATTTTCAGATATATAAACACACATGTTCACACAGGCACCTAAAATCATAGGTTTTTAGATATATAGACACATAGGTCTACAAAATTTTACATAATTCATTCAAATATACAAACACATGGGTCTACATAGGTTTGCACAGACATTTATAAGCATAGATTTTCATATATATAGACACACAGGTCTAAATAGGTTTACACAATTCATTCATATATACAAACACATGGTTCTACATAGGTTTACATACGAATTTAGATTCATATATTTAAAAATATATAGATGCAAAATTCTACACAGGTTTATGTAGGTTTTACACAGGTATTCAAATGTACACTCTACATAGATATACAATTTTGACTTAGGTATACTGGTTTAATATATATATTTAGATATATAGCTACATTATTTAGATATCAGGATTAGGGGTCATGATTCAAAATGCACATTCTTGGTCCCCATTTGTAGATTTATCAGGTTACACTTAGTATCATCACCAATTTTCACCAGTTTGGGTCACAGGACCATCTGTGGTAGTTGATCCATAACATTACACCATACCCAATTTACATACTTAGATTTAGAGTGGGATAAAATGGGCCTTATTTTATCCACACATTTAGTTTACATTACTCATATTTAGAGTGGAGGGGGGGGAAGTAAGACTTGTTTCTCCTTGCATTTAGTTTACATACTTAGATTCAGAATGGGAGCAAACAAGCCTTATTTTCTCCACATATACATTACTCAAATTTAGAGTGGTGGCAAGTGAGATTTATTACTTCATGCATTTGATTTACATACTAAGTTTTATTATAGGGGGAATTCATACCATATGTCTTCCCTTCACATGTTACACTTGAGTTCTTTTCCACTTCTCTAGTAATAAGTGTGCCAAATATGGATTAAATTCACATAAGTAAGCATAGGTACACATTCTTATTTTATTTTACTTTAGTACTTTAATTTCATTAAATTTCTAGAATAAAGGGGGAGGGGGAATATAAACACCCTAATTTGGTCAAGAAAACATAAGTACTATGTATTTTGTGGCTCTTTCACATGAGGATCTTAGTGATGGTTATAGTCCTTATTTATGTGTTCATTTTAAGTCTTTCAATCTTTCTTATGTCTTATTTTCCCTATTTTCAACACTCATAGTAGTCACAAGTCACCTTTTCCCAATCCTAGGGGGCCCTAGCCTATCATCACTAATGTTTTCTCTATTATGAGTGTTAAGACATTAGCACCACTTTTATGATAGTATATCCATATGGTTATAGTGTTTACTTATGGTTATAGTGTTTAATGGGCCTTTTCACCCATGTTTGAGTCCTAACCCCTCGGTGACCCTTTTCTTATATTTTTGATATCTTTTTCATAACTTGGTGGCCAATAAACAAGGTATTGTATTCAAAACAAACATCCTCCTATGTAAAGAGCCTCACAGGGAATTTGACATCTAGTACTTACTATTTTGTCTTTATTTACATAAAAATCAAGCAATAATACAACTCAAATACTCTACATACTAAGTTTTCACATCTAGACATTTTCATGATTGATCAAAGAATGGCCTAGGTGAAATTAATTCTAGTATATTATACAAGTTGATGGTGCACATTACCTAAGGGATAACTACATGCAATTTGAGACACCTAGAATTGGGGCTAATTTAGGTAGTGGCCAAGATAATAAGGGTTCTGATCTATGTTATCGTAACATCCCACAACCCAGTTTTTCCTTTCCTTTTACATTTTATTGTTTCCTTTGTACAATAATTCATTAGTTTTTTGGAGAAGATTTGGCAAAAAAATGACACAAACAAGCCCAGGCATGACATAAAATTAGATACAAGACCTCTAGAATCTCTTATAGCTTCATTGATGTTAGAAGCATAATCATTGAGGGGGGCATGAATCAGTGAGCTCTTAAAACAATCATTCAATCCTTATTAACCATTCATTGAGAAATATTTATATAAGCAATGTTAAACAATCAAAGAAACATAACAACCACACACATGAGCATACAACATAATAAAACAAGATGTAGGTGGGAAACCCTCAAGGGGAATAAAACCCACTGACCATAGCTTGGACAAATAGTGCTATAAGTAAATGAATAAAACTTTCTCTAAGCACCAACCCATCAAAGATCACCAACCCCTAATTCACCAAACACCAACTTGCTAGGAGGCACCAACCCCCTTTTAGATCAAGTACCCACTCAATAAACACTATGATGACTCAACACCCACTCAACCACCAATGATGATGGTCTTCTTCTAATTTCTCTTTCTTTTTCTTTCTTTCACTTTATCTCTCTCAAATAAGCCTATTAGGCTTCCTAGCTCAATATACCTCTTACTAGGATTATTAGGTCAATTGAACTTGACATACACATGAATAAATTCTATTATATTTTCATCATAATATATCTCCCCTATTTTTATGGTCTATAATACCTTCTACTCCTTCACAATCTACCCTCTTTTTTTCTCATAGATTTTTCACTTATCTTAACTACTCAATTAGGCCTTGTTTTTATACTAGTGTTTTACTCTCATACACCTTGGTCAGATGTATACATTTTTATACTTATATTACCATTTAAATAGGTCACATGAAACATTAAAAACATTAATAAACCACTACATTAGGTCAGCCATAGATTAATAGGCTACCTTCCTTATTTAGGTCTCATGGAGACCTAGTAGACCTTCTTAGTCACATGTTACACTTTGATCTTCTTGGAGCACATTAAAACACTTAACATGATAGTAAAACATAATTGTACATTATAATATACATATTATAATGTAATCTAGGATCTATAACTCATTTTAGAAACCAATATTTGGAGCACACCATTGGTACTTATTCATATTAGGCATGTGCATACCCATAAAGTTTGTCATGAATAACTGAAGTAAAAACAAAAAAATTCTAAGAAATAAAGTAAAAAAATAATACATAAATAATATCCATGACCTTATGGTCATCACCATGTGAATTATACTTCCTTACTTAGGACAAATGATGAAGAACTCATCTTTGCAACTTGACTACCTAAAACTACCAAAATTCTTCAAAACATAGTCATGAAGGATTAGGCTTCTATCACTTGTATTGGAACTTTAAAAAAATCCATATGCATGTATAATATCCAATATAATATATATAACATCACCACATTATTTTTATATCTCTGATTAGGACATAATGGTTTAGGAATAACTCTTCACTCAGCTTACTCAAGTCTACCAATACACCTCAAAAACTAGTCATACATACTTGGACCTCAAACACTTGAAATAGAACTTCCCATGACTAATAATGCATAAAAATGATATAATTATATCTTTAATATATAATCATATTTTTTAATCACTTCCAAATTGGGTATAATGACTTAGGAACACTAATTTCATTGACATGAAAAAAACTACCAGAATCCTTAAAAACATAGTCCTAATAAATGTTGTTTTTAGATCTTGTAAGGAAACTTACAAGATAAATTATGCATATTAATAGTTCCTATGTGACCTATAGAACATATTAAAACATATATATCATAATATCTAGTAGAAACTATTGGTCTTACAGACTAATATGTTGAATTTCTCTCTCACAGCCTTACACAACCAGATAATCCATTTTGGATTCAACATTTCAACCTCTTATACCAAATATAAAACATTATATAAATCATGGATATTTAATATATGTACCAATTAACATAATCATGTGAACTAGATAATTAAATCCTATCATAGAGTCTCAAACTCTTCTTTTCAAGTTACATACCCAGATCTATGAGTTTCCCTAAAAGACCAATCATGATGACTTTACATTCCAACACCTAAGTAGACACAATAAAATAATTATGGTGAATTAATATTATCATTATAAATATTTAGATCATATAAAAACACGAAAAAACTAATTTCTAATGGTAAATATTAGACATAAATACCAATCTCTAAACCTCTTTGTACACAAACCTCACTAAGTAAGACAAGTCAACTTTGAAAGGAATTTTTTATATATATACAAGGATATTCAACACTTATATTCAACATGGACATGTATTATAGATCTTAAAAAACATCTTCATATAATTATATTTAACCCTAGTCCATGACAACACTTCCCTAATCTCATTCCCACTTCTGCCTAGTTTTTCTCACTATTTGTATCATTAGGATTTTTAGTGATATGTCAACTTGCATGATCAATTTAGCACATCTAAGGTCTAGAACCTTCTCAAAAAATAAAACTCTAAAATTTTTTCCTCCAATGATTTTCATACTTTGATTAGGTCAACTCTATCTTCTACACCAAATTTCTAAGAAATAATCACATTTCTATGGGGTCCACTCACTCAAATGACAAAACAATGCCACCTAGAGATACCTGGGAGAGTCTAATATATTATCCAATCATAAAACTAGGTCATCCAATCAATTTTGATCAATTTCCATTAAGATATTCCATATCAGGTCATTATGAGGGTTCTAGACCCGTTTCCATTCTTAACATTTGTTTATAAAATGTGCACCTAAAACCAACTCCTAATGTTTGGAAATAATTTCTAGAACCCTTTTCCATCTCTCCCTAAGAGATCATCTTCCCATGCAATATTCACATGTGCCAGAAATCATAAAAAAGTGTCTCTCAATCTTGGAAACCTTTACTCTACATACTTTAGAGACCTCAAAACAACATTTGAAACTTTATTCTTCAAACCATGACCTTATACAACATGAAAACACTTGACACAACATTTAAAACCTTTATCTATATTCACCTTTTTAATCTTATCTTGGAAAATTGATCTCATGCCTTAATAAGCCACCATCTTTGTCTTTCCTCTCTAGGCATTTGACCTACAAGTCATAATAGGCCTTGAAACTGACCTTCTATCCACTTTTCATGTACTCTCCACCTTATTCATATGCTCAATAAACTTCTCACATACTCTAACACTTCTTATCATCCTTCATAGGACTTGAAAACACCTCATGTGAATTCTTAAACAACCTCATATATCCTCTTAAGGTTTTGTGCATCCATCTCACTAGATCATCATGGTCCTTCATGAAAAATACTATACATCCTATGTACAAGCCTTCTCACGTCTCTTTGCTCTTGACATATTCAAACTATTACTAGGCTTCTCAAGTCATATTTATAAAAAGATGTCTTTTAGATCTTTATATTGACCATGACCACACTCATTATCTTCATCTCATCACTAAACTCTTCTAAGTTACCATGTCCACACCTTCTCACAAGGTTTCTTCATGCCATCCATCACTAGGTACCTCATGGAAGCATCAGCTTTGACATTAATCAATTTAACATCAATGACCATACACAAGATTCTTATGATATCAATGACAACACCTCAATAATCTCCCCCTTTGCCATTGCTGGCAACCATCTTTAAAAACATTGATGGAAACCACTCTTATAAATACTTTTAGAATGCTCTCTGCTTATTTTTGAATTCTCTCTCCCCCTTTGATATTAATGAAAAATTGGACTATGTGTCTATAAAGCTTCATATAACCATGCTCCCCTATTTCAATGCATACCTCCTTTAAAATAATTTAGAACTCAAAAACACTCTTACAACTTTTGGAAACACATTTTATCACCCTGATCTTTCTTGATGCACCTTGATGTCATAGAGATGGATAATACCCATCTTCATTTTCTTGATGAAACATTCATCATGCCCTCAGTCCTATCAACAACATCTAATATGCTTCTATTTCTCTATATACCTTCTTGGCATTATACACCTATTCAAGGAACATGATTAGCTCCCCTATCTCCATGAGTTATTTAAATTTTTTGTAATACAATATCATGAGTATAACTAGTTTGATCAATTCATCATACAAATACTTTGTAACCCATCTCTGCAATCATATCTCCAATAGACTATTATCTGATTCTTGGATATTAATTTCAAGAACAAACACAATACTCCCTTTAAGCTGATGCTTTTTCTCAAGACCACTTGATGACCAACCATATTCAACAACTCTCATAAACTAACTACATGCTTTTTACCATAGATATCTTCTCAAGATGAATCCCTTTTGATTACAACCTCATGTTTATACTAATAGAAAAGTGTCTCCAACACTTCATATACATGCTAAAGCATCCTCAAATATCCTCTTATGCTTTTGTGCATTCTTTAAATACTTTATTATCATGATACACATCTCATTCTTATGTTATAAAATCATTCTCATGCTTGAACAATGTGAAACATTCTTATACAACCTTATCTCACCATGTAACCAAGCTTATGCCTTTCATACAAGATCTTTTCATGATATGACTATGCTTAGGTTACTTAAGCACTTGTCCTCAAAGATCTACCTTACAGTACTTTTGAAGGCTTCTACACCTTACTCTTGATCCCATACAATGCAAAACAACTTCTCATATACTTAGTCTGACTCACTTCACCACGCTACCTACACATACCTTCTTATAAGGTATAGAAAAAGGCTTTGCAAGAGACCTTTATGCCTTAACCTATTCCATCTATGTTATGACCTTAACAAAACATCAATAAAGAAGATATGAGAGACTTAGACTTGTACCTTTATCTCACATGTAAATCATGACATAGCTTCAATGATCATAAGATTATCATAATATATACTTCAAACTGGACTTGATCATCTCTCAACATGTATTCATACCTTCTTCTCCTATAATACCTGTCAAAGGTCAAAAAACATCCTCCATGTTTCCACTTATAGATGAGTGTTTCCATGAATCCTAATGGAGTCACCCCTTTCATAGGGCATTTATAATAACATAAGTATAGGATATTCCCAGATCTCCATACTCTCATAAGACTTAAACTTCTATCAATCTCCTTCTAGACATGACTACCAACTTAGGCTTGACCTTTAACTTGGCTTCTATATAATCCTTCTAAGATGGAAAAGAACACTTTTGACATTCTTTCAAATATAACTTATGTCCTACAATATAAAAGTACTCACCTTGGTGTTTATGAGTTAATCATGACTCATATTTTCATCCTTCTTATTCTCAATCAATTCTACCAGTACCATTATTATTTGGAATACCATCATTACAATCATGATAAACACTATCATTATCATACTTCAAACTTGTGCTTCTTAGGATCAACTTTAGGCTATTAGGCCTCTCTAAAAGGACTAGATATAATACCAAATGTTGGAATCACAATCACTAAGATGGGGGGGGTGAATCAGTGATCTCTTAAAACAATAATTAAATACTTAGTAACCATTCATTGATTGATCATTATATAAGCAATGTCAAACTGACAAATCAACATAGCAACCATACACATGAGCATACAACACAATAAAACAAGATGTAGGTGGGAAACCCTCGAGGGGAATAAAACCCACTAACCATAGCTTAGACAAATAGTCTTATAAATTAATGAATAAAACTTTTACTAAGAACTAACCAAGCAAGGATCAGCAACCCCTAATTCACCAAGTAGCTACTTGGCTTTAACAACCACCAACTTGCCAGGAGGCACCAACCCCCTTATTAATCAAGAACCCACTCAATCAACACTATGATGACTCATCACCCACTTAGCCACCAATGATTTTTCAAACTTTTATTGATGATTATCAACACTTGATTATGTTATTCTTCTTCTCTCTCTCTTTCTTATGCTTTCTTTTACTCTATCTCTCTTAAATCTGCCTATTAGGCTTCCTAGCTAAATATGCCTCTTACTAGGCTTATTAGGTCAGCTAAACTTGACTTAAAAATGCATCAAATCTATTATATTTTCATTATATTCTTTTCCCCCTATTTTTATGGTATAAAATACATTTCTCTCTCTCATAATCTTCCCTCTTATTCACTCATAGTTTGTAAACTTATCTCAACTGCTCAATTAGGCCTATTAGGCCTTACTCTTATACTAGTCTTTTGATCTCATGCACCTTGGTCAGACATATAAATTTGAATAATTATATTTACCTTTAAATATGTAACATAACACATTATAAACATGAATAAACAACTACATTAGGTTGGCTATAACTTAATAGGCTACCTTCCTTATTTAGGTCTCATTAAGACCTATTAGACCTTATTAGTCGCACGTTACCCTTTGATATTCTTGGAGCACATTAAAAAAATTCACGTGATATAAAAACTTAATATGAAATTAAAATATAAATATTATAATCTAATTTATTATATATAAATCATTTTATCTCAAACCAATATTTGGAGCACACCATTGGTACTTGTTCATATTAGGCTTGTGCATACCCATAAAGTCTATCATGAATAACTGAAGTAAAAAAACAAATTTTCCAAGAAATCATGGAAAAAAATCATACATAAGAATATACATGACCTTATGGTCATCACCATGTACATTATACTTCCTTACACAAGATAAATGATGAAGAACTCATCTCTACAACTTGACTACCTAAAACTAGTATAATTCTTCAAAACATAGTCATGAAGGATTAGGCTTCTATCACTTGTATTAGAAATTTAAAAAACTCCATATGCATGTATAATATACCATGTAATATATATAACATCACCAAATTATTTGTATATCTCTGATTAAGACATAATGGTTTAGAAATAACTCTTCACTCAGCTTACTCAAGTCTGCCAATACACCCCAGAAACCAGTCATACATACTTAAACCTCCAACATTTGAAATGCCACTTAAACTCACTAATAATTAATAAAAATTATATAATTATATATTTAATAAATCATAATATTCTTTAATCACTTCCAAATTGGGTATAATGACTTAGGAACACTAATTTCACTGACATACATAAAATTGTCAAAATCTTTAAAATCATAGTCCTCATGAATGTTGTTTTCAGCTCCTATATGAAAAATTAAAAGACATATTATGCACATTAATATTTACCATGTGACATATATATCATAATATCTAGAGGAAATTACTGGTCTTATAGACCAATTTATTGACTTTCTCTCTCATAGTCTTTACACAGCTAGACAAGCCATTTTGGCTTCAACATTTCAACCTCTTATAATAACTCTCAAACCTTATATAAAGAATTTATAGTTTATATATGTACAAATTAACATAAACATGTTCACTAGATAGATTAACTCCTAACATAGAGTATCAAACTCTTCTTTTTAAGATGCATACCTAGATTTACCAGTTTCCCTAAAAGACCAGTCATGATGACCTTGCATTCCGACACCTAATTAGACATAATAAAATACTCCTAGTTAATTAATTATATCCTTATATATATTCATAAAATATCCAAACATAAAAAAACTAATGTATAATGGCAAATATTAGACATAAAGACTAATCTTTGAACCTCTTTGTATATAGACCTCACTAAGCAAGACAAGTCAACTTTGAGAGTAACATTTTTATATAAACAAGGATATTCAAAACTTGTATTCAACATCGAAAAAACAAATTCATACAATTGGATTCAACACTAGTCCATGACAACACTTTCCTAATCTCATTCCCACTTTTACCTAGTTTTTTTCACTATTTGTATCATTAGGATTTTTAATAATAGGTCAACTTACATGACCAATTTATCACATATATGTTATATAACCTACTCATAAACCACAATAAACATGAAATAAAATTCTTGAAATTTGTCCTCTAATGATTTGCATACTTTAACTAGGTCAAATCTATCTACTACACTAAATTTATGAGAAATAACCACTTTTCTATGGGGTGCACTCACTCACATCACAAACCAATGCCACCTAGAGATACCTATGAAAGTCCACTACATACTCCAATCATAAAACTAGGTCATCCAATCCATTATGATCCATTTACATCAATATCTTACATATCAGGTCACTATGAGGGTTTTAAGAGGGTTTTATACCAGTTTCCATTCTTAAAATTTGTTCATAAAGATCTACCCCTAAAACCAAATCTTAATTATTGTAAGTCATTTCTAGGACCATTTTTCATCTCTCCCTAAGAGTTCATCTTCACATTAAATAGTCACATGTGCCAACAAGCATAAAATATTGTCTCTTAGGCTTGGATACCTTTACTATACATAATCTAAAGACCTCAAACTAGCATTTCAAACTTTCTTCTTCAAACTATGACCTCATACAACATGAACACACTTGACACAACATGTCAAACCTTTATCCATACTCACCTTTTCAATCTTGTCTTGGAAAGCTGATCTCATGCCTTAATAGGCCACCATCTCTCTCTTTTCTCTCTAGGCATTTGACCTGTAAGTCACAATAGGCCTTGAAACTGACCTTATAACCACTATTCATACACTCTCTACCTTACTTATATGATCAAACAACTTCTCACATGCTCTAACATTTCTTAGCATCCTTCATAGGTCTTGAAAACACCTCATGTGAATGCTTAAACAACCTCATATAGCCTATTATGGCTCTATGAATCCATCTTACTAGATCACCATGTTCCTTCATGTACAAAACTATACATTATATGTATAATCCTTCTCAAGTCTCTTTGCTCTTGACATCTTCAAACCATTACTAGGCTTCTCAAGTCATATTTCTCAAACAATGGCTTATATATCTTTATACGAACCATGACCACACTCATTGTCATATTCTTATCACTACACTCTTCCAATTTACCATTCTCACACCTTCTCATAGGGTCTCTTCATGCCATCCATCACTAGATTCTTCATGAAATCATTATCTTTGAAATTAATCAACTTGACATCAATGATAACACCTCAATAACTAAAAGTTATAAATAGTCAATATAAAAAGTACATTAGTTCTATAATTGGACACTAGAGCCACATGGTTTTACTTCCCTAAGAGGGGCACTATTGTCTGGAGCTAGATCTTGAAAAATGGTCAAAAGATGAAAGACTCATCTATGTCTGCTTAGTTATTTCTAGTACCTTCATTCATGAAAAACTTTCCATACATCCAAATAAGTTCATTTTATCCTTGTACTTACTATTTTTTGAAGTTCCATCAAATCAATACATTCTATTTTTATTCTAGATTAACAATAGACCTATCCCTTTAATCTAGCTTTAGATTTACGTAATGAAACTCTAAAAGGTTAAACACTTAACAACCATTATTATTTTATAAGTCTTTTATTTTATATTTGGGTTTGTTCAATTATTTTGGATAAGATCCTACTGATGATATGTGGTTTTTTTCATGTGTTTGGATTGGCCACTATGAGTTATGCTTGGTTGTAGGAAGACATAGTGCAAGAGGCAAGGTAAATGGAACAAGAGAGAGACTATAGACCTTGGGGAATTAATGTCATCAATCACATGCATTTTTAACTCATCATCACTCTCATTTTGAAAAATAATATGTTCTTGGGTGCTAAGAGGTTTACTTGAATAATTAGATAAATGTTTGAATTAATTGATACAAAAATGAACTAGCTTGGGCAAACACTAATAGATGGACTTAATAATCGATAATTTTTTCTATAATTGAGCTTTATAATAAATTGGATGCACCATGTATGAATAAAATTATTAATGTAATACACCTACCTCATGTTAGCTTATAATTTAAACTCATATTAACCTCATATTAATGGTTAAGGTTGTAAATAAATACACCTATGGTAATGATTGAGTGTTAAGTTATTAGGCCTTTTAAGATGCACATTGCATAACAAAACATAACTTAAATTCATGTTTATTTAAAAGGAAACTAGTAAAATAAATGGAATAAACACCATTTCCTAGAGTCTTAATATTGTTGATTAATTTGGGTATTTTATTGAAAACCTAAAATTAAGAAAGGAAATATCAAGGAAGGGAAACCACCCTACCCAAAACCCTAAACATAGCCTTGCTTGAATTATCTCCATTTTTTAGGGGGAATTAAGTAGGTCAACACAATTTTAGGGTTTTTTTATGAAAGTTATCATGAATTTTAGTGGTGTAAAATATTAGTTTCATGGCAAGGAAAACTTGAAAGTTGAAACTAACTATTATTGTCATTATAATGGAAAATCTATGCAAACATTCCTTTATTACATTCTGATATCAGGAAGGACATGAAAAGTAAAGGGAAGAGGTAGTTAAATACATACAAGAATAAGTTTTATCCATTTTTATGAAGATAATAGTAATATTTTTGGCATTCCAAATTAGCTACATAGGGTTTTTGAATAGCAATGGACTAGGGGAAAATAATAAATGGAATTTATGGGCATTGAAAAAACACATGGAGGTATATTGTGAGAAAGGACTAAGCATAAAAAAATAGTGCAAGTAGACAAAGTCCATGCTCAAGCCATATGTAAATTTTATATACTATAGAGTAATGATATAAACTTGTAATGTATTAGGGTTTATTTTTTATTTCATGAAGATACATGGCAAGAGCTTATTCTTATGTTTAAATAAATACAATGTTGTAAACTATATGTGTTGAACTTTGATAGGGTTTATTATTCATAAATATTGTAGTGTGTGTGAAACTTTTGTCTTACTTTCCATTTGTAATATTTTTTTTGTGAATCTTGACAAATACCTTGGGTGTAATCCTTAAACCTCGTAAGGATAAAACAAGCCCTATGGTTAGATTTATTAACCTAGAATAATATTTTGGGTAGACCCTACTTGGTAATACTAATAATTTTATATATCTTGAGAAGAGTCTTGAAAATTTATATATAAAATCTATGTAAATATCAACATGAGGTTACTAAATAGACCAAAGGCTTAATCTAACACTAATTTTAGAGATCCTTAGGCTACCTAGGTATAGAATGCATACATAAAGGATAACAAAGGAATATAATATATGTTTTGGTAGATAACTTCATATATTTTTAATAAGGTTGATAACAACCTAGTTTTGTTTTACTAAGCTATGAGGTAGTAATATAGTCACAAAAAATTAAGCTCAATATATTTCCTAAGATGTATTAAAGGTTGTAAAAAACTTAAGGAATAACCCTTAAGAGTTTATTGTAAGGTCTATATGGTAGTAAATGAGAAGAACAATTAGGTTAGTTAAATAGGTAAATGATAACCTCTAATACATATTAATTTATAATACATTTTAAGGTGAGGAAAAAATATAAGTTGTTAATAACCAAGTTGTATTGATATGAGAATTAATCAAGATTAAAGCACAAAGTTTTAATTTTTATCACATGGATATGAAAGAGCTATGAATATCTCTCTTGATCAAATTTTACCCATTCTTCAGTAGTTATAATAACCAAGATAATGGTTTGTGGGGGAGGGGGGGTAGGTAGGGCTAAGCTATGTTCACAAATGGTTTGGATTATATTTTTTAGTCTAGGCATGGTTAGTTGAAAAAAGATTCATAAGGGTTTTATATTTTTATATGAAATTGTACATCAAATATTGTTATTGTTTTTGGAGTATACTTGTTGATCTTGTGCACTTGAAAATTTTGTGAAGCATGGAAATTATCTTAATAGATCTAGTTTTATTTAATGTTTTAATATAGGGGAAGAAAATGATGTGGATTCATGATATGATATATGTAATTAGTCTTATGCAATTACTATGAATTATATGGAAATAAATGTGTGTTATGATTATATTTTGTCTTGTTTATGGATGTATACAATAGGTTTTTGTTAAGAATATATTTTTGTAATCACCAAAACATTACTATTAAGTTGATATCATTAGGATAAAAAATTATAGTATGATATTTAATGATAAATATATTCATTTAATATCAGCAATTGATTTGTAATACTAAAGGTCATGGATAATCATTGACTATTGTTTGTGTTATGAAATAATCAAGAACTAAATTTGGTAGTGTATATGATTCTCAATTAGTTAATATATAAAGTGTGAATCAAGGAACAATTTATTTTATATTTTATATGTGCATATGTATTAACTCTAGGTATTTGATTCATATTGAGTGTTTAACCCTAAAATTTTAGATTGTGGGGATTATAGAGTTAAAGGGGTAGAGATAGCCTAAGGCACAAGGATGATAAACCATATATAAAGTAGGCTAATTGGGTGATAAACTTAGATATAAACATACATTAAATTTATTAAATTGAGATAGGATAAAAATAATGACTAAAACTATTCTAGATATGGAAATAATAAAGAAGTAATGTATTTAGTTAGTTCTGATGTTAATGTAGTTCTGGATCTCAAACATGTAGGAAGTAGACTAGAAGATGATTTTGGAATAGTTAGTATTTACTTTTGTTGATTATATAGATTTATATTGGGTAGGTTGTTTGAATGAAATAAAGAGTACAAGTGGAGGATATTTCTTCCTCAATGATAGCTTAGTATCTTGGCTAAGCAAGAAGTAGAACTCAGTATCACTTTCTACAACTGAAGTAGAATATATTACAGTAGTGTTGTGTTATACTCAAGTACTTTATATGAATTAAAATTTATAATACATCAAGGTAAAATATGATAAACCTATCTCCATTTTTTGTGACAACACAAGTGCTATTAATATTTCTAAGAATCTAGTGATGCATTTAAGAACAAAACATATTCCTATCAGATATCACTCATTAAGAGAGTAGGTTGTAGATCAGGAGGTTAAGTTCGAATATACTAGTACTATAGAATATATTTTAGATATTTTCATAAATACACTACCAAAGGACACAATCGAGTATCTATGAGAGAAGTTGGGAGTAATTTCTTTTATTTCTTATCATTGAGGTTCAACATCAGTTAAGGGGGAGCTAAGTGTTAGCTCTAGGATAGACCTTTTGCCATTGATTTCAAGGGAGGAGAAGTATGAAAATAGTTATAGGATGCTAAAATAAGGGGGAGGTACTATATATTTTTTAGTTGGAAGTATATGTAGGTTGGCATGTGTAGTACAGGTTTTAGGATGTGGCAATTTCAGTTTGAGGTTGCCATCAATGATAAAGGGGCAGATTGAACATAAGAAACACTGAGAGTGGGGGTGAATTATTATATCATATATCTTAAAAAAAATTTACGTAATCAAACTCCACTTAACCATACATTCAATATATGTAATAAAACTGAAAAAATAACATGCACCACACAAAAGAGAGAAAGACACCAAATTTTTATGTGGAAATCCAATGATGAAAAAACCATGGAAAATAATATCAAGTATATGAATGAGCACCAACTCAAACTACAAATTTCACAAGAACCAAATTGTAGGATCACCAACCCCTTTGTCGAGCACCAACACATCAACTATTTGTGAGCACCAACCCATAGGAGCACCAACCCCTCTTATGCAAAACACAACTATTTCTCAATGTTACTTTCTCAACAAATGATATAACTCCACTATATATTTTTATATTCTCTCCTCTTTTCTTATATAAAACAATTACAAACCATGCACACTCTTGCATATTATAAATGGTTTCCCAAGCCTCCCTTTATAGATTTCCAAATGACCTTTGGCATTCACCCTTTATGACCCTTTAGTCCTCATGAAAAATAGTGCCAAAATTTCATGACCCTTTGAATCCTTTCATTTGAAAAGTCACATGGTGACCCTTCATGAGAAAATGTGTCATTTCCCCTTTTGTCTTTATCTTGGTAACTTTTTGAATTCCACAAGGTGACCCTTTATGAGAAAATGTGCCCCTCCTCTTTTATCTTCACTTGATGACTCTTTAAATTCCTTAATATGACCCTTCATGGTAAAATGCATCCTTTTCATCTTTTATCTTTACCTTGTGACTCTTTGACTTCTTCATGGACCCTCTTTTGACTTTATGTAACCAAAAATATATTCGTTAATAGTAAATAAATATCAACACACTTTAGCCAAAATATGAAAATTAAAAACACCTTTAGACATTAAATGCTATGGGGCCTTTGTCACCAATAATGTTATACCTTTGACATAAAAGACAATATTTCCAACAATCTCCCCCTTTTTAATTGATGTCAACCTCAAATTGAAACTACCACATCTTAAAACTTGTATTGCACATGCCAACTTGCATATACTGCTAGCTAAAATATATATAATAACTCCCCCTTATTGTAGCATATTGTAACTATTCCTATACCTATTCCTTGTACATATTCATGTACTTATTTTTGTACTTTTTCCTCTTTGAAATCAATGGGAAAGGGTCTATCCTAGAGCTAACACTTAGCTCCCCCTCAATTGATGTTGAAACTCAATGACAAGAAGTAAAATAAATTACTCCCAACTTCTATTGTAGATACTTTAATGTTTATTTTGGTAGTGCCTTTGTGAAAATATCTAAAATATATTATATAGTACTAATATATTCCAACTTAACCTATTGATCTGCAACTTGCTCTCTCAAGAAGTGATATCTAATAGGAATATGTTTTTTTCTTGAATGCATCACTAGATTTTTAGAAATATTAATAACACTTGTGTTGTCACAAAAAATATAGATAGGTTCATCATATTTTACCTTGATGTATTCTAAAGTTTGCTTCATCCAAAGCACTTGAGTACAACACAACACTACTACAATATATTCTACTTTAGCTATAGAAAGTGATATTGAGTTATACTTCTTGCTTAGCCAAGATATTAAGCTATCACCAAGGATAAAAGATCCTCTACTTGTAATCTTTTTATCATCCAAATAACCTGCTCAATCTAAATCTATAAAAGCAACTAAAGTGAAATATCTACTTGTGGAATACCATAATTCATAATCCAATGTCCCCTTGACATATATAAATATTCTCTTCGCTAACTGAACATGACTCTCCTTTAGGGATACCTGATATCTCGTAACCATGCCTAATGCACGCATGATGTGTGGCTTTGATGTTGTCAAATATAAAAGACTACCAATCATAGATCTATAAAAAGATTGATTTACAATAGGTGAATCTTCATCCTTACTCACCATATTCCCTATACCCATTGGTGTGCCAACTAGTGCACAATTGTCAAAACTATTTTTTTTCAACATTTTTTTGGAATATTTATTTTGAGATATAAAAATTTCTTTATCTGACTAAAATATTTGAAACCCTAAGAAAAATGACGATTCTCTAAGCATAGACATCTCAAATTATTTTTGCATATTATCAAAAAATATTTTGTCATCTTTTCAAAGTTTCCTCCAAATATTATGTCATCAACATATACCAAAATAATTAATTGATGCTTACCTTCTATTTTGATGTAGATATTATTGTCAGTAAAACCTCTCTTGAAACCTTGATCTTGTAGGTACTTATCAAGTCTTATGTACCAAGTGTTGGAAGCTTGTTTCAATCCATATAGTGTTTTGTTCAATCTAAATACATAGCTACTATTATTTGAGAGAAGAAATCCCTTAGGATTCTCAATGTAGACCTCCTCTTCTAGAATCCCATTCAGAAAAATAGACTTGACATCCATATGAAACACTTTGAAATTTTTGAACATTTCATATGCAAGAAACATTCTAATAACCTCTAGCCTTACCACTTGTGTAAAGGTTTCTTCAAAATCTATACCCTCAATTTGAGCATATCTTTTACATACTAACCTTGATTTATTCTTGGTAACTTCACCATCTTTATTCAACTTATTTTTGAATACCCATTTTGTTCCTATCACATTTTGATATTTTAGTCTAGGCACTAATTCCAAAGTATAATTCTTTTATATTTGATTTAATTATTCATCCATTGATTTAACCTAATGCTCATCATCTCTAGCTTCTAAAAAAGTTCTAGGTTGAATTTTGGATAACAAAGAAAAATTAACTTGCTCAGATTCACTTACCATCATCTTTCTGGTGTGAACTCCATTTAGGTTCCTAATGATGTTACTCTCATTATGATTTCTTTGGAAATATTTTTATGGGATATTGGTGTCCTTTTGATCATTCTCATCTTCATCTGATTCTTCAAAATCTTCTTTTTCAATGATTTTAGGAGTGTCTATCAGATCACTAGCTCTTTCTGCTACATTTTCATCTATCTTGACACTTGAACTTTCAACTATCTTCTTGGTTATTTTTTTATAAAATTTATAAGCTTTAATTTTGTAAGAATATCCAAGAAATATACCTTCATCTATTTTAGATTCAAACTCACCTAATTTTTCATCGGTTCTCTTTATGAAGCAGTTGTTATTGAAAACTCTAAAATAATCAATAGTAGCTAGTTTGTCTTTCCATAGCTCATAGGGAGTCTTGTCACTATTGAATCTCAATAATGATCTATTATGGATATTTAATATTGTGCCTACTACCTCTCTCCAATATTTATTTGGTATCTTAGATTCATTTAGCATCATCCTTGACATCTCTTAAATTATTCCATTTTTTTGCTCAACTACTCCATTTTGCTATGGATTTCTAACTACTAAATAATGTCTCTTTATCCCATGGTCTTCATAATACTAAATAAACTTATCTAACATGAATTATCCTTCTTGATCTGATCTTAGGAACTTAATCTTCAAACCAATTTCATTCTCAACTAAAGCCTTGAATGCTTTGAAGTGGCTGAAAACTTCTAATTTTTTCTTCAAAAACAACACCCAAGTCATATGTGTAAAATCATCAATAAACAACATGAAGTATTTATCACCTTGAGTACTTTGAGTTTTGGTAGGTTGACATAGATCAATGTGAACAAGATCTAACATCTAAGTGGTCGAGTATTATTTTGTCTTGAACCATCTTCTGACCTACTTCCCATGCTGACATGGTTCACAAAGTGTGTTAGAGGGCTTTGTAATCTTTGGAAGATTTCTAACTGCTTGCTTCTTGTTGATGTTGATAATATTTTCAAAATTTATGTGTACCATTTTCCTATGCTAAAACCAACTTTCCTCAACCTAGATCAAACAACATCTTTTTCCTTTGATAGATGATAACATATATAATTTTTTTCCTATCCTCTAAGCATCTGCAATCAACACATGTGAATATTTTCTCCTAATTTCATAAAATTTTGCATAAAAATTTAATGTGTGTCCCTTATCACATGGTTGACTTACACTCAATAGATTATGCTTAAGACCTTTTACATATAGAACACTTTTAGTCTTAGTTCTACCATTATCCAAACTTAATGTACCTTTTTTGGCTATTCTAGTAGTGGTATTATCTCTAAGTTTCACTATGCTACCATTGATCTTATTTAGAGTTATAAACTTTCTCTTGTCTCTTGTCATGTGACTCAAACATCCATTATCAATGAACCATGGCTTTTCTTCATTTTTTTCATGCAAAGCTATCTAGACTAACATAGACTTTTTAGGTTATTTCTTCTACCATGAACTTGTCTAAACTTTCTTCTTGATAAATGAAATCTTGAAACTTTGGTCCTTCTTGACTGAATCAAACATGATTCTACAATGCTAGGCTATGTGTATGAAATTATTGCACTTATAACATAATATGTCCTCTTCATCAAAGCTTGATAGAGGAGTAAAAGAGTTGTGACTTCTGCTTGACTCTGCATGAGTTTCCTTCTCAATATTTTAAAAATTATTATCTCTTTTCCAATAGTTTATTTTCTTATGACCATAACCATTATAATAAAAAAAATAACCATGAAAATAGAACCTATTTTGATTTATGTATCTTTGACTTGGTTATCTTTTGTAGCTCTATTCCTTCCAGCCTTCTTTGTTTGAGTTGTCCTTTGCATTCTTAACTTCTTCCCCTTTTATTTCCTCTTTTATAAGGGCTTCAACATAGCTCTTTTTCTTTTCAAATATGATACTTATCTTATCTGATATTGATTTTTGATTTTCTAATATCTTATTCAACATGTTAGTGCTATTCTTAAATTTTGAATCATTGACAACTTTATCATTGAATAATTTATTTGTTTTCTCTATATCTTCTTTTAAAGAGACAATTTCAACAACATACTTTTCACATTCTTCACTTACTTTTTGTAATTGAGTTGTTAGATCTTCTTCAATCTTTTTGGATTCTTCAATATGTGCTTGTAGATATTCAACTATTTCCTTTGACTTCTTTTCATTTTTATTGATCTGGAGCTTCAATATTTAATTCTTCTTCTCAAGATATTTTAATTTTGATAAGGCACAAATGAGTTCTCCTTCCAGATTCACCTTGGCTTCATCCTCATTTTTATCATGTTCTTATTGATCATCTATATTTTTACTTGTAAAGGATCTTAATGTATGGTCATGCATAGAATCTCTTCTTCACCACTAGGGTTGTCACTTGATTCTTGAATCTTAGAATTATTTGTATAAAAACCTTCATTTGATCCAACCATCGTGCTTTCCTTGATCTACCTTCAATTTGTTAAACTCTTTCCAAAAGAACCTACTTTGATACCAATTGTTAATCATGAGATATATTGAGAGGAGGGGTGAATAAGTATATCATTTATCTTATAAAACTTTTACTTAATCAAACTCCACTTAACCATACATTCAAGATATGCAATAAAATTGAAACAATAACATGCACCACACAAGAAAGAGAGAGACACCATATATTTACATGGAAACCCAATGTGGAAAAATACACAAAGAAAAATCTCAAGTATATGAATGAAAACTAACTCAAATTACAAAGTTTTCAAGAACCAAATTGCAAGAGCACTAACCCCTTTGTTGAGTACCAACATAACAACTATTTGTGAGCACTAACTTGCAAGAGCACCAACCCTGCTTATGCAAAACACAACTATTTCTCAATGTTGCTTTCTCAACAAATGATAAAATTCTACTATATCTCTTTTTATTCTCTCATCTTTTCTTATATAAAATAATTAAAAACTATGCACACTCTTGCATATTAAAAATGGCTTCCCAAGCCTCCTTTTATAGCTTTCCAAATGACCTTTGGCATTCACCCTTCGTGACCCTTAAATCCTCATGAAAAATGGCACCAAACTTGCATGACCCTTAAAATCCTTTCATTTGAAAAGTCACACGCTGACCCTTCATGACAAAATATGTCATTTCCCATTTTGTCTTTATCTTGGTGACTTTTTGAATTCCTCAAGGTGACCCTTCATGAGAAAATGTTCCCTTCCTCTTTTGTCTTCACTTGGTGACTCTTTGAATTCCTCAAGATGACCCTTCATGGTAAAATGCATCCTTTCCCTCTTTTATCTTTACCTCGTGACTCTTTGACTTCTTCATGGGCCCTCTTTTAACTTTATGTAACCAAAAATATATTTGTTAATATTAAATAAATATCAACACACTTTAGCCAAACTATGAACATTGAAAACACCTTTAGACATTAAATGTTATGGGGCCTTTATCACCAATAATTTTAGACCTTTGACATTAATGATAATATTTCCAATAATAGTATGATATTTAATGATAAATATATTCATTTAATATCAACAATTTATTTGTAATACTAAAGGTCATGGATAATCATTGACTATTGTTTATGTTATGAAATAATCAAGAACTAAATTTGGTAGTGTATATGATTCTCAATTAGTTAATATATAAAGTGTGAATCAAGGACCGATTTATTTTATATTTTAGATGTACATATGTATTAATTATAGGTATTTGATTTGTATTGAGTGTTTAACCCTAGAATTTTAGATTGTGGGGAATATAAAATTAAAGGGGTAGAGATAGCCTAAGGCACAAAGATGATAAACCATATCTAAAGTAGGCTAATTGGGTGCTAAACTTAGATATAAACATATGTTAAATTAATTAAATTGAGATAGGATAAAACTAATAAGTATAACTATTCTAGATATGGAAATGACAAAGAAGTAATGTATTTAGCTGGTTATGATGTCAATGTAGTTCTAGATCTCAAACATGTAGGAAGCAAACTAGAAGACAATTCTAGAATAGTTGTTAGATTCTGGTTTGAGTGCCTCTAGAGACTCAAAACTAGTATTAATCTTGGATGGTTGTGTTGATGATATTTTATGAACTTGACATAGGTTTCCTATATGAAATACCTACTAAATAGTATGTGAATACTTGGATGATTATGGGTTTGTTTTCACCTTTGCTCTGGTACACTTAGATATGGTTCATGGACTATTTCTCCTCATGTATTTATAAAACTCTAGTTTTTCATCTTTGTAGTGACCTTGGGGGAAAATGGGTTAGTAGGCACACAGTGTCGAGATGGCCCCAAAGATCCCTCTATCAATGATAATTTCCTATATAACCAATAGTCTAAAGAGGGAATCAGACTGATGTAGTTCTCCCTTATGTGTTGGATTGTGTATGAATCATGTAATATGTGCAAATCAAGTACAATAATGACCTAGATTATAACTTGTGAAATTGGGATCTTAAGCTACTCCTTCAATACTTTAGACCTATGTATGTTTTTTCCCTATGATATGAAGATAAGAGAAAATAGGGAAGCTTTACTTTATCAAATTATTGATTGAGTGCTTTGATAAGTTGTCTTAGGTATTTTCTAGGTGAGGAATGAATGAGGGTTTATTTGTATTTATATTAATCCATTTGAAGAAGTAACTCACATTAAATCACTTAAGCTGACCATTAGGATATGTTTCATTTGCAAATTAGATTATTTTACAGAACTATACACTTATGTCATGGTAGGACACCTGCGTTGATATAGGTGTTTATCCCAAAAACTAGTATCTAGGGAGCAAGAAAGTAGGTATAGACTCAAAAATTGAAGAGGTGGAAGATAAGAAGGTTTTAAGTATTATGGTAAAGATAGAAGGTTTGGGTCATCAACATAAGACTAGTCAGACCAAGAGATATACCAAGGGGCACAAGATAGAGTAGATGCAAGAATTCAAAAAGTAAGAAAGGTATAAAACTGAGAGGAACAAATAAGGTCTAGGTTTTCCAAGTGTACATGATTGAGGAGATAGATAATCCATAAAATAGTTTATACATTTACCCCTTTAATCTAGTAATTGAATTACTAGTTTATAGGAAAGTAATGCATACCTAGGTGTGTATAACAAACCTTGCCTTTGCATGGGTCCAATTTGAGTGTTTTGTTCGTGACTGACCTAAAACCAATATCGTATTACAATACATAATAAATTCTTATAATATGTAATTTAAAGTATTTAAAATGTTTTAAACTTAAAGAGTAAGGTTTAAGAATACACTTGTGTATCAATGTAATTACCTTACCTATTGACAAGTTGATTTGAAAGATGTATCATTGTAAGGATTTGAAGCTGAGATTAGAAAAAACATGTATACATATGGGAAATGCATATATCTAAGGATATAAAGAGATATATTGTAAATAACATGCCCCAAACCTTAGAGAAAAGGTGAGTTACCACTTGGTAGCTAAGATTATCTAAACTATACAACCCAACCATACTTATAACCTGGTGAGCATGAGTGAACAAAGTCAACTCATACTATCAAATTGGGAAGGTTTGATGATATTATAAATTAAAACCTAAAAACATGGAAATATTGAGTGATTTGATCACCTAAAATAGACCAAAAGTGGACCAATTATTGCAATACATTAGCTTAATACAGTCCATAAAAGTACATCCTAGGTATCAGTGTGTAAAAATACACCTAGTGGGTGGTGATAGTACTTGAGAGTGTTTTGAAATCTGAAATTGATTTATATTTTTCAATATTAGGTGTATATTAGATAGTATATTCACCTTAGATATGTTTCAAGATAAAACTATTTATAACAATGGTACTAATGTATAGAATTATACCATAATTGTGAATCTAAATTATATAATTATGTGATCTAGACAATTTAGAAACTATGTAAGTTTGGAGAACATGATTGCAAATCATTCCCTCAATATATATGGAGAAATATGAAAAATTAAATAAGTGATAGTGGAGGACATGTTTCCAAAACATGCCCCCACTATAATTTGGAGATGTTGAATACTAAATAGTGTGGAGAACATGCTTCCAAATAATTCCCCTACTAAATCTAAAAGTTGTGAATGTGTGGAAGCCATGCCCATATGACATGAACCTAATAAATATAAAAAATTTTAATGCATTAAATCCATGCCTATATGACATGCTCCCACTAAATCTAAAAAACTGATATAAGTACCAAATATTGAATTGGTGTGGAGAACATGCTTCCAAAGCATTCCCCCACTAAATCTGAGACTATGAATGTGTGAAGAACATGCCTATATGACATGTACCCACTAATATTACCCATATTTAAGGTGAGGGAATAATAGGAAATTTTATTTATTTCACTTCAAAAGGATAAGACAATTGTATAATTTGTAAATGGAACAATGTAGCATATATAAAGAACATGTCTAGGTAAATATAACATTGAAACACATAGAATAATGTGATCACAAGAAGGCCTAAGATTCATGATAAATATCATGGAAACATATATATGGTAATAGTACAAGATCAACAATAAAATCAATCACACACACAAGGACACTCAAAACTAAGTTAAAAGGCAATGGTCCAAGGAGACCATAAACAAGGGGCATGTTCACATGTTGCATAATCAAAAAGACATGACTTAATAAAATTTCCATAAAATAGTAGGTGACATATTCAAATTTCCATAAAATAAATAATGACATGTTAAAATTTTAAATAAATCACACATAGGCATGGGGGCTGTAAACAAAGGATCATATTCAAATGCTCAAACAATCAAGACACTAGCAATGTAAGACACTTAAAGAAGTGCATAAAATAAAACATAAGTAAATAGCATAAACATATAATAGTAGCTTATGGATCAAATGTGTTATCAAAAAATTTCAAGTGTATAACATATCAAGTACCCTATGAAATATATAATCATAGATAAAGACATGTGTAAGTACATATATGAGCTCAAAGGATGATAATGTAGAGTGATCATAGAATGATATAACCTGGAAGTATCATGATCATAGAGGTAGATGCCCCTAGTGTCCATATGACATGAGTATAAGAAAGGCCCAATATTATAAATAAGAATAAATAATTTATATGTGTATGCTTGTATCATACTCAAGTAGAAGTGTGAAACATGTGTATGTATAACTAAATGATATGCCATCTATCAACATGAAACTAACACATAGATTCTAAGGAGCCAATAGAGTATGTAGATGACATAAATGTTTTTTGAAATTTTAATGTTTTTTTATTCTTTAATTATTTTTGGAATGTGAAATGGAAAGGCTATCCTCTGATCCCATCCAAAGGGTGATCATAGATATCTCCTCACTGTGAACCTAGTGTAATAATCTAGTGACACTGTCAAGGAACATGCATAGGCGTAATATTTGTCATTATAGTATTTATGATGCTCTGTATATGTAAAATAGGAGTATTTAGTCATGAAGGATAAAAATAAGGAATAGGGGTAAGGGTTCATGGAACCCATCATTTAGTACTCTGTGGTTTATTTGGAATAACATAAATAGGAACATGTGTAGGTACTCTAGGTATCTGATCATGGTGCATAATAGATGAGGATACTATGAAATCCATTATATGTATCTAATGTAATGGTCTCTTGAGTATTGCCCACCTAGTAAATGGGATTACATGTTGTTTACCATTTTATGGTGGATTAACCTTATTATTTTTGATAGTTAACTACAAGGGTATAAGTTTTTCTTGTTCAATAGAATGATCATATGGTATTTCAGAAACTATAATTACCCAATTGGCATGAATTTATTTAAAATACCCATGCATTGTATAAGGTACTAATTAAAATGTATGGATCGAAGGTCTTCTCAGTAACATATCAAATATTACCATGGAAGGTATAACTAAAAATGTAGTAACCACATGTGTGGGACTGAATTGTAAACGTAGGTCAATCTTGCCAAGAACTTTTTGTGAGTTCCCATCGAATGCTCTAACTAATCTAGTAGAAAGATGAAAATCATGATGAATATAACCTAAATGTGTAAT
The DNA here is from genome assembly GCA_037957365.1 of Torreya grandis. Classification (NCBI taxonomy): domain Eukaryota; kingdom Viridiplantae; phylum Streptophyta; class Pinopsida; order Cupressales; family Taxaceae; genus Torreya; species Torreya grandis. The sequence goes on from JARHVA010001143.1 coordinate 2,108,676, forward strand.
TAATTTTATGGTGAAAAGATTCTTTCTTTCACCATTATCAATCCTAACATTGTGTATAGGATGTTTATCTAGGTATGCTCAAATGAATACATAAAGAATATCAGAGTCATCATCTTTAATCTCACTATCATCAAAATAAATAGAAGTTATTTAAACCATAAGAGGTGTATGTAAGTACCAATAATCACAAATAATGGGTGCCCATAATGCGATGGAATAGGATGTGCATTATATTCCATTTGTACTTCTAGTTCCTTTTTAGAATGGTTTTGTAAAGGATTATTTAATATTTTTCTGGTGATCACCAAGTTATGAACCTAATTCATAGGGAGGAAAATCAAATGTAATATTTTGGTCATCAATAAGGTCTTGTATATTATTCTTCAATGTAAAAAAATTGTAATCACAATAAGCATTCACATCATATCTTTTAGGTAGAGGTCTATTCATATCAACCTATATAGGATGAGGGAGAGATATAAGCTAACATTCTACTAACCATGGGAGTAATGATGCAAGAGACTGAGGTAAGCATGTAAGTCATCTCTTTAGTAAATTAGATAAGGCAAACTGATTAGGCTACTGTGAAATTGTGTTAACCAATTGGTTGTTTCCTTTTTAGTCTCAAGAGGATTTACCTTATAAATTGGTTTGATTGTAAATTTAGTACTAGTTTTAGATGCAACTAGCATGTTTACTACATACTTGAGCTTCTTTAATAAAATAATATTGATTTCATGGTCCTGTACAACATGACATAGGTCATCAAAGGATTTGAACTTATTTAAAATAATGGAATCATGTAAAGGAGCAAGAAATTTTTTCTTGAATATGTCTTACAACTCTTTATCTACCATAGGACCGGTCATTTTACCTAACATTATCTTGTACCTCAAGACATATTCATTGATAGGTTCATTTGTTCCTTATTTGATTTTGGCAATTTGAGCATAGGAAACTTTTTTGGAAATATTAATGGAAAAGTGTGCTAAAAAATTATATGTAAGAGGTTTGAATGCTTTCACAAATTGGAGAGGTAAATCATAGAACCACCTCAAATCATAGTCTTTGAGGCTTCTTGGGAATAATTTGGTCAAAATTTTATCATTGGAAGCATAATCAAGGCATGCCACATAAAAATTTTGAAGATGTTTTTTAGGATCATCCTTGTCATCATAAAATGTGAACTTAAGTGAAACAAAACTAGTTGGAAAAGAGTGAAATGATATCTCAAGTGTAAGAGGTTTATCTAACAAATAAAGGGAATTAATAACATCAGCAGACTTCAAAGTGTTTTGTTCGATGATTGTAATATCATCCTCCAAAGTCTTTAAAACTTAAAGGAACTTTTGAACTATCGACCCATTAGGATTTAGATTAGCAAGTTAAATAGTCCCCAAAGGAGATGTAAACACAATTTGAATAGTAATAAGCATTAAAATTGGTATTTGACTTGAAATAGTTATTAATTACATGGTAGATGTAGAAATAGTGTTTTGGTTTTTAGGAAACAAAGGTTTAAACACATAACCCATGCCCCCATTAGAATTATTAAGTGGTAATGTGTTTAAGGGGAGGGATGTTTCAACTATAACTTTTGAATTTTTTGTATCCAATATAGTTTTAGGATCTCATCAATATATTAAGGGTTTTAATGAATACACTCTTAAAATAATTTAATTTCTTGCACTTGATCATGGTCTATTTGCTCATGATCATCAGTTTAATTAGATGCATAGTTGCCATTGTTAAAATATTCTTCTATGATAATCTCATTAGTATGTTTTTCATTCACAACATTGGTATCATCATGATCCATATGATTATGTCCCTCATTGGTTTGAGACATCTTATATGGTGAGAGAGGAAGCTCAATGTGTTCAATAAGCACACCTCCCAATCTAGGGCTATGCCCAAGTTACATTCAAAATAATACAAGTATGAAATGAAAAAGTACATCAATCTAAAACCCTAACTGACTAAAAATCCTAAGAATTATAAATATTTGCATTCATAAAAATTGGGTTCATTAAAATTTTAACTATAAAATTTTAGAGTATGGGAAATTCAAGGTTTAAGGGGTAGAGATATCTTAGGGCATAAGTATGATAAACTATCTCTAAAGCATGACAATTGGGTGCTAAACATAAATACAATCATATGTTGAATTCAATAAACTGAGATAAATATGGAAATGATAAAAAACTAATGTACTTAGCTAGTTTTGATGTTAATGCAATTTTAGATTTGGAACAAGTAGGAAGTAGACTAGAAGATGATTCTAAAAGATTCATCATATTCTAGTTTGAGTGCCTTTAGATCCTTGAACACTAGCATCAGCCTTGGATGGTTACATTGATGCAATTGTCTAAACTTGACATAGGTATCTTGTATGGAATACCTACAATAAAAGGATGCGACTGCTTAGATGCTTCTAGGTTTATCTTTGACTTCACTTTGGTGAAATTAGATCTGGGTCATGGACTATCACTCCTCATGAATTTTTAAAACTCTAGTTCTTCATATTCATAGTGACCTTAGGAAAAAATAGGTTAGTGGGAACATGATGTTGAGTTGAACCCAAAGACCCCTCTATCAATGAGTGTTTCCTACATAGCTAATACTTTTAAGAGGGTCTCAGAATGATGTAGTTATCCCCTATGTGTTGGTTTGTGTGTAAATCATGCAATATATGTAAAATAAGTACAATAATTACCTAGATTTTAACTTGGAAAATTGGGATATTAAGATTCTCCTTTAGTACTTCAGACCTATGTATGTGTTGTCCCTATGGCTGATATAAAAATAATAGAAAATAGGAAGATTTGATTTATTGAGTGCTTTGATAAATTACCTTATGTATTTTATAGGTGAAGAATGAATGAGGGTTGATATTGTATTTACATCAATCCCTTTGGAGAAGTATATCACATTAAATCACATAGGCTAACCATTAGGATACATTTCAATAAAAAATTACATGACATTAGGGCATTGACACTTATGTCAGGGTAGGACATCTACATTGACATAGGAGTTTGTCCTAGACACTAGTGTCTAGGGAGAAGGAAAGTAGGTAAAGACTTAGAATTTATAGAGGTGGAATATAAACATGTTTTAAGAATTTTAAGCAAGATAGAAGGTCTAAGTCATCAATATAAGACTAGTGAGACTAAGAGATAGCATAAGGGGCACAAGATAGACTAGATGTGAATCTTTAGAAAGTAGGAAAGGTTAAAAACTAAGAGGAACAACCAAAGTCTGAGTTTTTCATGTGTACAATACTAAGGTGATATATAATCCATAAAATAGTGTCTACACTAAGTAATAAGACAAGCAGAATTAATAATAGTACTTACAATGGATTTCATTAGCTAGAATGGAATCCAAGGAATGAATTGACTTGTTAAGGCATAAAAATATAAATGTGGTAGGATATGTTTGTACTTGTTAGCACATGCCAATAAAATGATATAAATTAATAAGACCTAGTTGACTATACCTAACCTAAAGGTATTATATTCAGTCCTTTTAATGTGGTACATAGGAATAAAACAAGTATGATATTTGAACAAGCCTCATTATGTAAAATAACAATATTAATAATTTAACTTAAGATAAGACACGGTATTCGGTAAGGCATCATGTGTTGTCACTTCGATGATAATAATTCTCCAATGTAGATAAAACCATACTTGGCCTATTGCATGATTTTATTGGGCATTAAAGATAAGAACATAATTAATATTTTATATTTTAGTGGTAAATAAATTCTAGTTAGTAGTATACTGACTTAATCACTTAAGAAAAAAAATAAGGTGGTTTTTTAGATCTTGTTGCACTTTGTATCAAAGATCTAGGTTTATACACTAGGGAAATTTGAGTCAAAAATATATTCTTTTTTTTTTTAATCACCAAGAATGGTGAGGACATGAAGCATAAATTTAGATAATTTTGACAATGTTGGTAATGCTTGGAACTAAAGAAGAGGGGAAGATGCGGGTAGATTAGGAGCCCAAGCTAAGAGAAGAAGTCAAAACTAGCATTGAGGATATAATTTAAATCAAATTCAAGATCATGGATAATAGTATAACCCTCCTCTAGCCCATCATATAAATAATACATAAGTCTTGGAAATAATTTTAGAATCTTAGGAGCTTTCCAAGTGAAGATAGAAGAATAATAAAATCACTTGGTGGTATCTTGGGACATCAAAACCAAAACCTTGATGACAACTAGAAAGAGGAAGAGGAGCATCAATAAGAAAGACACCTTGTTATTTAGATGACAAACCCATTTTTATGAGAACTTAATAAAGTTCCTCTTCTAATATATAAAGGAAAGGAAATTGAAATTGGAGATTCTACTAATGCTCGGTTGTTGAACCTACAACAATATTTAAGAACTAAAAGATATATCAGTTTTAACATGCAGGTCCATATTGAAATTTATCACTTAAAAGGTGTTGTTTTGTTGTGGTTGGCCCATTTGGCTAAGATGAAAACCTATGATAAGTCCACTATCACATGATGCTTTTTGAGAAACATTCAAATATAGTTATATGATAGCCAATTTAAAAGAAATAAAATAACTTGGATTTCAACTACTAAAAGATAACAATATGTTCATGGCTGAGTATGAGATTAAATTTATCAATCTTATATGTTATGTAAATTGCACGAGGGATAGAGACACCAAGGATAATTTTTTTTATATGGGTATAACAATTAAAATACCATAATTTCTCAATGTAAATTCTATAGTAGTCACATGACAAATTCTATCATCTACTCCATAGGACCTAGTACATGGCACCCTTGTTTACAATATAATAATATTAAAATATATTATAAATTATATAATAGAAAAAAAAACACACACACACACACACACACACACATACATACATACATACATACATACATACATACATGCATACATATATATATATATATATACTGTATGTATGTGTATATTTATGTATGTGTGTATATATGCATGTGTGTGTATTACATTATTATTATTATATATTATATAAATGAGTATATCCAATATATAAAATATTATAATATATTATAGATATAATATACTATTGTGTGTGTATATATATATTATATAAATATTAACATAATTATAAATAAATACTATATTATAATATTATATATTATATATAATATAATATTATTATATTATATATTTATTAAATTTATAATATATATTATATATTATATTACACACACACTCTCTCTCTCTCTCTATATATATATACATATATATACACTAGTATTATAATATATATTATAAATAATATTAATAATTTTGTTTTAAACTTTTATAACTTATGGAGTTTAATCCCTAGGTTGTTAAAGAGTTGAGTATAGTAAATCAGAGTAGAAATATGTAATAAATATAGCCACTAATATGTAACAAATTTGACCTTAATAAAAGCAATAAATAATGTAAATAAGAACTTAGCTAGAAAATAATTGAGATAGGAGATATGGAGGCTAAAAACTAAGGTAGAGGTTGGTCTGAGTGTCACAAACAAGACCTAAGTGTCAAAACCCTTCTTGGATAGTAGTGCCCTAATTGGATAGTATTGCCATGTGGTGTTAGTGTCCCTATGTTGGTGGTAGTGTCCTCTATGCATAACTATCTTAGCTTTTGGGTGTACCTATGTCTGGGTCTGTCAAGCCGTTCTTGCATGCACAAGTTTTGGATCTCTGTATATGACTTATTTTGATTGATTTTATGATCAAACCCTAATCCTACATATTTTTAGGGCATCTAGTTAATACAAGTAGTAAAGTTTGTTATTAGTGGGGTAGGCTAGACATACTCAACACCTTATTGCGATGAGAGTTGCCTACATACCAATACTCTGAAGAAGGATTAAAACTGATGTAGTTCTCCCCACCTAAGTGTTGGTGCAAGTGTAAGTGAAGCTATTATGATTGTAAAATTGAGTTCTCTAAATATGCTTGAGACTAGAAATCTGAGTAATCTAAGCTTAAGAACATTATAGATGGTAGTATGTAGAAGTAGGGAAGAATATAGATTGATAAACTTAATTATGTATAACGTATTATGAGTTTGTATATGTAATTTGCATCTTATTTACATCTAGTAGTTAGAGGGATAAAATTCATGTATATATACTATTGTGGTGCTTGTGTAGATGCTAAAAGAGGTCTCAACTGACCTTAGGTGGTCTAATATTTGAAAATATATCCATTTATGCAAAAAGGAGAGAAAAGAAAATATCACCAAAATTAGAACACTAGCACCATGTGGCACTACTATCCCTATTATGGTGCTAGTGTTTAGGTGGTAGAACCTAAGGTATGAAGGGCCAAGATGTAAGAATGAGGGTCTGGGACTACTTTAGGTATGCCTAGGGATGCTTGTGGCCCACACGAAGGTTAGATAAGTGTGAAAATAGGTCATAAGATAGGTCTAGGGCTAAGTTATGGATGGGTGGTTTCAAGTATTACTTTTATCACTCAAGTGTCATTTTTAGGTGACTAGGATAAAGGAAAAATAAGTGTACTTAAAATTAACTAATAGATGAAGCCCATGAATCAAAATTTGAGTATCTAAAGTATGCTTCATTGTATGTACTATATGTGAAATGTGCATAAATCAGTCCTTACTTAAGAGATATCAAAATCAAAGATAAAACTGAGTAAATAAGTAAAATAAGCAAAGAGATAAAACTAAGTAAAGGGATACAATAGAGGAAATGAATGAATATGCCTCACTAGGTATGCGAACCAATGTATGAAACTAGTAACAACCTATGTGTATGTATATAGTGATCAATTAGTGAATAACTTGGACTAAGTTGATGGATTACTCAATCACCATATGTAGGTGGCTCAATAACTGAATCTAGTTTTAAATCCATCATTGTCCACCCCTGCTTGGTAGATCATGACCTATGACTATCTTGGATTAGACTGATGGTATGTGCAACCCTCTCATGTAGGTGGCTTAAGAACTGAAGTAGACTATGACTCCATTATTGCCTACCCATGTGTAGTAGATGCATCTGAAACTAAAACCACATGATGTAATTGAAAATGTCTAACTAGAGATATCTAATTGGAGATGTTAGCTCTATGACCACTCAAGCATTTTAAGTAGCTCTAGGCCACTTAGGAATGCTAATAATTAAAAATGGAGTAAGGCATGAATCTAGTGTGTAACCTAGAATATGATGTCTAATTGATATAATATAAAGAATGGCATAGATTTTGTGATTCCATATGATCAACTAGTGTATAAGTGAGCATATTTAAATAATGTGTTGTGCACATGTCCTTAAATCTAATATCTAAACATATAGATTTTGGACTGAGTTGTAGTAATATGTATCTAAGTATCTGAACTAAAAATGGGAATTGTCTTGTCATGCATGATGCCCCCAATCTAATAAAATTGGTATGAATCAGAGCTAAACTAAGAAAAAATGGTAAATTTATAATTGAACCTATGCAAACCTGAATTATACATACTATACTTTTTTGGATAATCTAGAATTTTTTTAAACTGAAGCTACTGGAAAATAGTTCCATATCTTAAACAGTATCACCATGTGGTTTTAGTGTCCCAATTTGGGCATCAGTGTCTGACTATTTTGATTTATATGTAACTATAATTGATCTCTATGTCACTATTTCCCACTATGTGTACCTGAGTCCAATTTCTATATTCTAAGTTTGCTGAAAATTGTACTCTAAGTGCATTTTGATAGCTTGATCTTTGTGAAAAATCCCAGTGAATGCCCCTTATTTTGAGGGGAGTTATTAAACCTATGTAATAACTATCCTTAAAATAAAAATCCCTATAAAATGTGTGTTAACTAGAGCATATATGATATCTGTATAATAATCCAATATAATTTCCATACATAACATCAAAATGTGAGATCATTTGAGCATAATTTTTCAATGTGCAATGTATGTTATGTCTAGCATTCACAAGGTTGTCAAGATAGATATAAAAATGTATGTAATAATAAATTTGAGTAATAACTAAGTAGATACCTAGGGGATGGGGCATGATGTCCATCATGGCACCCAAGTAGGAAGGGGAGATGCATGAGGTGTCTCATGGCATCCAAAACTAGAGTGTGTAACAAGTGAGAGACAAGAGTCATTTCCATGATGCATTTAATAAATCTTACATACAACACAATTGAGACATGTAAAGTAGGCCAAGGTCTCACAATATAAGGGACATAGGAACATGTCACTAAATATGAGAAAGTAAGACATACAAGGACATGTTCAAATGTCCACATATGCAAACAACAAACAAGTTGGCTTAGATCCACATAAAAGGACATGTTTAAATGTCTACATACACAATCAAGAAAACACATACAAGGATATGGGCACATATCCAAAGCACACATACAATGAAAAGAAGTGGCGTAGAGACAAAGAGCAATGGCATATTCAAATTCCCTCAAATAGAAGAAGCATAAAGACACAATCAATTATAAACTAAGAAAGCTTTAAATTAAATTATACATGAAGATGTAATACAAATTTTTTAAGAGATAAGATGTATATATGTTGATTTTAAAGTAGTAGTAGTTGATAAAAAATATGAGTAAGTTTAATATGATCAATTTCAATATATAACAATGCTAAATTTTTGATGTAGAGTGTAGAAATATTTAACTTGGTAATCAAAATTATATATAAGGTGTGCCCAAATGGGTGAATGTGTCAAATGAAGAACCCATGTATATGCCCCTAGTGGGTAGATAATAGAAAATCTAGATTGGTCTAGTGGACCTGAGTTCTATAGTAATTTGAAAGCACTTAGAAAGAACAAGTGAAGCATGTATGTATGAAAAAATTGACTCTACTAAGATAGCTAAGATATGTAGTGTCTATCAAATATAAGAAGTTTAAACATGCCCATGCATACAATCTATAATTTTATTTATTTTTTAGTAAATATTTGAATATTTTTATGTTTTGACATATTATATATTTTTTGCTTCTATGTATAAGCAATATGAAAATGAAACTATATGCAAAGATCAAGAAATAAAGAATGTACATGAATGGATGAACAATACTTATCGATAAGTCTCATGGGATACTCACTATTAATGTGGCCTATGTCAAATAAAGGAATAGTGATCATGTGTGCTATATGAAAAGGCAACTATGGTCCCAAAATCTATTGTACTGAGTGATCTATAGCTAACACTACTTGTGAAGTGGTGATAGGAATCCATGAAACTTATTGTGGTATCTTATGAATTGTAGGGGTCATAGGGATCCATCTGGTATAATATGGTATAAATATCATAGGTACCTTATGCTGAGAACCCTAAAAACTCAATAATATTGATCTCAAAATAAAATGAGTAGAGGGAGGACCTCTAGAATATGCAACATATCTCTGATGCATGTATCTCTCTAATAATGGTCTTTATGGGAGAGTATGCATATGTGGCAACATTATAGGAATATACCTCACCTGCACTAGTGGCTCCACTAATCTCTATGGTGTATTAATAGTAACTATGGTCAGAGATGTACTTAAAAACTAAGATATAAGTGGTAACTATAGTGTAACTACTTGTGGGATAAGTAGAGGATACTCATATGAAATACCCTCAACTATGATCACCCAATTAACATGTATATATATGTCATCTATGCATGGTGTATGGGATGTCTCATAACCACTGTATCCATGGCCTACCCAGTAGCTTGTCAAAGTTGTCTACACTAGTTACTACTAAGAATCTAGTGGCCACATGTGCTGGTTGAACTTATTATGGAAGTATAATCTCCCTAATGGAGTTGTAAACATGGCCACTGAAACCATGAATACTTATGTTTGTATGAGATATATCCTTCTCTAAATATAACAAATTTTGTAGAAGTATGAAAATGCACATGTTAATACTTGAACCATTATCAACCATAACACTATAAATAATATGATGATCTATGTAGGCTGATACAAACATTGCATATAAATCTGAATCATCATCAATAATCTCTTGCTTTGAGAAGGTTATGAGTGGTCTATCTATAAATATAGTATGGTACACATTGATGATATTGTGTATGGGGTGTGCATCCTCCGTAGTAGTGTGATATTATGTCAGTGGTGGATGTGCCTAATATATGTATTGAACACCTAAAGTGACCCCTACCTCATTTTTTGTATGATTTGGAAATAGTTATGAGAATATTTTATATTCCTTAACTTCCATTTGTTGAACTTTGGGTGTTTCTATGGGTGTTCCGACATCAATTGTGTTGGCTTCTATCAAATCTTGTATCTTATGTTTTAATGTGATGCATCAATTTATTGTATGACCTAGTACCCTATGATATTCTTAAAATGCATTGGAATCATAGATTTTTTGAAGAGGTTGTGTCATATAAACCAATTTGATGAGAGGGAGAGCTATGAAATTAAATTTTAGGAGTTTTTTTAAAACACGTGCTTACAATTCTATAAGATTGGTGAAAACTCTCCATGGAGGAGCTGATAAAACCAGGCAAAAAGATGGCTATAAAGCTACATTAATTATGGCCTTTTGATCACTCTTATTTTTAGTGGTGTTTACCTTTTATGGAATCTTTTTATAACTCTAAGTAGTTGATTTGGATCCACTTTTATATTTATGTTTTCCCATAGAGAGAAGATTGACTTCGCTTTCTTTTACTGTGTCATAAATATTTTTAAGGTTGGAAAATTCTTGAATAAGATAGCTTCATGTAATACTAGTAGTAGGCTCTATTTAAATACACCTTGGAACTCTCTATCTACCATGGGGATAGTAAATTTTTCCAATATAGTCTTATATCACAAGACATATTCTATAATATGCTCATTGGATTTTTTTTCAATTATACTACTTGAGCATTTGAGATCTTATCACTGATGTTTATTGAAAATTATGCTAAAAAACATCTACCAATGTATTGAATGTAGTGATAGATTGATTCATAAGATCATAGAACTATTGTAAGGCATAGTCCTTTATACTACATGGAAACAACTTAGTGAGGATCCAATCATTGGACATATAGTCCAAACATATTGCATGGAAAGCTCAGAGATGGTGCTCTAGGTCAACATTGCCATCATATAATGTAAGATTAGGTGTTATGAATGTGGATAGAAAAGGAGTTGATGCTATTTGATGTGCCAAATGTGTATATAAAATAACATGAAAATCTAAGGCATGTGATGGACTAGTAGTTCCCGGCTCAAGATGTAACACCTTAGACTGTAAATAATGAACCTCTTGCATAAGGGATTGTACATCTGGAGAGGATAGACTAGCCATAGGAAGTGTATCTACCACTGATGGTTTTCAAGTTAAAATAGGTTATTGTACAAGCTAAGCTACCCAAAATGTATGTGTAATAATATTATTATTTGGGGATGTAGAAGATTGACCATTATTTGATTTATTTTTTATCCCCATTATGGCTTGAAGAATCTATGCATGATCATGGGTCTATTCCCAAAGTCTATCTCTAAAACTCTATAAAATATCATCCTTATTGAAAATAAGATTTTCATTGTTAAGTGGGAGGAGAGCATCTTGATTCCTAACTTGTGTATTATTTTGATCTTTATTGTATTGCTCATCTTATAATTTAAGATTTGAGTATGAAAGAGTGATATGCACAAATTTTATAGGTGTAGATATATATACATGATGAACACTAACATATTATGAAGACTTTGTACATGTAATTTGAGTTACCAATAATGTGACCTTTTCACTTAATAGCTTATTTAGATTATATAATTATGATATTAGCTTGCTCATACTAATAATTTGATCCCTTAGAGTCTCACAAGTGTAAACCTTGGTTTCTCTTTATTGAACATGTAGGCACACACCCTATAGGGGGGAGGTGGAGGCATGGATATGTTGTGTATGAGTATTAGTAATAATAGTATAGACTACATCATCTCATGGAGGAGTGATAGTATGGACCTAGTTAGAGGGAAAGTAGCTATCACCCTCATGGAGATGAAGAGGAGAAGGAGTTTCTTTCCTCTATATAGGATATGAAATTGAATTGAAACATAGCTTTAGGGTATGAAATTAATGGATTAAGTCCAATAAACTATATTATAATTGATCCTCTATGTATGTAAGGATTTTCTTATTAATTTAATTCCACATAAGAGAAATATAACATGCTATAGTTAGAAAGAAATATGCCATACATTTTAACTGATATAAAGCATCATGTACATGTGTGTTTATGTCATCTTTTAATTTATTCCAAATGAAAGGAATCAAGCATGCAAAGGAAGCTATACAAATTTATATTAAAAGTGATAAACATCATCTATCATTGTTATCATGATTATATGAAATATAAATAATAAGATATAGGGGCCTAAAATCTGAGAGTGGGTCTTAGAAGGTTGGAAACATAAACCCTAAGGTTATCTAGGGTTAAGGTTTTTGAAATATTTGAAGTAAGTCAAGTTCACCAAATGATTTAAATTTTTAAGACTTATGGAGTTTAATCCATAGATTTTTAAAGAGCTAAGTATAGTAAATTAGGGTAGAAATATGCAATAAATACAACCATTGATCTGTAATAGAATTGACTTAATTTGACCTTTCTAAAATAGCAATAAATAATGTAAATAATAACTTATCTAGAAAAAAATTGAGATGGGAGATCTGGAGGTTGAAAACTAAGGTAGAGGTTGGTTTGAGTGTTACAAATAAGACCCAGGTGTCAAAATCCTTCTTAAATAGTAGCACCTTAACTGGACAATAGTATCATGTTAGGCTAGTGTACCTATTTTGGTAGTAGTGTCTTCTATAGAAAACTATTCTAAGCTTTTGAGTACACTTGTGTATGTGTCTATAAATCCTATTATTATGTGCATGAGTTCTAGATATTTGTATATGACCTATTTTGACTAATTTTATGAGTAAACCCTAATCCTCCATGTTGTTAAGGAATCTAGTTGATACAACTAGTAAAGTGTGTTATTAGTGGGGTAGGTTGGACATCCTCAACACCCCACTATGATGAGAGTTGCCTACATACCAATATCATAAATAGGGATCAAGATCAATTTAGTTCTCCCCACCTAAGTAATGGTGCAGGTGCAAGTGAAGCTAGTGTGATTATAGACATGAGTGCTTTAAATGTGCTTGAGACTATAAATCTAATTAATTTGAGCTTAGGAACATTGTAAATTATAGTATCTAGAAGTAGGGTATAATAGGGATTAATAACCTTAATTTTGTATAACTTATTCTACATTTGTATGTGTAATTTGCATCTAATTTCCATCTAATAGTTAGAGGGATAAAAGTCATGTATATATACTACTCTAGTGATTTTTTGGGTGCTAAAAGAGGTCTAGGCTGACCCTAGGTAGTTTAAGATTTGAAAAGATATCCATTTGTGTAAAAATGAGGGAAATAATAGTAGTGCCAAAATTGGGACACTAGTTCTATGTGGCGCTACTGTCCCTATTATGTCACTAGTGTCTTTGTGGTAGAACCTAAGGCAAGAAGGACCAGATATAAGAGTTAGAGTCTGAGACTGGTTAAGGGATATCTATGGATACATGTGGCCTACATTAAGGATAGATAAGTGTGAAGATAGGCTCTAAGATAGGTCTAGGGCTAAGTTAGGGATGGGTGGTGTCCAGTAGCACTCTTAGCACTCAAGTGTCATTTTTAGGTGATTATAATATTTATGATTAATAATATATTATTTTAAATATATAATGTAATATATTATATTAAATATAATTTAATATAATATATTATTAATAATATCTATGTATATTTTATTATACTTATTAATTAATTATATAATTTATATTATATATAATATATATTTTTTACTAGAAAATGAGGCTTGGCAGGTCCCCCACCCATTTTATTGATTCCAAAGAAAAGCGTACAATAAACCCAAAACAAACAAAAGGATAAACCAAAAAACCCAACAAGTAGAAAGCTTCCACAGAAAACTCTAGACTTGGGGTCTAAAACAACATGAGGGTACAAGCTACCTTTAAACTAAATCCCTCCCTTTCCCTTCACTATGAGAATTCAAAGTCCTCAAGGATGGTCTAGGTAATACACACCCTTTCTTTTTATTCCCAAAAAGTTTCCATTACTCATTGCCTTGTGCATCCCTTAATTTTATCATGCCAAGAGTTGGAGGTCCATTAAAGGCCACTTTATACTTTTCATCCATCATTATAGAGCCAATAGTTATAACATATTTCACACCCTTCTCCACTACTACCAGTGAATGAACATGTATTTTAGGTTCTTTCACTTCATGCATCAACAATTTTGTGTTGGAGGTTTTAAAAAAATTTAGACGGGAAGGTAGAGAATCTTTCCACTAAGATGATTCCATTTTATATTTAGAGCTTCGATAATCTATATATAAATGTCTAATTTCAAAGCATTTCCAACATATGAAGGGCATACCCTCAAATTCTAGAGATTGTGTCCAGTAGTGATCCTTGACGTTTATTATGATATTGGATGGAATTTATTGAGTTGTATCCAGGGAGACCAAGATGCGTGCAAATGAAGTATGGTGGAAATTCATTGTAGATGCATCTACTACCACTAACTCACCCAAGGTGTTGTCAATGGTTGAGAGATAAGTAATAGACCAAAATTGAAGTGGAAGGTGCAATAAATGAACCTAGACTTACCTAGTGGTAAGGGTTTTTGAGAGGGGGTTGAAAGTTGAAAATTAGGGTTTCAAAAAGATAAGATGTTGGTACCATCTCTAGGATTTATCTTGAAAAACCTTATTTTGATTCTTCATATAGTTAAAACCTACAATTAAAAAAACCTTTAGCATAGGTGTAGATTTACAAGCTATCACTTATGAGTGGTTTTCAATAACTTTAGAACCATTTGTGTAACATGGAGAGACTTGGCCAGAATCTATGAAAATGGAATATAAGTCCACTAATAATAAACCAATCCTCATTTTTTAACACTTATTCAATTATGTCATCTTTTAAGGAGTTGCAAGGATTATTTGCAACAAAATTCAAGGGTTTAGTTTCATTTTTACCCCTTCATGAGTCAACCTCAACAAAGGAATCCACTTATATAGCTTTGGGGGAGTTACTAGAAAGGAATGAAAGGCTATCCAAAGCCAACCCCAATACCTTCCTCTAAAGATTTGATGACCAACTACTAGAAAGGACTGAGCAAATCACTTTCCTTTTATTGCATCCCCATCTTAGTTTATAATTTACATAATATATGATTAGATATTTATTATTAATATATATATATATATATATATATATATATATATATATATATGTATGTATGTATGTATGTATGTATGTATGTATGTATGTATGTATGTATTTATATATAAACAATATTAAATATTATTAAATAAATACTGTATGTATTTATTTAATATTATATATAACAAATATAAAAATGAAAATGGTTGGATTTCCAATGTTTCCAAACCATGTAGACTCTTATTTTGATTATTTTAATATAATGGAAAAATTACCTAAGTTATTTGACACTTGTTCATTGTATATACTTTGTGTTACATGTATCTCCATTATCTCCCTAAAACCTAACATGTGTAATGATGTAAAATACAAATTATTGAAATCAGATCATGGCAAAAAAATTGTGTTTGTTGTTATTGTTTTTTTACGATGAGATCAATGAGGGAGGAAACGTAGAAACAATAAATACATCTTGAAATAAACCATTATTTATGTATTATACTAATTTATTATTTCTTTGTTGCCATGCTTATGTTACAAATTTTGGGTTTTAGGGAAAGATACCATTTATACACAAATCTAGGGATCCAACTATGCCAATGCTTTTGGACATTAAACCCTTTAAGGTGTACACGTTCACTTTCCAAATGCATAAATAAGTTATAAAATTATAGTCAAGTGCTTAATAAATTAAAAATGGCTTTGCACCTAGTTAAACAAAAAGATTAAGTGGACATATGCATGTGTCTAGGGTACCCTAAATAGTGCTATAATTTTCAATTCATTTGCACTCACATTAGCTAAATGAAATAGAGTATTCCATATAATAGTATCATTTCATGGCATAACATATAAGGAATGTAGCCTAAGTAATATAAGCACCCACCTTGTCAAATTTTAATAATAGATTTACACAACCAAACTCATGTAGACTATAAGTGGAAGATGTGTCATAGACTACAAGTATTAGTATATTATATTAATATATTAACATGTTATCATAGATAATCAAATTTGCTCATGAATATTTAATAATGTTAGTTTTGTCCCACATTTACCTTAATTGAATTAAACACTTAAATTGGTTCTATTTTTCCACCTTACTCTATCCTAAGTACTTGTACAAACCAATGCCTTTTAAATTTTTTGTTTACTAAAAAAATATTCTAAATTTATAAAAACTAATCAAAATAGATATGTACAGACATGTCAAATCCTCGAGATCAAATGTTACCCTTTTAGGATAAAAGTGACCAAGATGGGTCGAGATTGCAAGTCAATTTAACCTTTATGGTTCGATCATGTCCCTCTATAAAAAAATGAATCTTTTTGAAATTTAAAACCTCCCTTAAAAATTGATCTATATTTATAGGATAGGTGGCATGAGGTTACACCCATTTGAATTGTTATAAAAGCACATCTAAGCCACCTATTCTACCACTTGTAATTTCATTATTGAGGCACACATACACTATTATGAATTGAGAACACTTCCCAATTATTTCCAAATTTGATTTTATTAACTTAAATCATCCCTTATCCAAGTCATGAGCTTATTTTATCTAAGTCAAACAAAGCATTATCAAATATTCAAGCCATCTTTAGATGCTTACATGTAGCGAATAAGAATTATGCACCAAGCACTCTAGGTGAGATAACTATGTGGCCTTGATTCCATTTTTAGAGTACTCTAGATATGTTGGTAATGTAAAATCATCATGGGGGTAATTAGGGTAAACTTAGGTCATTACACTGCCCCCTTTCCTATTGAATTTTTCATCTACCATAAAACCTAGTGGGGTTTCCACCTTAAATAAGTAATTTATAGGTCATATGCACATAGACAAAGGTTAAATTTATGAATACAACATAGGTCATGATCAAACCACAAAGGATAGTAATGGTAGTCTATTCTAATTATTTCAAGTTAGTTCTAACCCATAATAGTGACAATTCTTGTTTCAGTTGCACATATATAATTAGTATTGAATTGATAATTCTAGCCATCTTATAGTTACACATAGTCAACTTAATAGGTAGTAATAAAATAAGTCTTATTTGTGTTTTTCATAGTTGTATTCTTTCATTAATTAGTGCTTTGTCCATTTTATTGCTTTAATTATGTAAGCTACAAGTCATTTACAAAATTTTATACCTTTCAATTCATTTCATCATAATTAGAGTTAATATAATGTCAAATAATTCTAAATTTTGATAAAAATAATTATTTAAGTGATAATATGTTAATCGAGAGTGCATTATTAAAGGGAAAGGGGCTAATATTATGATAATGTGCAGTCGATAGTTGGAAGAAAGATGGACAAGTTGACAGAGTTTGATAACACATAACACGTGTGGTAATTGCTAATAGTTATAACATCTATTTACAAGTGGATGTTGTGTAAATATTCTTATTTAACCATCTCTATGTGTGTTTTATTTTTTTACTTTTTGCTACTATCCCCTTGATTTTTTTTTATTCTTAATTTTTAATGAATTATCAATGTTTTTTATTTATTTATGAGTTTGAACTAGTAGAGGTACATTTTTTGGATTTATTGGTAAATCTAAAAATGTCCCACATTACTAATGTATTGAAGATAAAGTGTAAGTCCATTGTAAAATATGTGAGTTTTATGATTGTTCAATGAATGAGGGAGAGTATTAACAATAACATACAAGGAGTGTGACCAAGTCAATTGAATTTAAATAAGTTCTCACAAATATTTATGTTCTTCTCCACATTCTGTGAAGAGCAGTTTCAATACATGTTTTTATTGATGAGGACAATTTGAATGTTTGGTGTCTTTATGAATTGCACTATCTAGATATGAGTAGGAGATACAAAATATGGAAAAGAAACAAAGGTACTATTCAAAATTTTACCCATTTTAAATAAACATTTGATTAATATTTTTCAAATGCTTTTACTCATCAATCGATGCTATGCACTTGGATTGAAGCTATTACTTTTGGTTAATTTTTTATTAGTGAAAAAGTTCATTTACATAGACTTTAATTATTATTTAGTTTTTTATCATTCTTCCATTAGTCATGAGTTCAAATCTCAATAAAGAGTTGAACATGTTATTCAATTTACACAATTATGTTAAATGCATAATGATAAAAAAAACTTATGTAAATTTCACCCTTTCTAGATAATTTAATTTATTTGCCTTATATATTTATCACAATATTTTAGATAATTCTCTTTTTTAAATAATTATATAGTGTGCATTATTTGCATTTATATTTTTCCTTTGGTTTAGTCCTAATAAATTTGAACTTAATGGAATACTACAACTTACCAATATTTGTATCGATAATCCACCTTTTACGATCACTTTTAATTATTGGCCATGTGTCTTATTGTAAAAGGTTTAATTTTTTATAAGAAAATGGATTGCATCTAAGTTAGGGATTAACTACATGAATTGAATGTCTCGGATTTAACATGATATAAGTTGGTTAATTTTCATGTCATACCATCTATATGCTTAGATGTGTTTAAGAATATGTTTAACACATAAATGTTTAGACTAAAAAGTGGAAACACTTCTAGTGTGAATAAAATTTATTATTTTATGTTTTTCATTTTCTATTCTCATCCTTTATTACCAAATATTTTGGATGTTAACTCAAAGGGATTATCAATGTAATTCATTACTTTATGTTTTTCATTCTTTAATCTCATTATCCGTTATCAAATATTTTGGACGGTAGGAGAGGATTATCAATATAATTGATTATTTTATATTTTTCATTTTCTAGTCTCATTTTGTTACCAAATATTTTGGATGGAAAGAAAGGAGTTATTAATGTAAATCGGTACTTTATGTATTTGGTTCTTTAATATCATTCTCTGTTACCAAATATTTTGGATGGTAGGGGAGGGACTATCAATGTAATTCATTATTTTATGATTTTGATTTTCTAATTTCATTTTCCAATTATTAAATATTTTGGAGCATATATTTATTTATAATTTATTTTTATGTTAAGTTTTACCAATATAAAATTAACTTAGTAAAAACTTAATCTTGTATTTGTGTTAACTAATTGAAGACTTCCACAAATAATTTATTTACATTATTAATTTTTGTGATTTTTTTAGATAAATAAATGAGGGTTGAAGGGTCCCTCACCCAAAATAAATATTTATCCAAACCATCACTCGTTTACCTCATATTAAGATCCACAAGGGAATAAAAATGCCAAGACCTGGTTAAAAAAACCCAAAAATGGCTAAAAGAAAGACAAAAGCTCCAATGAGTTCCCAAGAAAGCCAAAGGATAACAACATAGCTAATGACAAAAACCTAAACATACTCAAACCATAAAAAATAAGGAGCTTTCATCTTTAAAAACTAGAGATCACCAACATTATCAATCTAGGGACCAAGGAAAGGTCAAAAGACCCTAACCTCAAGATCCCTCAAAAAAAATTATATGGTGAGAGTGAAGACTCATAGAGGGTGAATCCAAGATAAGTCACCCCCTTTTTTTTGAACTACTGTACACTCATCTAGAGTGTATAAACTATCTGGACCCTCAATAGAAGATATGTGATTACCAACTATAAGTCCTCCAAAATCATCATACTTATTAGTAATAGTCAACCCATAAAAACCTTTAGACCTATTAGCCACATTGATCCTCTCAATAATTGATGAAAAAGACTCCTCCACACTTAGTTTAGGGGTCTAAAGATTCACTGTAGGAGTACAATCAACATTCTTAGGATAGGGGATCCAAAGAAGAACTGAAATGTGATTAGAAACAACATCCTTCCACAAAAAAGAGTCCACTTTACACTTGGATAAAGAGCAAGAGGATGCCAAGTGACCAAGCATGAAGCACATAAAACATCTAAAAGGTAGGCCCTTATAATCCATAGATTGAATCCATCCATGGTCTTTAACCCTTAATTCAATGGAAGCTAGGAGATCTAACAAAATATATAACATAGTCAGAATCCATGTGAAGGTGATGCAAGAAAAGATAGAATTAGAAGCATCAATTGCCAACACATTTCCCAAAGACCACCAATGGCTGAAATACAAGAATCAACCTAGAATTAAAGTGGTAAGTATGGAAACCAAACCTAGATAGGTCTGACCATAATATTTTAGAGTAGAGGGTTGAAGTAAGGGCTCCAAGGTTTTAAAATGAGGATAGTCTAATCCCAAAACCAAATTTTAAAAAGAGACGCCTTATTTAGATCTTCCAAGCTATCAAAAATGACAATAAAGAAGCCCCTAGTGTAGGGGTAGATCTCCAAGGTGTCTTCTAGGAAAGGTTACATGAATCTAAGATCCACTAGTGTAGGGTAGGAAGGCTTAGATAAATACTATCAAATCTACAAATGAAACCCTGGGAGGTAAACCAAGCCTCATTTATAGGCACCTCTTCTGGAGTGCCTTCCTTAAAAGACACCCTTGGTGTGTTCTTTGTTGCTACAATAATCTTAACACTAGGAGGCTCAACCTAATCCTTTTGAAAGATTTCTTGAACAAAATTTTTGGGTATACTTAGAGGGGAAATGATGCAATACAATGTACCAAGAGCCCTACCACTATTAAGGTATCCTACAACCTATGCCCAAAACCCTAATGTGGCCTAAGTATGTCCTTACAATGTTATTGTTAATGGAATTGACACCCCTATTGAATTCAAAAATAACTAATACATTAGGGTAACATAATATATCAGAGGATCCATCTTTCCAAATGTGCTATCTATGGAGGGAGATAGAGCACCAGGAGATTCAGGGTAGATGGGTTTTGTGTGAAGAGAAACAATTTTTTTTGACATTTTTCCAAAAGGAAAAACCAACTATTTTTTTTTGAGAAATTTTATTAACATGTATTTAACTCATTTTAAAATGATCTTCATAAATATCATTGTTTTATTTTTTATATTTTAATAGATTTTTAAAATTTTCAATTTTTAGGTTATCAAATAATAAAGTGTTCATGCTATAAAAATTCAAGAATATGAATATTAGAAATTACCTTACCTATGGTTATTTGGGGTATAAATAATTAATATTAAAAAATATATCTTTGTTAATTATTAATAAGTAACCCATTTTACCCCATCCATTAAAGTGTTGTTTGATAAATATTTTTAAGCTAGGATTTTTTTAATGTTTTGTTTGTGCGTGTTTTAAATTCAATGAAACAATTACATATTACTAATTTTGTAAATATTTGGAATACTTTCCATATTCCTTAAAAGTTAGAGTTTTAATTTGATGGTCATATGATTGTATTTATATTTTTAAATCATAAAATACAACTTTTTTGATAGGTCATATTAAATATAAGATAAAATTTTAGATAGACTATCAAAAACTCTAAAAAACTATAATAGATTTATAGATTATCTTTATTATTTATTTAAAATATTATAAACTATATTAAAATTTGAAATGTAGTGGTGAATAAATAACCATTATCAAAAACATTATGACATGTAAAGTCTACTATCAAATTTAGTCCTTGAGATTTTATTGGTATCAAGTATCAACATTAAGTTTGTAGGTTCTATTCTCCATGATAACAAATATTGAATGTAATGGAATGTACTCAAAAGAAAATGTAATAAATGTCCAAAGTTACTTTTATGAAGTTTTGTATTTATAATATTTATTCTTCATGAAGTTTTTTATTTGTAGGATTTAATTTCACATCAAATAAAATGTAATGTTTATCCACAATTACTTGTTGGAAGGTTATATATTTTTATTTAACAAAATCTTAGAACCTGAATAATACAATAAAATAACATATAATTCATATTATTAGTTACATCACAATTATCATAAATAAGAAGTATTTCATCCTTTTATATAATATATTTTATGTACCTAAGATAATTAATAAATAATAATTTAAAATATTATTTAATCTATAATTCTATCTTCTCCATATCAATGACTAAATTAAAAATAAAATCAATGACAACATTATTTGATCTAAGAGAATCATAAACATTAATTTTAGTGAATATTAAGACTTTATATATAGAATGATACAATTAAAAGTAAAACTTACAACTATATCCTACATGTTACAATTTTATTTTATACAAAAAAAAATTGAGAATGTAAGACTTTAATAATATTATTTAGGAGTTGTTTATCATGAAGGAGCCCATATTTAATGGAAACTACAACTTTTGTAACATTATTAGAAAAATATGAATACTTTAGATTAAAACTTTTATAACATTTCCTATATTTTCAAATAATTCCACAATATGTAACTATTCCTAGATTACTTTTAGAGACTCTATCGATACAAAAATTATATTAGTCAAAATATAATTATAAAAAATAAGAGGGATAAGTAGACAAAATATATGTAACTTCACATTTTTTAATTGCATACCAAAGTAAGGGAAGTGATTTCCAATAATTTTAATATTTTCCATTGGAATACTTGTCTTTAGTCAAGATTTTTTTGTTTGCTATCATATCATATTCAATTATTTATATAATTATATTCCATATCATTTCGACAAGATAATAACTAATATGAGAGATGCAATTGTTTCACTTATTCCATATTTTTTAAAGAATAAAAAAATAACCCTTCCTCCATAATTCATTGAGGGTATTTGATTAGAGGGTTTGACATTTCCAATAATTATATGTTTCTTTAATTTGAGGATACTAAGAAGGTTTTTCCTACATATCAAATTTATATACATCCCATATTTGTTGGGAATGGTGATATTGAAATAAAATGTGGAGGCCATATTCACTATGGCTAAAGCATAATGGAAATTGAGAAGGGTTGTACATGCCTATTTTAATAAGCTAATTATGTGTTTATTTTTTATTTTGGTGGATTATCCATTGAAATATATAGATATTTCTGAATACACACTATTTTTCCATAATTGTAATTCAAAAGAATGGAAGACAATTTACCTCAATGAATATGAAGAAAATCATAATAACCATTGTATGTTGAATAAATTTTTGATGAAAAATAGCCCTTAAATAGCCTATTATTTTAATTATCTTATAAAATCTTTCAACTTTTGAAAATATTGAAGAAAAAATTATTTGAAAACATGGAGAGAGTTTGTGACCAACTATTAATAAGATTTAAATTTTTCAATGTTATAATGTGCCTTGATAACATAGTCTTTCATACAAATATAATTTGACTAAAAAAAAACATCTTTGGTTTTAGTAAGTGAAGGATTCCTAACTAAAATAAGATATTTATTTTAAGAGTTTCTCTAAAAACATTAAAGGTAACCATCCCAACTTATTTCCAAGTGAATTCTTGTTAGATAAAGATTTTAGCTTTCATTGTAATATTCTATATATAATATCAATAGGAAGCAATGACCAAAAGATCCATCTCATATATATTTTTACTATGAGAGATATATTTTCTAAATATGAGTACCCCAACTCCAAGCCTTAGTGAATCTCCCACTAAACTTAGTGACATATATGAACATTTTTTAACCTTCCCCCCCAAAAAAATCATTTATAACTTATCTTTTTATTGGTAAATGAATGTGGAAGAAAAAATATTAAGTGGTATTTATTATAGTTTTGATTTGATAAAAACCAATCAATCACATTTAGACAATCATTTTTTTATTCATACTTGAATAATTTCCATAAGTCAATCAATAATAAAATTCCAATTTGTTTTCTTAGGTATTTCCAAATACGTTTTGGCCATTAAATACTTTAAAAGAAATTCTTTGATAGGAAAATTCAATGTAGATGAAATGAGAGCACAATTTAAAGGTCCTACATTAATAAGATACACTTTAGATTTTTTTACATTATTATATAAGTTATATAGAACTTTAAAAATGGATGTCTCACTTAGTAGAAATATTTTTCTTCTTTATTTGTACCTTTTCCCAACATAAAAGAATCAACAATGAACTAAATATTTATGATCAAGGGTAAATTGTTGTGAATGTAAAGCCCATGAACCAAATCATTTTCTAATATTTTTAAAACAATCTACTAAGTCATTTAAGTCCTTTTTATTCTAAGATAAAAATAAAATGGGATAATGGATTATTTTGTAGAATTTCTCTTTAAATTTTAAAAAATGAGAATGGAGAGGGGCTCCCATTGATTAGGACTATAAATGTTTAAGATGTTACATATTTAAATACCATTTCAATCCATGCATTATCAAACTAAAACCTTCAAAGGGTAATTTATAAATAAGTCTAGGATAAAGTATCATATGCTTCAATAATATCCAATTTGATAAACGTCCCCACTTGTTTACTATTTTTGACTAAATGATTAATTTTATTGGTGATAAAAATATGATCAAGAATCTATCTTGCTTTAAAAAATCCCCCATGTTTAAGTAAAATTAGATATCCTAATATGTTAATAATAATCTTGGTAATGGTCTTTTATACTAGATTGCAAAGTGAAATCAATCTAAAACCATCAAATTAATTAAGTAGTATTTTTTTTTATGTCAGATTAAAAGATGTGTTAATAATATTAGAAATCACTTGATTCTTGAATTGACTGTAGAAGATCATATTTGATAATATCTAAATACTTATAAAAAATCAATAGGTAATCCATTAAGTCAATGGGTCTTCACCTTGCTCATCAATAAAAATGCTTATAATTATGCTATTATAATTGGTTTCATGAGATGATGAAATTATGTTATGAAGATGTCAATTTAGGAATACAAACTATTATAATCTCAAAAATAGTTTTTTTCCCATCATTTTCATTTGATCAAATCAAATTAAAATAATAACAATGGAATTCATTCTTAATATCCTATAATTTGGTCACTAACAAGTTTTTTAGTGTTTTTATAGAGGATATCCATGTAGATGACCTTTGATCAAGAATCGTGTGATGAAAAAATGTGGCATCCCTCCCCTATCTTGAATCCATTTCCTCTTGATTTTTTCTTCTAATAGTTCTCTTATTTTCATTTAAGACCAACCAATTCATTTCTTAGATATTTTATTTCATCATAAAAGGATGATTATAATGAGTGGGTTTTAATAGAGGTCATGAAATTCTAGTAATTTGAAATGTTCTCGTATTAAAATTCCCTGAATTTTAATTATAATTAATTCTAAAATTCACATTCAAATATCAAAATAACACATACAACATGGGATATTTAAAATGCAATTATATTTTTATCTTAGTCATCTGATAACATAAAATAATACTCAAAAAATAAGTGTTGAAACAAAAAATTACTAGAATAAATAAACAATTTATTTTTGGCTACCAAAACAACCATCCAAAAACCTGCTCTAATGGTAGCGATCTACCTATAAATGGTACACAGATTCTCAAAAGTAGTTATTTATCTCTTACATGGTGATCCATTATATAATAGTCCTTGCATGGAAGTAAATAGGGCTTGGCCGATCCAATAACCCTCACCTAATTTTAGAAACTATTAAACCCTTCCAACTAATTGAAATACTAAAAATAATCTAATTGTCTACCCAAATGTGATCTATGTATGAAATCACCAATTATGTATGGGAGGGTTTACATCCTCTAATGAAAAATATAAACTTGAAGGGTTTGCATCTTCTATATCTAAATACAACGGAAGGTTTTTATCCTCAAATGTAGAAGTTGGAAGCAAATGCTCAAGCTCAAAATTGATGTAATAAATAAGATGATCCCAAATGACCCCCAAGACCCTATTTTATAACATTTTATGTCCTTTTTCCCCATGTTGACCTCTTACTTTACTTTGATAAAGTACAGTTTTATTTTGGCTTTTCCCTTTTCTTTTATTCCTAATAATAATAAATTAATATTAAGTTGTCACTTTTTAATAAAATAAAAAATAAATAACTTAGACAATCTAAAATATTAATTTTATTATTTTTCACTTTATGAGAAAAAGGAGACATGACATACTTAGTTTCAAATTCATATTTCTAATGAAATATGTTACTAAAGTATTTCTTATTCCATTATCTCAATTTCCCTTTCATATTTAAATTGATATCCAAAATAATAGAATTGAGATCATAGAGCGATTTTATCTTCATTCCACTAATTTTGTATCATTTCATATAGTTGATGATCACTAAGCCACATATTTTGAAATAAAAAATGCTTCCTTCCCTTGAATTGAATGTGATTTATGTGAAGTAATAATGGGAAATGAGAAGGAAAGTGCTAAAAATAATATGAATGTCTACCAAGTATTTTTGTTGCATTAACTGATGAGTGATGAGAAATATACCCAGAAGCTTGTCAATATATTCATTTATTTTATTTTTGTGGATCAAAGTCAAATTGCCATTATTTTGGGATATGTCAATTATTTGCGTTATTTGACTAAATTAATTGAGATAAAAACTAGATCTATCAAGGCAACAAATGCCCATGGAAAATTTTAGTAGATAATATTCATAATTTGGTTATATCTAGATTTTTTAAAACAAAAAATTATCTATTTTTTTCACGTCAAATTATACAACACTTTGCCAAAAAAATCATACACATTATTATTTCCTATGCAATTTCTAAATGGTTTATAGGCCAATGGGTTTTATGTATTGTATCGCTAGCAATTTTAGGTTCAAGTTTTATAAAATGCATTATACTTCTAAACATTCTATGGGCCCTTAAATCACATTTGTAAAAACATAGAAGGTAAAATTTTAAATTTCTTTAAATTCACCAATTATACCTAACCTTAAAATGTTTTATAGATATTCATATATGTATACTTAAAATTAAGCACTATTTTCCCATCCTTGTGACAACATTATTTGACAAGTATAAAACAATTGAATAAATAAGTGATTCAACATATAAATAATTCAAGAATTTATATCTTCAAATCAATAAATATATTGATCACAACATTGTAATTTATAACTAATAAGTAAATATATTAATCCAATTCAATAAACTTACATTATTGTACTTTAAAACTTATATTTTTTCAAAACTTAATTTTATAGCTAAGCTTCACGATTTCACCCCCTATAATATTTTTATGATTGTTTCTAAAATTTTAAATATCTATTAACTTTTATTATATTATGATTCTTTTCTAGGCTTGTGATGTTATTCAAAACATGTGATGCCTTTTTAGAGCTCAAAATCTTTCCTAGGAATCGAATGGTTTTCTAAGCATGTGATGGTTTTTCAAACCTATGATGCTTTTTCTAGGCCAATGAAAATTTTCCATGCATGAGATGATTTTATAGGATTGTGATTATTTTATGATCTTATGATGCTTTTCCCAGTCTATGATGGTTTTTTAGGCCTGCAACAATTTTATAAGCTTGAAATGATTATCCAATCCCTCAATGTTTTTCTAACACTATGATGATTATTATTTATAAAGAATTTTATTTCCTATATATATATTTATTCTTATAGATCTTTTTATTTATTTTGTAGGTCTTGGTGTTAAATTTTCAAAAAATAAAATCACTAAATTATAAATATTTATCAAGATTTTTTGTTAAAACCACTATAGGCTCATTACAAAAAAATGTGTAATTAATTTTTAAATTTAATTACAATGTTCACAAGATAATCCTAGTTTCAAGTTTTAATTCACACACTATATATAGTTGAATGTAATATCCTAAAAGTAAAATTACATAAATAATAGATGTTAATTAATCCACTGATTAAACATGATAAATTTTTCATTTATTGCCTCAAAAGAGGTCTACATAGTTCATGAATTGTAAACAAATGTTACAAATTCAATATACCAATAAAAAAACTACTTTAAAATGAACAAGATCAGAATTACATCCATTTATTAATAACTAAAAGTTAAAGCCACTATTGTGTACAAAAATTAAATATTAAATATACAACTACCAAAAGATACAACTATTTATACAATAATATTACAATTAAAATTTATATAACAACTCTTTAATTTATAAATTATCCATGAGTAAGTAATGATATTGGTTCATATGCAACTATGGAGAGGGAGAGCATCATCTGGGCACTTTTCTTTTGACAAAACATCAATGGTACCTGACACACCTCCCCACTTGGAGTGGCCCTTCCCTTCAGAATGGGTAAATAATGGTGATGCAAACATCAATAGAGCATCCATAATAGTATTTATACTATCCTTATCACATGAAATAGTCATACAAACCATAGAATGCATCCTCTATCTAATATGACTTCACATATGTATGTAAATTAGATAGTACAATGAATAGATAATGTATACAGTTATAACATTACTATTAACTATTTTGACAACAAGTTAAAATAATTCAACCCCCTTTGGTACAAAATTTGATATAGGGGTCTATTGGGATGTAATAGGGTGTGTCATGGTCCTTTTGATGTCATTTAATGTGCTATTAACCTTGATCATAGTCAAATTTAGTCCTAAGTCATTTCATGTCACTGTAAGGTCATTATTTGAGCTATTAATGAAGGTTGTATAGTTTTCCAAGAAATAAAAGTGTTTCAAACTATTTATCAACATCCCTCATGTCAGATTATTATTATTCATGTCATTTCTAAATGAAAAACTTGAAGGTATTAAGTCAAATCAAGAAAATAGTTAGAAAATAGGAAGTTTTGGTAATTATACAACCTATGCAAGTGTTTTGGCATGTGGGGGAGGTTTTAAAATGAATATTTAGATTAAATAAGTTAATTCCATGCTTTATCTACTTTTTAAGTCTCAAAATTATCCTAAAATAGTTTCACTTCTCCATCACTCTTCTTGGCATGTAGAATTGGTCAATAGGTTTTATCATGGTTGGTATAGATAACAGGAGTTGTTTCAAGTAAAATTCCTATGATGGGTGTTATAAAACTTAGTATACTTAATATTCATGGTATTATTTCAAGGTTTGGTAAAACAAGCTTTTTGAACCATTATTTACAAGTTGACTGCTCCTTTTTGCATATTTATTCCCACACCCTATAGGTTTTCTCCTTGTTTGAACTAGTCCATACAAACCAATTGATGAAAGTTATTTTATAAGATGTGAAAATCCTTATTTCATGTTTTATATATTTTATTACATGTGTGGAGTTGAATTGATGAGCCAAACACCTCAAGTTGTTAGTTGAGATCATTAATGGAGTTACAGGCATGTTCCACAATTTTAGAGGTTTTCCTTTCCTATAGTGGTTTTAAGTAAAATTATGTTGATGTTTCATGCTTATAATAGTCATGGAAATCACCCTATCCTTCCAATCTTGGTCCTAAAATCTAACATCTTGAGGGAGTAACATAGTTAGCTCTCTGCATATATTCACTTATAATCATGGTGAATGAGGTGTATGAAGGTTTTGAGAACATTCATGGAGAGTCAATGATGAGTTTAAAGAGGTTTTACACACTCTTAAAGAATTAATAATCAACATGATATTTAAAGTGATATGTAATAGACTATGACAACTAATTCAACTCTATACATAGTCCTACACCATTGATGTACACCTATAGGTGCCCTACAAGAGGCTAATCGCATTGGAATGAGGACATAAGAAATGATTTTAGGTATTTAAAAGTTAAAAAGATCAATTTAATATTGATAATAGGTCTAATATGGGTTATATGGCCATACACTATGCACATTTTTCATATCTTATCCTCACTTCCCTCTGACCCACATATGCATCTACATGTGGCTCTCATAGAGGCCTGAAGGTGTTGCATGGAGAACTTGATCATGTTATAGACCTTCATAGAGGTTTAAAAGTTAAGTAATGTCATAAAAATCAATGGTGAAACCATAGAGTGGTAGGAAGACTTGAAGAGTCATGTTCATATGTGGAGGAAGAGTTTCAAGGATCTATTACCTTAAAAACTCCAAAACAGGGCCTTGTCCATTCGTTGTGCTATCATATAATTAGGTGAAATGGAGTCTATATTAATTTAAATGCATCCTTCATGAATCCATATCATAGAAGTGATTCCTTAACCAAAAAGAGCGGATTTTTGACTCCAATAAGTGATGTAGAAGAAGCCTCCATTCTAGACATTATTTCACTTTAGGTTTTTAGTGTTCTCTATAGTGCTTTGAAATTAAAATGATCTCATAGTCCAAAGTAGAATGATAGAAGCATATCTCCATGGAAAATAACCCTATAGAGTTAAAAAGGACACTAGTGTTTCAAATAACATCAAGAAGAGTTGAAGTATAAGGTATTGACCTATATCATCATCTACATGTGTATCCTTTCCTTGAAAAAGTTCACCTATAGTTTGTGTTGACCCAATTTTGCCCCTCAGGCAAAATCTCGGTCACCTCTTACACCTGCTTTGCATGGCCAGTCATTTCGGGTTGCAAGGTCCACCTTCAGGATTCAACAGCTCCATTTCAGAGCATTGGCTCATTGGCCTAGTTCATTGGCATTCAGCAGTAGCAAGAGGCAGAGTCTTCAAATGCTCACGCAAGGAGAGAAGAGAGAAAAAAACCGGGGCATTTCGACACTTAGCAAAAAAGGAAGGGCAGACAAAATGCAGAGGGCGGTAGAATCACCACCCACTACAAGGGTGGGTAAAAGGAGACCCACTTACAAACAATGTAGAGGGCGGCAAAATTGCACTGCCCAAAACACAAAGGAGAAAAAGGAAAAGGCCTTCTAACGTCGGCCGACGTCGGCAAAACTGCCGCTGTCGGCATCCTACATCGACCGACGTCGACATAACTGTCGCCATCAGCAGCTTATCGGCCGACGTCGGCATAGAAGTCCTATATGCAGTCCACTGCAGCGGGTGGCAAATTCACCACCCACAATATGATGGCGGCAAAAAACACTTGCAGTACATAAGAAAAAACCTGCCCAGCCACTGGAGGAGAGGACCAACACGCAAAACGAGGCAACAAGCATGGCCTTGGCAGACTTGTGATGTCATCTATAGTGTTTTTCACTCTTTTTAATGAGACTCCTCTTGGCTTTTCCCTATAAATAGAGTAGACTTGTTCATTTATCAGGATCTTCCCCACTTTTGTAAAGAGCACTGCTCTCTAAATTTTCCACCTAAATCAATAAAAGATAGTTTTACCTCTATTTTGGATGGATCTTTTTATGTATGCATTGAATGTTAATCTGTGTCCAGTCATTGTCTCTTGATGCTCTCACAGGTTCAACACCAACAAACCTGCGATCTACAAAGGGCCACTGTCTGCTGCTACCAAAAGTAGAGTTCTGTTTTGGAGGTATAAAATAGGTGAGGTCACTTATAGTGTGTATTTCTCAGCACCTTGGTGAGTCCCTGTTTCTTGTGCTTTCCATAAGAACCTCCCTGTCATCCCAGAGACCTGGTCTTTTCTGCTAGATCTGAGTGTATGTATGTTTTTCCCTGATCCTGAGTGTGGATGTGGAATGTCAACCTATTTTTGGTGTATCACCTCTTTTAGAGTAGGGTGTTTGTTTTCATGCTTTTTCTCTCTCTCTTTTCATTCCCCCCAGTATACCTATATACCTATATTTTTGTGCTACCTGAAACAAACAAGATACATCAGAGGGAACTAGCCCATATCTAGAGACTCTCCTCTCCTGCTTCACCATCCCACAGGTGAGAGAGGGGTTTCCATGTTGCAGGGAGAGGGCAGGAATCTATTTTCCTGCCGCAGGGTGCACTTTCCAGCGTCAACAGTTTTGGCACACCCGGTGGGACCATAAGTTTTTATAACGTAGTAAGGTTTCAGGATTGATGCTGGTCCTGTTATAACAAATCAAGTTTCTTCAGCATCTAGCGACTCTGAGTTAAATCTGCTGGTTAAGCAGCCTGGTGCCACCAAAAATCATCTATTTCTTGTATGTATTCTTCTTTTGCAAAAAATCATGGATTTTGTTCTCCTTCATATAATATCGATCAGACTCAAAATATTTATGGAATCCCCTCAAGTAGCTCTCCTAGTTGCCCTACAACTATAAGGGAAGTGGCGTTGGAATTTGAGAAGCAGACAAAAGAAATCGACAGATTGGAAGAGCAACACAAGTATCAGCAGGAGCTGATGTATAAAGAGGAGTGCTTGTTTAGGCAAGCACAAGCCGTACAATCCATGAAGGAAGAGGTGCCAAAATGGAGAAATCCATCTTTTCAAGGCAGCCAGCCTTGCATACCCCCTCCTAACCTAAAGAAAAACCCCTCTTTTGCACCAAATCCATTTTACCAAATTGCACTTGCTCACTCCAACTCATCAAATACTGCTCCTCCCAATCCCGTGCGCCTGGCCTTCTAACACCAGAGGGTATCAAAGCAACCTCCCATGGAAATCAAGCTTTTCAACTCCTTAGATCAGGGTTCTTCCATTGAGAAAAATACCACCAGCCAGCACGTCCCTCTTCTAGAGGCTCCTCCAACATCCCAACAGTGTTTTCCTTGCATTCCTCAACCTCCCCAAGTTTTCCAGCATGATGTGCAAATTTCAAGTTGGAGGAAAGAATGCGAAGGACCAGCTCAGAGCTTTAGAGAGGATCATGCTAGCCACCTCCAAGAAACACTCTTCTAAGAAAACCTAGCCAGACAGATTGAAGACTTAGAGGCTAAGATGAAGCTACTCCTTGAAAAGGAGTTAATTTTTTCAGACCTTGCGGAAGAGCCTCAGGACCTCATGGAGAACAAAGTTGCTGCCTGTTCACAGGAGCAGAATTCAAATTCAGAGATCCTAAATTGGGGGAAGACAGTGGAATCATGGGGCAGCAAAGAGGAAGAAGAAAAGTAAGGTTTTTCTCAAAACTTTGAAGAAGCTGAAGCTGCGCCTGCCTGTGATGATGCTGGCAGCCTCCAGGAAAAGCTTTTCCAAGAAGATCTAAGTAGGAGAATTACAGAGTTGGAGTCTAAAAAGAAATTCCTCAGCCAATGTGTGGTGGATGGTTCAGACCAAACAGTGCATTTCATGCCTGAACACACCCCACCTACACATTTCCAAGAGAGTTATCAGGCCGTCCCTGATATTGATGAAGTGTTTACCAAGTGGAAGGAGGAGAATCATTTGATTCTAGCTCAAGGACTGTTTCCTCTTCCACCTGCTTTCTCTACTTCACCCCTTCTCGAGGAAGAACCTATTTTGTAAGAGGTAGGAGAGGAACAAAAGATCCAATCTATAGTCCTTCAGGAGGCTATTATGAGCGATAATGAAGAAGAAATCATCATTGATGCTCCTTGTGAAGACCTTACCAGCAGTGGAGAAGATGCAGGCCTTGCGTATATGCAGATGTTCCAGCAATTTGAAGAGGAACAAATGCATGGTAAGCTCTCTCCTCCTTTATTTGATGAACTTCCTTGTTGTATTGATGAGGATGACTACATGGAAGAACCTAAATTAGAGGAGGATCAGGAGAATATTCTTGAAAATCTAGAGAGCCTGATCAGCAAAGAGGAAAAGGAGAAGTCTGTCTTTGTGGAGGAATGCCTTGAAGAACTGAGCTTTAAACAGGAAAGTGAAGTCTTGTGGGATGAGCAATCATTTTTTGAGCCCATTTTAGACATCACCACATTCACCCTTCTTCAAGAAGGCCAAGAGGAAGCAGAGGATGAGTCTGACAGAGTTTTCAGCGAGGTAGAGGGGAACGAATCGAACCATGATACATTGTAGAAGGAATGTGCAGATCATAAGGCTTATGGCGATGGGCCAACAGCCATTGATTTCTTGGTGAGGGGCACCAATTTCAGGGACTAGCATTTAAAAGGCCTCCAAGGACAATCAGAGTACGTATATATCAGAGGCATTTTTGAATATCCACTCGATTCTCAGCCAACTCAGGTGACAGGCAAGAAGAGCAAGTCACCATCTCTCTTTTTCTTTTAGCTACTTGCCTGTCACGATAAGTCTCTTCACCAGGAAGGAGACTTAAGAAATTTTCCTTTCGATCAAAGAGGGATACGAACATTCTTGGTTAGATGTATATAATAGTTTGCTTTCAGTTGTTCTTCCTATTTTCCCTCAGTGCAGTTTGCACAGTTAGTTGTTTTTAGGCTTGTATGTTTCCCTTCATTTATGGGGGTAAATTCTGTGTATTTAATTTCGGGATCTTCAAAGCTATTGTGAACTCTTTTCAAAGTTACCATCTGACTCCACACCCAATGGATATTCAAAGGCAACTGGGTTCTAAGCATAGCAGGCACGCTTACCCTGTGAGTCGCTAATTTGTTGACCCAATTTTGCCCCTCAGGCAAAATCCTGGTCACCTCTTACACCTGCTTTGCATGGCTAGTCATTTCGGGTTGCAAGGTCCACCTTCAGGATTCAACAGCTTTATTTTAGAGCATTGGTTCATTGGCCTAGTTCATTGGCATTCACAGTAGCAAGAGGCAGAGTTTTCAAATGCTCACGCAAGGAGAGAAGAGAGAAAAAAACTGGGGCATTTTGACACTTAGCAAAAAAGGAAGGGCAAAAAAAATGCAGAGGGCGGCAGAATCGCCACCCACTACAAGGGTGGGTAAAAGGAGCCCACTTACAAACATGCAGAGGGCAGCAAATTTGCCACCCAAAACACAAAGGGAAAAAGGAAAAGGCCTTCTACGTTGGCTGACATCAGCAAAACTGCCATCGTCAGCATCCTACATCGATCGACGTCGGCATAACTACTGCCATCGACAGCTTATCAGCTGATGTCGACATAAATCCTATATGCAGTCCATGCAGTAGGCGGCAAATTCACCACCCATAATAGATGGCGACAAATTTCACTTGCAGTACACAAGAAAAAACCTGCCCAGCCACCAGAGGAGAAGACTAGCACACAAAACGAGGCAATAAGCATGGCCTTGGCAGACTTGTGATGTCATCTACAGTGTTTTTCACTCTTTTCAATGAGACTCCTCTTAGATTTTCCCTATAAATAGACATACTTGTTCATTTATCAAGATCTTCCCCACTTTTGTAAAGAGCACTGCTCTCCAAATTTTCCACCTAAATCAATAAAAGATAGTTTTACCTCTATTTTGGATGGATCTTTCTGTGTATGCATTGAATGTTAATCTGTGTCCAGTCATTGTCTCTTGATGCTCTCACAGGTTCAACACCAACAAACCTGCGATCTATAAAGGGCCACTGTCTGCTGCTGCTAGAAGTAGAGTTCTATTTTGGAGGTATAAAATAGGTGAGGTCACTTACAGTGTGTATTTCTCAGCACCTTGGTGAGTCCCTGTTTCTTGTGCTTTCCATAAGAACCTCCCTGTCATCCCAGAGACCTGGTCTTTTCTGCCAGATCTGAGTGTATGTATGTTTTTCCCTGATCCTGAGTGTGGATGTGGAAGGTCAACCTATTTTAGTGTATCACCTCTTTTAGAGTAGGCTGTTTGTTTCATGCTTTTTCTCTATCTCTTTTCATCCCCCCCAGTATACCTATATACCTATATTTTGTGCTACCTAAAACAAACAAGATACATCAGAGGGAACTAGCCCATACCTAGAGACTCTCCTCTCCTGCTTCACCATCCCACAGGTGAGAGTATGATTCCAAGAATTCAAAAAAATATCCTATGAGGTGTAACACAAGGTCCAAGAGTTGAAGTGCATCTTCAAGACCTTTTTATTCTCAGAATGGACATCTACAATTGGACTATAGTATGACAATACACTAGATCATGGTGGTCTAGAGGATGGCCTAGCATTGATATGGTGTGAATATATATAAATAAATAAAAGATGGTATTAATGAATTAAATAAGACCCTATCATAATATACAAGGTCTATCATTGGTAAGAACATACAAGCATGATCTCATTGGCTTGAAGCATACCTATAGTCAACACACAATACACTATCATTAAACTAGGCCTAAGTTTGGAGAGATGTGAGGAGCTAATAGAAGTTATGAGTGTTAAAAGGTGTAATATAACTTAAATAATGATGATATACACTTCAATTTATGATCGTCAAATGTAAATAGAGTATGGAGGGTTCTAAGTTTCAAGCTACAACCATGCTTACAAACCCTACACAGTCAGTGAGTTCTACAGAAATCTATCTTGGGTTTTAGAATGTTTTAAGGTGTTATAAGTGTGACACAACCTTAAAAAGTATTACATAGGGTCTACAAGACCTATTAAATCCTATCTTAACCTTGGTCTACTTGATTTAATAAGGTAAGTGCCTTCTATTCTATCTTAGATAGAGGGCACTCCCAGAGAGCCATACCCTACAAGTTTATCATAAGAATGATAAGGGAATGTTGCAAGGATACTTAAATCACTATAAGGAGATACTAGGATTTGTATTTAACATTTATAAACATTAATGAGGCCTCATATATGCTAGAAACTATACAAATTACCCCTAAATAATTAAACACTAATTAGACCTACTATGGCTAAAGTAGGCCTAGAATCCTAAAGGGGGTCTAATACCACTTATAACACTAGAATAACCTTCTAATACATTATAACATATTCATGGGGAGATATAAAGTGTGTGATATCCATTAAGTTATAGAGATTCATTACATTTTGGCTAAACACGACCTTTTTCACCTTAGGCTTGCATAGAATGCAAAGATTAACTCGAGAGGCTAAGTTTAGAATCTCATATATGTATGGATAATTATACTTGGTGTCTAAGTAATCATGATATGTTGGATAGGGTCCTAAATAAGGTTCTAGTGAAATTTGTCTAAATATTGAATGTCATAGTTTTATGAACAATCTTTAAGGGTATAAACTACTTAAAACCCTCCAAAACCCTTGTTAATGACCTGATTGGGAATAATTTGATATAAATGCATCTCAAAGGGTTATTTTAGGCTGAAATTGATTTGTAATTGTAGACAACTCTCCCAGGCTCCTTCTCATCAAGTTGGCTTTTACCATATTTGTATGGATAGGGTACAAATTGGGTTTTCTTGATAGTTTTTGATTTTTTGTAATTAAATAAGAGTTTAAAATGATGAGGATGAATTTAGGATGAAAAATTTGACCTAATATAACTCCTAATTTCCATTTATTTATTCATCTAATCACATAGATACCTCTGCAAGCACCTTTACTTTAGGTAGTCTAAACTGGCATAGTGAATAAAATGTGATCACCAAATGAGAAGGTGATAAATTTGATTGGGAGGCCTTTTAAGGTATTCATAAAGGATATAAATATAGGATTAATATTTACATTTTTCATACCACCCATTTTATGTATTTTATTGGGAAACTAAAAACCATCTTGGTGCCAAGTGTGAAGGATGAGTGAAAGAAGGATGATAATGACTACAGGTAGTGAGAACACTTGTCCATAGAAGATAAATGATTAGGGAAACATAAAATAAATGTTAGAGATTATAATTAAATCCCTCATCATAGTGCACATGTGGAAATTTTTCCTAGTCTATTGTGGAGTGTTCAAGAAAAGCTAATGATGAGAGCAGTTTCAAGAAGCCAACTAAGAGACCTTTATTCCAAGTTTGGGGATTTTGATGATTATAAGGGACATTTGTCCAAATATACCTTACATGGTATATTTTATAATATATTCTCCTACAACATAAATCCTTCTATCATCTTGACACTTATTCTTGTGACTCTTGAGCTTCATTCTTCTCTCTCATTTCTCACATTCTATAAGTACTAGCCATTTTGGCTCTTATAGGCTACTTCCATACCATATATTGTGAATCCCTGATAGTTTTATGTTGTACTTTACCTTTTAATAATATATGAAATATTTCTTTGAGTTCATAAACATATTTTATAAGTGTGCAAAGTGATGTATATTGAAGTCTAGTTATGAACAACTATCCTTCTCTTCTCTTTGTCCTTTCATGTTTGGTGCAAGAATTTCTAATTATAATAGGTCATATATATTTTATCTAGTGTTTTTATCTCCCTTAAAAATTTTAAGTGTCCTTATATTCTAAAATATAACCTATGGTCCACTTACCTTGAGTTTTCTCATGCATATCACCTTTATATTTAAATACTAATGTTGGAACATCTTAGGATTTTGAAGATAGTATTGTAGGTCTTGTTTCTTAGTGAAGGAAGTATGATGATATAGTATAAATAACTATGGTGTATCACCCCATTGTATTATTTTTATTTAATTCATATTTCTTCCCCTTTTCCCATAAGCAATTAATTAGTGTAGGTGATAAGCACGTAAAGGTTAATTCAGGGAGCTAGCCCTTAAACCTAGAGGTCTACCTATAATATAGGAAACCCATAGGCCTAGAGGTATCCTAATATTTCCCAAATATTATATTAGGCTTTAAAAACCTCCTATATCATTCAATACTTTGTTAAAATATTATGGCATGCCTAGTAGGACCCACTATCCTAAAGATAACTTGTCAAGGTGAATGTTGGTCTTGACAACATCAACTACATATTGGTGTGTTATTCAACATTTGGTGACTCCATTTAAGGTAAAATATAGTTATATACCTTTATTTTGTCATATATTTGTGATCATACTTCATGGTATTTACTAGGTCATCTTCTAGTAGAGTTTTCAATCCTATCAATCCACCTTTTCGACCTGAACTTCCTTTTGAAGTTCAATACCCTCAGCCTATTCTTCCCTTTGAAGAGCAAGAGTAATTTGCTAGCCAATAAGACCAAGAGAGTGAGGAATATCTTGAATAAAACATGGCTAGGTATCATGTCTTCCCATCTTTTAACACTAAAAACCCAATCCATATTGATGCCTATGATGGCATTCCCCTTAATACTATAAAGAGTGTTCCTACATTCAATGGTGAAGGCCATGTCACTCCTAGTGAGCACATTAGGGACTATCAAAATTATATAGATTTAAAAATGTCATTGAGGTCAACATTTCCATTATACTCCTTATCATATCCATTAGAGGGAAAACACTTGATTGGTATAGGAATTTTCCCAGTGGTTGCATTACAACATGGGATGATTTTAGAGTGTTGTTAACTTCAAGATTTGAGGACAAGAGTGACCACACTTCACTCATTCACCAACTCAATGTGTTACCAATATCCCCCAAGGAGATAATGCACAATTTAAATTAGAGGTTCCAAAAGACTTGGCATAGGTTTCCTCCTCCCATGAGACTACTGACTAGCTTTGTATTTCCTACATACTTGAGGGCCATTGGTACTGATATTGTCATGATACTACATTCCATGGGTGGTTTCACTCTACCTAAGGCATATTACCTTACCATTAAGGTTGATAATGGCCTCATTTATGAAGGAAAATTTTCTCCAAAAGTGTTTATGCATCTACTACCTAATGTTCCTACTACTACTCCAAACATTACCCAAGTTCCATGTGCAAATAATAAGCTTAAAACTACTCCTAAAAAGGTAGATGATATTGATTAGGGGGTAAGATACCGAGCCTTAGAGGCTCAAACTAGGAAACATAATATGCAACATTGTTTGAATCAAAACCTCTACCCCTATCATCAGCTATATGTCTAATAATATGGGTGAGTGAGAGGTCAAGGGAAACCTAACTTCAATAGGTCTACCAATGTGTACAATCTTACTTCCACCTCCAAGACAAGAGAAATGGTGCTGGTGCATAGAAATATAATCCAAGGAGAAGAGTGGAAATAAATCCAATTTATGGATGCTAATGAATTTGGAAAGCAATCTCTAGTTTTTCAAGGAGGATTCACTCCTCTACTATCAATATAAGATGAAGTCCTAATGCAAGCAAGTGAAGGTTGGTAGACTCATGGAGAGAGCTTCACTAATTTCCTAGTTGAAGACACCTATGTATTCAACTAAGGAACTTATGTTGTAGAAAACATTGGAGATAAAGTGAAGGATTTAATATATGCTAAGGGTGTGCCTACAAGTTCAAATATTCCTCCTACAAGGTAGAAAAGCATGATTGCAAGCATGGTAGTCCCTAACACTCCTACACCTCCTCTAAATAAAAAAGTGGGAAGATCTATCCAAAGTGATTCAATTAATCAAGATAAAAAAAACTCCCTTAACTCCAAAGACTCAATAAAAGGTAAGCACTTTTGATATAAACATTGTAGATTCATTGAAGAGTGTTAAGGCACCCATTTCCCTTTAGGATGTCTTTCATATACCTAGCCAAAAAGAGATTTTAAAAAAATAGTTGTCCACCATCCATGTTAGTCCTTCATCATCAAGTCATGGTAATGGTCATGTATCTCTTAATAATTCCCCTAATAATATTGTATAGCCATATACCAAATCTAATAAGCCTCCACCCTTCTACCTCACTCTCATTGTGGGTGACAAACTAGTTCATAACTACATAGTTGATAGTGGAGCCTCCACATCAATGATGCCCAAGGTTGTAGCTGATATATTGGGTCTAAAGTATGAATCACATAATAAAGGAGTGATTTATTTAGATAGTACACCTAAAAATTTAATAGGATTGATCAAAAGGTTAAAGGTTTTCTTGCATAATTGTCCTAGTTTCCCCATCCTTCGAGACATTATTGTTATTGACTTGCCTACCCACTTTCCAATCTGCCTTTCAAGAGATTTCATAGCAAAGATAGGAGGCTACCTCTTAGCTGATTGGTCCTTCTTGGGATTTTAGATAAGGTATGGATCAAAGGTGACAATAATAGCTCAACCACTTTCTAGGTTCCACATTGAGCCCTATGTAGAAGCAACTTCCAACTTAAATTATGGCATAAATGATAAAGAAGAATCTATTGTGGATGATAATTATTATTTCAAGATTGAAGGCATATATGACTTGTTTCTAGCTGAGTATGGTGTAGATGCTTATGAAAATTATCCATATACCTATTTTGAACAAATTGATCTTGGCACTTATATCATCCATGAAGGAGCATATGAACAAGCTAAGGTGACCATTGAGCATTATTTTTCACAAGATATTGAAGGTACCTATTTTATTCATGTTTATTATGATGATAGATTGAATATCATGATGGATCACTATGATGAGAAGAACCATTTAATTCTACCTACACTTGATGAATCAACCCTTGAAGATGATATTCATAAGGAAGAAGATGATCAATGGTAAAGGTTCAATGCCATAAGTCAAGAGTTTGAGCATCTATGTAAGAATATTCCTCATCTTAAGAAGTGTATACCTAATGAGTGTTTTAATGAGACTAATGATTAGGATTTCTAGTGTTCTATCAAGCAAGAAGGTGTATGCTAAATTACTATTCAAAGGTCTACATTCATAAAAGAGCTTAGTGAATCTACTACCCAAGAATTTTTAATCATGGAGAAGTCTCATGGATCTAGGACAAGTATGTTTATTCTTGAATAATATACAATACCTAAATATAAGGTAGAATCACATTTAGAGATGTTGAAACATGGTGAGGATAAACTTGATGATCATGCATATCATGTACATTCTATCATAAAAGAAAGTAAATATGAGATAGTTGTCATATCTGCCAATCTATATTTTTAATAATATAAAATGGATATGATAAAGATCAATATAGTTAAAACACAAATCAAGGTCCTTAGAGGGAAAGAGAGAACATTCATGAAGGCCCAAAGTAGTCTAATTGTAGGTAGAATCAAATCCAAGGAGGGTAAGTCTTTTAACCATCAGCATGAACAAGTTTTTGAGGATGAACATGTTTCACATGAAAATTTACTTTCATGGAGTAGAAAATATGAAAGAGGAACCATCTTTGACCCTAGTTGAAGTATGGCAAGTTTTTTTTCCACCTCAAGATTGAGGTCTTGTAAATACTAGGTTAGGTGTGTGTATTTGTTTTAGTTGTGTGTGTGTTCCATAAGTGGTCATGAAGCACAAGTATGTGGTGTGTTGTTTTGTGTCTTTTTCTTGTGTTTTATTTTTGTTTAATATGGTTTAAAATGAAAATTAAGTGTCAAACTTATGCATTGGTGACTCCATATCCCAATGGATAGGAATAGGCTACTAGTCATTAGTATAACAAGCATACCACCCCTCAGGAATTACCAAAGATGTTGACTATTTTGACCATAAGTCAAAATAAATCAACTACCTCTAGTATATAAATTTATATAGGGGTATATTAGGATGTGTTAAGGTCCTTTTTATTTAGTTTAATGTGGTATTAACTTTGATCATAATCAAATTTAGTCCTAATTCATTTCAAGTCACTATAAGGTCACTATTTGAACTATTAATGAAGGTTTTATAGTTTTCCATGTAATAAAAGTTTTAAAGAATATTTATCAATGTACCTCATGTCATATTATTTTTATTCATGTCATTTATAACTAAAAAGCTTGTAGGTATTAATCTAGATCAAGAAAATAGATAGAAAAGAGGAAGTTTGGTAGTTATACAACCTATACAAGCATTTTGGCATGTGGGGGAGGTTTTACAATGAATATTAAACTTAATGAAGTTAAATTTAATTATTGATATAATTTTTAAGTCTCAAAATTGGCCTAAACCATTTCACTTCTCCATCTCTCTTCTTAGCATGCAGAATTGGTCTATATGTTTTATCATGGTACAGATAGCAAGAGTTGTTTTAGGTCAAATGACTATGAGGGATGTTATAAAACTTAGTATACTTAAGATTCATGGTATTATTTTAGGGTTTGGTGTATCATGATTTATGAACCATTATTTATAAGTTAATTTCTCCTTTCTGCATTTTTATCCCCACATCCTGCAAGTTTCCTCATTTGAACTGGTCCATACAAAATAATTGTTGAAAGTTATTATATAATATGTGAACACCCTTATTATATGTTTTATATCTTTTATTTCATGTGTGGAGGTGAATTTATGAGATAAACACCTCAAGTTTCTAGTTGAA
Source organism: Torreya grandis (assembly GCA_037957365.1). NCBI lineage: Eukaryota > Viridiplantae > Streptophyta > Pinopsida > Cupressales > Taxaceae > Torreya > Torreya grandis. The sequence continues at coordinate 2,151,659 of JARHVA010001143.1, forward strand.
ATCATCAATGAAGTTGTAAGCATGTTCCACTAATTGCAAAGATTTTCCTTTCCTATAGTGGTTTTAATCAAAAGTATGTTGATTTTTCATGATTCTCAATAGTCATGAAAATCATCCTTTCCTTCCAATCTCAATCCCAAAATATAACATCTTGAGGGAGTAACACAATCATATATCTTATAGAGTCAACTCTCTACATACATTCACTTATAGTCATGGTGAATGAGGTGTATGAAGGTTTTGAGAACATTCATGGAGAGTAAATGAGGAGTTTAAAGAGGTTTAAAACACTCTTTAAGAATGAAAAATCAAGCTAAGATTTCAAATTATATGTAATAAACTATGATAACTAGTTCAACTCTATACACAATCCTGCACCATTGATGTGCATCTATAGGTGCCCTACAGGAGGATAATCACATTAGAATGAGGATATGAGAAATGGTTTGAGGTATTTCAAGGTTTAAAATATCAATTTGAAATTTTCTAGGAGGTTTAAGATGGTTTATAAGGCCATACACTATGCACATTTACCATATCTTACCTTCACTACCCTATGACCTACATATACATCTACAAGTGGCTCTCACAGAGGCCTGAAGGTATTGCATGGAGAATTTTGAGCATGTCGGAGACATTCATAGATGTTGAAATTTTGATGAATTTCATAACAATCAATGGTGAAACCATAGAGTGGCAGGTAAACTTGAAGATTCATGTTCATATGTGGAGGCAGAGTTTCAAGGATCCATTACCTTATAAACTCCAAAATAAGGCCTTGTTCATTCTTTGTGCTATTATATGATAAGGTGACATAGTGTCAAGATGAATTTGAATGCCTCCATAAATAATACCTATTATATGAGTGATGCCCTAACCAAAGAGAGTGAATGTTTGGCTCTAATAAGTGATGTAGAGCAAGCCTCCATTCTAGACATTCTTTCACTATAGGTTTTCAATGTTCTCTATAGTGCTTTGAACTTCAAATGATCTCATAGTCCAAATTAGAATGATAGAAGCATATATCCATGGAAAATGACCATATTGAGGTAAGGACACTAGTGTTTCAAATAACATTAAGAAGAGTTGAACTATAAGTTATTTACCTAAATCATCATCTATATGTGTACCCTTACCTTTAAAAAGTTCACTACAGTCTAACTGTAGGTACCTTCAAGTTCATGGTGTGAACTAAGAAATGGGAACCCTAAAAATATGAAAAATTAAAGGTTGGAAGATGATTATAAGACTTCAAAAAATGATATTATAAGGTGTAACACAAGGTCTAAGAGTTTAAATTCATTTTCAAGACCTTTTTTCTCTAAGAATGGACATGTACAGTTGGACTATAGTATGACAGTACACTAGATCATGGTGGTCTAGAGGATGGCCTAGCATTGATATGGTGTGAATAGATATAAAATATTTTAATATGGTATTAATGACTTAAATAATATCCTAGAATAATATACAAGGTCTAGCATTGGTAAGAAAATACAAGCATAATCTCATTAGCTTGAAGCATACCAATAGTCAACACACACAGTACATTGTCTATAGACTAGGCCTAAGTTTGGAGATATTTGAGGAGATAATAAAATTCGTAAGTGTTGATAGGTGTGAGAGAATCTCAATAATTTTGATATACACATCACTTGATTCTCATTAAATGGAAATAGAGTATGGAGTGCTCGAAGTTTCAACATACAACCATGCTTACAAACCCTATACAATCAGTGAGTTCTACAGAAGTCTATCATGGGTTTTAGAATGTTTGAAGGTCTCATAAGTGTGAATAAACCTTGAAAATAATTATAAAGTGTCTATAGGACCTAATAAATCCTCTCATAACCTTTGTTTTCTTGAGACAATAAGGGATGTACTCTCTATTCTATCTCATATTGAGGGCACTCCAAGAGAGCCATACCCTATAGGTCTATTATAAGAATGATAAAGGAAGGTTCCAAAAATACTTAAATCACTAAAAGGAGATGAAAGGATTTGTATTTAGCATGTATAAACATTAGTGAAGCCTCAAAAGTGTTGGAAACTACAAAGTACCCCTAATCAATGAAACACTAATCAAGCCTACTAGGCCTAGACTAAGTTGAGAACCCTAAAGGGGGTCTAATACCACTGATATCACTAGATAAAACTTACAATTCATTGGATCATATTCATGGGGAGATATGAAATTTTTGAGAGCCATTAAGTTGTAGATATTTATTATAGTTTGGCCAAACATGACCTCTTTCACCTTAGGCCTACAAAGAATGCAAAGAAGAACTTGAGAGGCTAAGTTTAGAATCTCATATATATATAAATACTTAACATGGATGTCTGATTATCTAGGATATGTTACAGAGGGTCCTAAACAAGGTTCTAGTGAAATTTATCTAAGGATTGAATGCCACAGTTTTATGAACAATCCTTAAGGGTCTGAACTACTTAAAACCCTCTAAAACCCTCATTCTTGACCTAAAGGGGAAGAAGTTGATAAAAATTAATAAAAAATGGACATTTTAGGTAGGAAAGTGATTTTTTTTGTATAAAACTCTCCCAATCTCCTTCTCATCAAGTTGGCTTCTACCCTATTTGTACGGATAGGATAAAAAACTAGTTTTCTTGATAGTTTTTGATGTTTTATAGGTAAAAAAGAGTTTAAAATGATGAATATATATTTGGGAGGAAAAATAGGACCTAATATAATTCATAATGTCCATTTATTACTTCATATAATCACACAGATACCTCTGCAAGCATTACTATTTATAGGTGTCATACCATCCCATGTGTGGATTGGATTTAGAAACTAAAAACCATCTTGGTGCCAAGTGTGAAGGATGAGTGAAAGAAGGATGATAGTGACTGTAAGCAGTGAGAACACTTATACAGAAGTAGATAAATGATTAGGGACACATATAATTAATTTTAGAGATTTTAATTAACCCCCTCATCATATTACACATGTGTAGATTATTCCTAGTCTATTTTGGATCATTCAAAAAAATCTAAGGTAAATTTATCCAAATATGCCTTAATGTTCTATTTCATATTAAATTATACTAAAAACATAACACCTTATTTCAGCTTGACACCTATTCTTGTGGCTCTTGAGCTTCATTCTTCTCTCTCCTTTCTCACATTCTATAAGTACTAGCCATTTTGGCTAGTGTAGGCTAATTCCACACCATGTATGGTGAATACCTATTGGTTTGATGTTGTAATTTTAATTTTAATAATATATGAAATATTTATTTTAGTTCATAAACATATTGTCTAAGTTTACAAATTGATGTCTGGTAAAGTCTAGTGATGAACAACTATCCTTCTCTTCTAGTTATCCCTTTATGTTTGGTGCAAGATGTTATCATTCTAATAGGTCATATAGAGTGTAGATAGTGTGTTTGGATCAATTAAAATTTTAAAGTGTCCTTAGAGTCTTAAATTTGACATATGGTCCACTTACCTTGAGTTATCTCATGCATATCACATCTATATTGAAATACTAATGTTGGAACATCTTAGGACTTTGAAGCTAGTATTATAGGTCTTGTTTCTTAATGAAGGAAGTATGATGATCTTGTATAAATAATTATGGTGTATCACCTCATTAGATTATTTTAATTTCATGTATATTTCTACCCCTTTTCCTACAAGCAATTAGTTAGTGTAGGTGATAAGCACTTAAAGGTTAATTCAGGAAACTAACCCATAATCCTAGAGGTCTACCTCTACTATAGGCAACCCACAGTCATAGATGTATTCCAATATTTCCAAAATCTTAAAGTAGGATTGAAAAACCTCCTAGATGGTGTAATATTTTTTGGCAATAATTTATTTGGCCAAATATTTTTATTATAGTTTCATACTTCAAATGGAGATGCATCTTGTTCAATAGAACCATACTATCTAGTAAATGTATAAAAATATTTGTCCTTCATGCTAACCAATGAGAAGTTATTTTTGAAAAATAACTCTTGCCTATCACTCACCATATATTAATGTGATGGGTAGATAATTACACCATATATATATAATAACGTACATGTTTCAATTTCATACATAACTATAACTAGTAAAAATATTGTACTTAACTCACAATTCTAAATTTATATAATTACTATGAAATGATCATTATGAAAAAATATTCTAACTATGAGAAATAATATATTTCCATACTTGGATTCTTATAATAATCATATATTTTTTATACATTCTAAGTATATATATTTCTAGGTTCCCATAATGACATAAACCATTCAAACCAAATATATTCATACCCAAGATAATACAATTTTTACTATTTAGAGCATAATATAATTTAATTATTATAGATGAATGTACTATTTTTAATCCATTAAAACTTAAGTCACTACACCATCTTATACATTATACATATTTCCAAGTAATTCTTCATATATTAAAAGGACATGTTATCTTAATTATAGGACCTAAATAATTATTATGCTTCTTGGGATCAAGGACAATTTGAATACCTATCATTATTCACATAGTTTAATAACTTTTAATAAATCATTCTTACTAAATTAAAATAGGGTATGCCACATATTCCAACTCATAACTGTAAACATATAAATGGTTGTTATTTCTAATGGTTTTAACTACTTGAAACAATTCTCTTTTAATTGATCAAAACATATTTTTACCTTATCATGTTGATAAATAGACATATTATTTTCAAGGTAAGATTAACTATAATTGTCACATCAAATTTAATATTTTTTCAAGCTAATATAAATGTTATAGGTATACATTAAAAACTCATTTATTTTCATAAGATATAAACCATCATACTAGTATGAATTAATAAGATTTCAAGACTAAATGTGAGAGTGTAATAAGCTGTCTACTCATGTACAAGTCTATAAAAAGAGATCATTTTATCCAAACTTAGGAAAGATGTAAATACCACAACATAATGTATTTTATATATAATCTATATTCAAGATTAAAATACCACATCATCTTGTGGTTCAAACAATAAACATGCCATAAATACCACATTAAAATGTGGTTTCACAATAAAAGGTAGTATATAATATCATGCTCTAATGTGGTTTTAAAAACCAAAGACATTCTATAACAACCATGTTGCATAGCATCTTCCACAAAAAATAAGCATTTTGTGATTAGTAGTTTCAACAAGCCTTTATGCATGCCTATAGGTGGTCATTCAACTGCCTAAAAGTATGCATAAAAACTCATGTTTTTTAATAATATAAATGTTGGGTGAATATTTTGTCATCAACTGATGACAAAATGGGTATATCAACCACATCATAGGGAGATTTACACAATGAAAAGTATGGGTTTACCATATCTGGATGAGGTAAATCTCTCCTCTCATCAAGGGGAGGTTCCCTATAAATATTTATGTGCTGAATATATATATATATATATATATATATATATATATATATATATATATATATATATATATATATATATATATATAAGTAGAAAATAACACATGGGGTGGTATAACATCATCTACCTCTCTTTTTTCAAAGGTAATGTATAAAGAACAAAAGAGGGAAATCCTGGTCCTTAGCTAACAACATTCCTCTTCTTTCAGGAATGGTATCAAACGTGAAGCAGAGAATCACCTGAAGTAACAAAGTCTGCAAGAACACTCACGTAAGCACAAAGTCTTCCGTAGCCTCCTTCACCGATTTAGAACAAGCGTAACCGTAGAATGAAATGAAGCACAAAGTCTTCACCTAAAACTACAAAAGATAACTGAATCACAAAGATAAAAATATCTCAAAGTCTATTTTCCACCTTTTAGAAATGCCCTTAGATAATATTAACACACCCACTTTGCTTATTAAATCAGATAAACAAGAGATTATTAGGAAAGAGAAAATAAGAAACTATTTCCTAGACAACACAGATAACTTTAACACAAAGTCTGAAATAAACCTGCTTCTCATTCATTCAACAAAATATGATTTACAAGTTTGAGCACAAAGTCTCAAAAAGTGTTTCAATTTTGGCAGAGTTTTTTGCTCTCTATTATCCAAGATACATTTACAAAAGAGGTCTCCACTATATATAGGGAGAAACTCTCAAAATTTAGAAAATAATAAAATACAAAAATATCTTAGTCAAAGATGACTCATCTTTAACTTTGAGATATTTTTCCAAACTTTTTACATGTAATTACATATTACAAAATTGCATGCACTTTTCACAAAACAAAAGTGCATAAGGAAAGAAGAAGAGAAAAAGGGAAACAACTTCAGTTCTTGCTGCCAGACTTCTTTAGATGAGCATCATACATAGCAATGGATGCCTGAATTCCTATACTGTCTAGCACAACCATGTTCTTGGAGATGATTCTCACTCTGATTAAAGCATCCTTTAATGCTGTGATGGACTTAGCATGACCAGCTAATCTAGATTTTAGATTGTCCAGAGTCAGCTGAGTATCTAGGATATTGTCCACAGAGGTCATTGAGAAGGATTTTTCTTCAAAATCTCTTTGAATCATCCCTTTAAAACCTTGGATCATTTCTTCAGCTGAGAGAAATTGGTTATCCCTAGAAGTTAGGTCGTAGGGTAGTTCTTCTAGTTTATTGAGCAGGCCTGTGTCACTCTTCTCACTAGCATCCCTGGAATCTTTGAGATCCTCAATTAAATCCTTGAGTACCTAGATCCTGAAGATCAGTGACTCCTTGATCTCAACATAAGAGTATTTGTTGGAGATGACACTGATAGATATCAACATAAGAGTCTTTGTTGGAGATGACACTGATAGATATCAAGGTACTCTTCTTTAGATCCTTCATCTCCCTCCATTTGCTAAGATCTTTTTCTGAACTATCAACCTCTTGAGAGATAAGAGAGACCAGGTCATCTAATTTTGCCCTCACCTTCCTCATATTGCCTGTCTTCTCTGCAACCTTTGTAAGCAAGTAAAATCCCTGAGTATGCATTTTTTCAATATAATCCTCCAGGACTTTCCCCTTCAAGTAAGTTTTCTCTACCTTTTGAATGACAAGGTCATCTACGGAGAAGGCCTCTGGAGTTGTCACTTCAGGGGGAAGAGTGAACCTCCTTATTACTGTCGTCAGCTGCTCTGTCTTGGCCTTGTAATACTCTTTCATTTCCTTTTCTTGGTCAAATTTCTGGACCATGATGTCCATAGCAGACTGAAGATCACTTTTCACACCTTCATGAGTAACTTTGCCAAGTTCAACATGAGAGATGAAATAGCTACTCATTTTGAAACCCTCAAGGGTTGCATCTTGTGGAGGATTAGCTATTTTTTTTTTTAAATGTCCTTTTTCCTTGACCAATTTTGAGAGGATCCTTGGCCTCTTAGGAGCTTTAGCTTTCATTGGCACTATTTTGCCGAAATCGAAGTCATCTGGAGAGATGGCTAACTTCTTTCTTTTGGGTGTGAAAGATGACATCCATGGCAGGAGAGAAGAAGTACCTATCATGGCCATGGTTACCTCAGCTGGCATTATTGTGGTAGCTTCTACACTACTAGTGGTGATAGTGGTTACAGTTGGAGTAACAGGTGAAACTGTATCAACCACTGATTCTGGTTCTTATACAAAACTTTTTGCCAGATTGAAAGAAGGAGAGGAAAGACTAGGAATGGATCCAGAGGAGCGAGGAGTTCCTCCAGAAGCATCTTGAGGATCACCAAATACAACTCTAGAAGGAGAGCTAGCTCTAGAAGAGGGGACACTGATAGGAGAGATAAGAGAAGGGGATGCCATAGGAGACTAAGGTGGAGAAGGAGAGACACTTTTGAGTGGTTGTGCCCCTTTCTGGGAAGGTAGAGGCTCAGTATTTTGCTATTCTAAAGGCTGATCATCTATCTCCATCAGTTGGGCTACCTATTTTTGAGAACTCTATTCTACAACCCTTTTAGCCGCTGCTCCTGACTCCTCAGTAGTCTTTGGTTTTTTAGAAACAAAGATGATTTTAGGCTTGTGAGGCCTAGAAGGGGAAGGAACATCACCTTTGTTCTTGGTTTTGTTCTCTGCCTTCTTCTTCATCTCTGCTTAGTACTCAGCCTCTGATCCCATGATAAATTCCTTTAGTACAATCCCTTTGGCTGCTAACCAATCATTGGTGTTAGCCAATATTGGTTCAAATATTTTCTTCAGAGAAGTTAGTTCCTTCTGAGACCACTGAGTTGGAGGAAGAGAGGAGCCAGCAACCTTTTCAGCTAGGTACCTACTATTGATAATGTTCCCATCGTTGACCAGATTGGAGGGGATCTCTACAAGCCCTAGATATTTAATTTGCTCTTGGATCAGCTTGCAATAGTCTATCTTTCTGATTTCTTTGGCCGTCCTCAAGTCGATCCAGATGTCTTCGATCATGGGCTTATGGAATTGAGTCTTCCGCCTAATTTTGTCCTTGACTCCCCTATATTCAAATTTATCCCTTCTCTTGAACTATTTCAGGGTGACCATCTACATCTCTATTTCCATGACTTTGGCTTTGGCTACTATTGTAATAGAGTGCCTACCAATTTTGATTGGAAACCTGAAACTTGGCTTTTTCAGCTTCATTTGCCTAGTATGCACGACAACTAGTTTTTGGCAAAGTTCCATTAGAACCAACTTGTCAAAAGGGAATCTGGGGAGCATATAGGGGTAGCCTTGGAAAAAGCCAACCTAAAGATAGCATAAGGTGGGAAATTGGAGGAACATACACTCGTAGTCATTGACGACTATCCAAGCCTCGTCAGATACTCTCTTCTGCTCAAGATGCAGGTCGAAGAGGCATAAAAATATGGCAAAGAAAGCATCATTCACCCTTTTAAAATGGTAGGTTGACCCTTACAGAGTCAGTTGGGGGTAATATGAGTAGACCAGGGTGGTCTTTCTATCCCCTTCAGTTGTCAAACTTGGGAAAGTTTGCATCGAAGCAGCTATGTACACAAGGTACGAGGTCATATAAAACTTAAAATAAGTCTGTACCTTGGTTAGCTACTCATGGAGGGCATTGCTGATCTGCTCACCCCAAAAGATGGCTGCTTACCCTGAAGGATAATCTTAATGACTGGGTACATCCATTCGTGGAACTATGAGGAAGACGGGAGGCCTCGCACTTTGCTGAGAAGGGTGATTAAGTCACCAACTTCTTCAATGAAGTCACTCCTCAAGAAGTTTCGTGGCCATCTAGATAGATTGGACCTAGGTGCCTTCAACCACCTGTTGTTCATGACTTTCTTTGCCCTCTCAAGGTCTTTGTCATACTCCTTTTGGGATTTTACGAAGTCAATCTTTGTTACTTTAGTAGCTGGAGGGCACATGAAGACTTTGTTGATGAATTTGGGATCCAGCTGAATTAACACATTACCGCTGGCATCTGAGACTAACCTTGTCTCTTTGTTGTAGAAATGGGCACATTGGAGGATGAATTCTGCATGATGTGATGCCACTGGGAAAGCAGTAACCAAGTGGATGTTGCTTTCAATGATCCTATTTATTCCATATCTTGGGTTCGTCACCTTCGTTCGAGCCACAAACTCGACCATATCTACGTGGCCAATTTTGGTGTCCCAAATGTCATCGACATTGGAGGTGACTGAAGTGATCGAGAAGATGCCCTGGTACTTGTAATTCATCATCTTTGCCTTTTTGGGAGACATTTCCAACATTGGAACTAGTCTCGATCGGACGGGTGTTGACGAATAAGAGTTCTCTAAAGTACTATAGCCATGATCACATAATTAGGGAAAGGGAGCGAGTTGGAGAATTCGCATATCAAGTGATCATGGTCAAGGGAGGGCACTTAAAAAGGCTAGATCAAAAACTGAGGCAGAAAAAGAGGAAGGAAGGGAAAGAAAAGGAAAGGATGAAAATTCTCCATAGTTAGAAAAATCTAGAGGAGGAATGCACAAGCGGTGAAAATTGCCACCCCTGTAGAAGGAATGGAAAGAATGTGCAAGGGCAGTGAAATTCACCGCCCATATAGGATCGGCCTACACAAGCGACAAATTTTGCCACCCTTATAGGTCGAGGGAAAAAAGGTAGGGGTAGCAAAATTTTTTGCCCCTACAGTTTGGGGATGCATTGGTAGGGGCAGCAAATTTTACCGCCCCTACACATTGGGCATGCTTCAGCTACAAAATTCACCACCGATGCATGTCTAGCAAGGAGGGTGCGCGAGTGGAAAAAATTGCCACCCGTGCACGGATGAGTCAGTGTGGGTGGCAAAATTTGCCACCCGTGAAGGTGGAGAATGGGGGGGCCGACATGCATGGGCGGCAAAAATCACTGCCCTTGCGGGGTAGGTGAAAATGCGGACAGAGGTACGAGTGGTGAAATTTGCTGCCTGTGATGGGTCTAAGAAGAAGACCATGAGCAAGATGGAGGGAAGTAAAAAAAGAAGAATAAAAACACTAAACAACTTCCAAAACTAAAAATGAAGGAAAGAGAAGAAAATTAAAAGTTTAAAAACAAGACCTACCCAGAAAGCCGTGTGCACCATAGGCTCAAATCCATAAAAATGCACTTCAAATCATTTGTCAGATCATCTAGACATAGAAGGCAGGAGGAGAGGAGTGAGAATGAGAATAAAAGAGGCCCAAATCAGATTATATGGGGTGAAAAATGCCCCCAACAACCCATCGCACATGGCAATAAATGTTGCACATGGAAATCGAGGCATGCATGGGTGGCAAAATTTGCTGCCCTTGCATGTTCGGTTTAGTTCAAATGCAAGAGTGGCAAAAATTGCCGCCCTTGTAGGTCAAGATGAAGGGGCAAAAAAATTTGCCGCCCTTGCAAGAAAAATGCAAGGGTGGCAAAATTTGCTGCCCTTACATTACAAAGGTAAAAATGCATTGGCTGCAATTTTTGCCGCCCGTGCATGAAAATGGAAGAAAAGACACTAACTCTAAAAGAGGCGGGTTTGGTCCCCTGGACACATCGAGACTGTAACGACCTTCACTTTTTAGGGAAGACGCGATTTACGAATTTTGGAAGGTGTAGACTGACCAAGACGAGAACGATAAGAACCCGTCTTGAAAAACAAACTTAGAGAAACAAAAGACAAAACAGACAAGTTTCGTAGGGGGTTGTTCCCAAAAGTGGGCTAAGCTGATTTTGGAAACAACAATAAAGACATATATATATATATATATATATATATATATATATATATATAAAATAAGAAATAAGATACTTTCATATAACCAAAAGCAGGGTTTACATAATACCTCAATTTGGATTTTTGTCCATCAATAAACAAAGTTTGATTACCATATTAAATTATGGATTTAATAATCAAGTTGTAGGTTCGTAGGTGGTCGTTTAACCACCTATAAGTCTACAATAAGACATATGTTTTTATAATTAAAGGATAATTCTTATTATTAAAAAATAGAGGATGTAAAGGATAAATTATAGGCCTATTGGTGGTTGAAATCCACCTATAGGTCTACTAAACCTACCTTTATCCAAAAGAATACTTCAAGAAGGATTTTACAAATTCACATATGCCTTCAAAAAACCACAAAATCTCTTATATGTTTTTTAACACCCTAAAAATCTCCTTTTACATAAAAATAGTAGTATTATTTGATTTGGTTAAGGATAAATAAAAAATCATGAAACTCACAACCTTGGTATCTATTTTTTCCTTTTATATAATTTAATAACAAAGAGGTTCACTCTATTTGCTTTAAAAAAAAAACAATAATAATTTAGAACTAGATCAAAAAACATAAACTTTTTTTATATATTTCTAATCAACTAGGGTTTCTTCTAAATTCCATATCAACAATTATTTTCCAATTAAATGCCAAATAAACCTCCTTTGCATGAAACAAACAATAAACCCAATTAATTACTTGGATTTATAATAAGTGTTAGTAAATTTACTCTTTGTTTTACTACCACACTTTTATTCTATTTTTACCCAAGCTATGTGCATGGTTTTGATTCTTTCCCTCCCCTTATTATCCACATCTAGTTATTCCTTAAAAACCCCATATCATAAAAGTTGTTGAAAGTTTAGTTAGACTCTTTAAAACACCATCAAAATGTGAATTTATAACCTTATTCTCAGGCTTAGCTTATTGTTGGTACTCCTCATTGTGCTCCACTTCATTCCATACAATTTTCCCTAAAAATCTCTAATGTCATAGTTAACTTGTAATTCACCCCTTATTCCTCCATGTACTTGTATTCAAATATTCAAGCCCCAAAATCAAATGAAACCCTATAAACTCATTTGAGTGTTTTGACCAAAAATAATATAAACTAATTTAATTATTTTAATTTCAAACAAAATCATAACATTTAATATTTTTCAAATTAAAAGTCATAAATGGGTGTAATACACCAAGGCCAATGTGACCCAAATGGTCCAATGATCCCAAACCCTTAAATGGAGTCTTCCTATGTTAATCAAAATTTGCTTGTGTGATAACCTAATTTAAAACAAGAGTCCATATTTTTTATAATTTTATAATAGTTAAAACATTATTATTCATGTAATAAATATTAATTCAAGAAACAATAATAAACCATAAAGATTTTTAACACTCATTTATTCTGAACACTATCAAGAAGAATTAAATGCATATTTCCAACCAATACTCAACTCAAAATTTAATGCAAACATGCAAGTCAGTTTCTAAGAAAGATGGTTTTCAGTAAGAACCTTAAAATGAATAGAATTATACCATATAATGACATGTAAATATTAAATAAACACATCTACTATCTAAGACAAACACATAATAAGTTAGTCATTGAGTCAAGTAATTCTACTATGTATGTGTGAGATGTTCTAGCTATTTATTATTTTTTCTATAGTTATTGTCATATGCCACCTTCTCCACTATGATGTTCTCCCTTTGTAGTACTCGATGAGGGTAAAAGATTCCCTGCATGAATCTCAAGTAGAAAATTATAGTTAGTCCATTAATTAATTTAAAATCTAAAATAAGCAACATAAATACCATTGTATTTTGCATAATAGAAGTGAAAAAAAATATAACTCTTTTCTATCAAATATACATATATGCACCAAAATAAAATGATGCATAACATAAAATTATAGCAACATGTGAAATAAACTAGCTAAATATGGCCATCTATCCACATGATTCATAAATCCAACTAATCACTATTTAATTATTTATTAAAAATCACATGCTTTTTGCTAATGGATGGATGGGATATAAAATCCTCATCCCATTAAATAGGTTAATGTCCTAATGAATTTATTATGAAGTAAATATGTCTAAAAAAGTAAATAGTTTAGCGAAATACATCAAGAAACAAATGCAAGAAAAACCTTTGAAACTCTTTTAGATCATCCTAAATGGTACAATCTTGAGAATAGTGGTCTCACTAGATGTTACATTGATATACCTATTGATAATGCAATATAAGTTTTTGAGTATCAATTATTCTTATTAGTTCAATTGTTACCACTTCTAATCCTAAAAAATTTAATGCATGCCAATCCAATACCTGAGAGGGGTCAACCACATACTTTTTAAGATAAGATACATGAAAAACATTATGAATTTATGATAAAATTGGAAAAAAATAAATCTTGAATGCAACAAGATTAATCATTTACATAACCTCAAAGGGTCCCATGTATCTAAGTCATAGTTTGTCTGATTTTCCAAACTTGATAGAGCTCTTTTGTGGTTTAACTCACAAAAAAGCTTATCTCCAACTGAAAGTTATCTTATTGTTCATTTCATATTAGCATAGATCTTTTGTCTATCATTAGCTTTAGCCAACCTTTGCTGAATTATCTTTACCTATTCTTCCATTTAAACAAGCATATATGGTCCAAAGACCACTCATCTTCTAATGTATCTTAATTGATGGGTGCTCTACACCTTCTACCATAAAAGGCTTCAAATGGAGTCATTTTAAAATCTGATTGAAATGAGTTTTTATAAACAAAATCAATTAATGGAAAGTATTCCTCCCACTTGTATTATTGATCCATGCAATACATTCTTAGAAGGTCTTCTAAGACCTAATTTACCCTTTCCATTTACCCATTTGTTTCTAGATGGTAGGCTATACTAAAGTGAAACTATTTATCCAAACTTGTATTAAGATTTTGTCAAAACCTTGAGGTAATACGAGGATCTCTATAAAAAAAATTATATATAAATGTGTGCAATCTATAAATATATTTCACAAATAGTTTTTATAGTACTAGTGAATCATCAGTCAAATTACCTAGAATGAAATGTCCCACCTTGGTGGGTTTATCAATAACCATTAGAATCATATCATATTAGTTTATTGACATAGGAAACCCTTGGACAAATTCCATACTAATAACTTTCAAATTAAACTCTAGAATGTCATGTGGATAGAACAACCCAACATGATGAACATGTTCAGCCTTAACTCACTAACATTCCAAGCATCTAGACACAAAATCAGTTGTCTTTCTTTATTCCTTTCCAAAAATATAGGGGTTTTAACTCTTCTAATGGTTTGGTTACACCTAGATGACCTGAACAAGGAGAGTTATGTAACTCCTTAAACATGCCTACCCTTAGTTGATCTCTATCTGGCACCTAAATTCTTCCATTGAATCTCAGAAGTCCATCATTCTAAAAATTAAATATTTTATACCTATGGCCTTGGGTATTTTTTACTTGTTTTTTATTTATTTGCTTATAGAACTCATCTCCTAATGATAATTTTAAAATTAATCAAGGAATTTACTTTTGATAGTAGTCCTTGTTGCTATGTACTTTTTCTGGCTAAGATCATCCACAACCATGCTTTCTTTAAAATTTATATAGATGATTTCAAAATCATAATATGACAAAAAATCCAACCAATGCCTTTACCAAACATTCAGATTGGGTTGAGTAAAAATATAACTAAGCCCTAAATTATCTATTTTTTAACTCAAATAGTTTACCCAACAAATAATGCCTCCATACTTTTAAGACATTCACTATTACAACCAACTCCAAATCATGTGGAGTATTATTGACCTCATAAGTCTTCAATTTCATAGACTCATATGCTACTATTGCACCTTCATACATTAGTACTCCACCTAAAGCATCCCCTGATGCATCTATTATCACAACAAACCAACCATTGTGATTGGTTACTTGAAATACTAGTGTTGAGGTAAGCCTCCCTTTCAGGGTTTGAAAGGCTTCCTCACACTTATCATTCCATGAAAAATGCCTCTTTCCATTGCAAAGAGGTCATTGGGTTAGATATTTTGGAGAAATTTGGTAAATTTTTTGTGTAGTACCCTTCTAAACCCATAAAAATACATACCTCATGAACATTCTTGGGTGATGTCCATTCCATGATGGCTCTAATATTTGTTGGATCTACATAAATTCTCTCTACTAAAATAATATGACCCAAATATTACACCTTTATCTAAAAGAAAGCACACTTTGAAAGTTTTCTATAGAGCTTATGCTTTCATAAGCAATGAAAAACTAGATGCAAATGCTCAAAATACTATTCTTCACTCTTGGAATATATTAGAATTTTGGTAATAAAAATAAGCAAAAACTGATCAAGATAATCCCTTAACACACTATTCATGAGATTCATGAATGTTTCAGGTGTATTTGCTAACCCCAAAGGGAGAATTATGAAATCATAGTTCTCATATCTTGTCCTAAATGTATTTTTAGGAATTTATTCTTATTTTATTCTTAACTAATGGTAGCCTAATCTCAATCAATCTTAGAAACACTGTTGCACCTCACATTCGATCAAAGAGGTCATAAATGTGGGGTAAGGGTTACTTATTATTTATGGTTACTTTATTCAACATCCTATAATCTATGTACAGGTGAAAAATTCCATCCTTATTATTCAAAAACACCACTAGTACACTCCATGGTGAAACACTCAGCTAAATTAAACATTTAGATAATATTTATTGAATTTGGGATTTTAATTCGACTAACTCTATCATTGCCATCCTTTAGGGAGCCTTGGATTGAGGTTTTGATCATGAAATGATGTCAATCTTGAATTCAAATTATTTTTTGAGAGGTAATCTAGGTAAATCTTATGGAAATACAAATTGAAATTCTTGAAAAGAGGGATAATCTTCAAAGGTAGGCTCCTTGGTTTCTTCGATGCCATCAACCTTGACTAAGAACACCTAACATCATTTTTTTTGATGATTATTTAATTAAATGGATGAAATTTACCTTATTTTCAACTCTTTATTTCCACCTTAGATTTGGGTTTGATTTCCCAAATCACCTAAGCACTCAACCTTACTTTAGAAACAATCAACCTTTGCCTTGTGATCACAAAGCCAATTTACTCCTAGGATCATGCCATATGATCCTATTGAAGCTAAAAACTAATCTACTATGGTGGTGAATTTAGGTAAATTCACTTCTACCTCTATAATAAATTTGTCTACTTTAACATTGGATTCATTCATTTACTACACCATCCAATCATTTTCCATATCACCAACTTCCTAGGTAGTTTAATTAACATGCTAGGAGAGAAAATTAATTGGATCTAATATCTATTAAAATTAAATAAAATGCACAAAAAAGGTACTTGACACTTTGATGGGAGAGGCTTGAAACTCAACTTGAAGATTTTCAATGATTTCATGGATTCATTATTGGAAGGTTTCCTAATGTGATGAATATGTAGAAGGATTCTTGAACTTGTTTTGCGTCTTCCACTGAGGATAATCCTTAGTGTAGTGGTCTCCTCCACATGTGAAACATTTTATAGGTAGACCCTTCCTCTCAGACTAGTTTCCTCCTTTAAATCCTTCCTTAAAACCATTTTCATGTTTCTTATTACTATAAGTGTTGTTAAATCTTGTATTCTAACTTTTATACCTATTCTTGGAATTTCCATTATGCATCCAATTTTTCTTTGTGAAATAAGTTTTTGGACCACCAAAATTATTTCAAAACTTGTCTTTAACCTCTATAAGAGATTTGAGCTTTTGATCTTACTTAACAAATTTCTCAAAAACTTGGTCCATGGTATTTGGTCTATATACATCTAATTCAGCACCAAATTGAAAAAATTAGTGCACTGATGAATTTCCTAGTATGTAAGTGTTTATCCTTATGATACTAGGGAACATACTTCAAGATCTTGCTAAATCATTCCCAATGTTCAGTCACTATTAGATCTCCTTCATTCATATTTTTAAAGTTAGTCAATTTATTATCAAAATATAGTTATGATAGCCACCGATCCTTAAACAAGGCTACATATTGCTGCTAAGTGGTGGTGCTAGAGTCAAGGCCCATTTCTAGTTTTGTGTTGACCCATCAGGTTATTTCCTCACTAACAAGTTGATAAGATCCATAAATTACCTTAGTCACTTCAAAGTAGTTTTGAATTTCAACATAATTCTTCATATTAGTGAGCCATCCTTCATATCCATAACCCAACATTATTCCATCAAACTTGCATGGTTTTACCTTTTTCATATCTCACACAAGTTTCAAAGATACTTGTGTTTTTTTGGCTTGGTGTTCTTCTACATATTCCTACTCTCTATGATCTTCTTGATCAACCTAATTCTTATCAAGCTCTTATTTATAATTTTCCCCATTATTCCCATGTAACTCATGTTTTATGGCTACTATTATGTCTCATGTTTCATTCAATAACATGAGGATTTAATCGATATTTATAGCTTGTTCAGTTGCTAGATGATTAGGTTTAGGTTGTGTATTCTAATTGGAAGTTCCCTCAGTAATAGTTTTTACACATGCCATCTTCTCCTAATTATAAGAGGAGAGATAGTTTAATGTTAATATAGTCATTAGGTTTGATTTTTTATACCTACACTCTGATATCACATATTATAACCACTCTAGGTTTATTATGGAAACATGTTTTTTTTTTATTTAACTACAATATTTACAAGATGACTCTAGAATCAAGTTTTAATTCACACACTATATACATATAATATGATGAAATTAAAAGTACAATAATAAATGTTAATTAATCCATTAATTAAACTTGATAAATGTTTCATTTACTACCTCAAAATAGGTCTACATAGTACATGAACTATAAACAAATGTTTTAGATTCAATATACCAATAAAGCATTGCTTTAAAATTAAAAAGGATAAAAAATAAATAAATTTGTTAATAAATTAATGTTGTGTACAAATAATAAATAATGAATATATAACTACTAATAGATACAATTGTTTGTAAAATAGTAGTACAATGGAGCTTTATATAACATCACATTCATTTATACTTTATCCATGAGTAAGTAACAAGATTGGTTCATATGCATCTATGGAGAGGGAAAACATTATTTGGGCACTTTTCCCCAACCACAAACTAATAGTCCCCCTACACCTCCCTATTGAGAGTGTTCCTTCCCTTCATGAAGGTGAAAATAATGGCGATGGAAACATAAATAACTCATCTAGAATAGTTTGTATACTATAAATATCTCATGTAATAATCATATAGACCATGTAACGTATCTTGTATCTAATATAACTTCACACATGCATGCAAACTAGATAATACATTGAATATAAAATGTATACATCTATAAAATTACTTTGGCCAAAGATTTTTATTATAGTTTCAAACTTCAAATGAAGCTAGGCCTTGTTCATTAGAATCATACTCTCTACTAAATGCATAAAAGTTTATTTCCTTCATACTAATCAATGATGAGATATGTTTGAAAAAGGCCTCCTACTTAATTTCCATCCCTTAAGATTGAGGTACAAATAATTACACCATATATAGTTAGTTTATTTAAATTTCACACAAACATAAAATAAGAAAGTACAAGTTTCAACTCCATACATAATTATAACTGGTAAAAACATTATCCTTAACTCACAATGTCAAATTTACATAATTACTATGAAATGATCATTATGGTAACATATTATAAATATGAGCAACAATCTATTTCCATACTTTTATTCTTATAATAATCATATATTGTTCATACATTCTGAGTATATATATTTTTAAGTTCTCATAATTACAGAAACCATTCAAACCAGATAAATTCAGATCCAAGGATAATACAATTTATACTATATTACTACATAATATAATTTAATTATTATACATGATTGTCCCATTTTCAATCAATTGAAACTTAATTCACACTATCTTATATGTTATATAATTTTCCAAGTAATTATTCATATATTAAAAGTACATGCTTTCCTAATTGTAAGGCCTAAAAAATTACTCTCTTTCTTGGGCTCAAGCCCAATTTAAGTGTATCATCATTCTTAATCATTTAATAAATTATAATAAATCATTATTACTAAATTAAAATAGGGTATGCCACACATTCCAACTCATAACCATAAACATATTAGTGGTGGTTATTTCTACTAGTTTTAGCAACTTGAAACAATTCTCTTTTGATTGGTTAAAACATATTTTTAACTTAACATGTCAATAAATAGAAATATTCTTTTCAAGGTAATATTAACCATAATTTTCACATTGTATTTTATGTTTTATCAAGTTACTATGAATTCTACATGTATATGTTAAAAACTCATTTCTTTCCATAAGATATAGACCATCATACTAGTGTCAATTAAGAGGATTTCAAGACCTAATGAAGGCTTATATGAGGTCATATACTCATCTAAATGTCTATCAAAAAATACTATTTTATTCAAAACTTAGAAAATTTGTAAATACCAAAACATATTAAAGCTTATACAAATCAATATACAAGGTTTAAATACCACATCCTCTTATGGTTAAAATAATAAGTAGGTCATAAATACCACATTAAAATGTGGTTTTACAAAAAAATAAACTCTATTTAATATCATGCTCTAATTTAGTTTAAAATATATATATACAATCTATAACAACCATGTTGTATTATGGCTTCCACAAACAATAAGTAGTATATGATTACTATGTGTATATTAGTTTCAATAAGCCTTTCTGCATTCATGTAGGTGATCATTCAACCTCATACAAGTATGCATAAAAACTCACATTTTACAAAAAATATGAAGACTTCTATATTATTAAAAATAAGAGGATTTCATACAACCAAATTTAAATTTTACATACTGCCTCAATATGGGGTTTTGTCCATCAATAAGAAAAGTTTAAATACCACATTAAATTTTAGTTTTAAAAATTAATTTGTAATCATGTAGGTGGTATTTTATCCACTTACAGGTCTACAATAAGACTTCTATTTTTTTATAATAAAATGACAACTCTTCTTACTATGAAATAGATGTAAAGGATGCATTACATGCCTCTTGGTGGTTAAAATCCACCTACAAGTCTACACTAAACTTTATTTTATCTAAAAAGTACTTCAATAAATATTTTACAGATTCACCTACACCTTCAAAAAATTACAAATTATTTTCTAATTTTTTAACACCTTAAGGATCACCATTTTTACTCTCACATAATCGAATGATAAAGAGATTCACTCTATTTGCTTGCAAACAAAAACCATAACAATTTAAAACTAGATCTAAAAACATAGACATTTTTCCATATTTCAAATCATCTATATTTTCTTCTAAACACCACAACAATAATATATTTCCAACTAATTTCCCAGAAAACCTCCATTTCATGAAACAAAAAATAAAACCAAATTAATTTACAAGGGTTAGAAAATTTCCAATTCACTTTGCTGACACACTTTTCTTACATTTTTCCCCAAGTTGGGTGTGTGTTTTTGATTATTTCCCTCCCCTTATTATCCACATCCATCTATTCCTTTCAACCCCATGCCATAAAATTTATTGAAGGTTTAGATAGACTCTTAAAAAATCCATGAAAATGTGAATTTATGTCCTTATTTTCTATCTTTGGCTTATTGTTATTACTCATCATTGAGCTTCACTTCATTCCATGAATTTTTCCCTCAAAAATATAATGACTCAATTAACTTGTAGTTCACCCCTTATTCCTTCATGAAACTTGTAGTTAATTATTTAAGCCACCAAACACAAATGAATCCCTATAAACTCATTTGAGTGTTTTGTCCAAAAAAA
The DNA here is from genome assembly GCA_037957365.1 of Torreya grandis. Lineage (NCBI taxonomy): Eukaryota > Viridiplantae > Streptophyta > Pinopsida > Cupressales > Taxaceae > Torreya > Torreya grandis. The sequence continues at coordinate 2,172,680 of JARHVA010001143.1, forward strand.
ATATAAACTAATTTAATCATTTAAATTTCAAACATTATATTAACCTTTAATAATTTCCAAATCAAAAGTCACAAATGTGTGTAATGCACACCAAGGCCAATGTTCCCCTAATGGTCCAATGACCCCAAACCCCTAAGCTGAGTCTTCATATGCTAAGTAAAACTTGTGTGTGTGATAACCCAATTTAAAACAAGAGTCCATATTTTCTATTTTATTTTCATAAATAATTTTATAATTGTTGAAATACTATTATTCATGTGAGCAACATTTATTCAAGAATAAATAATAAACCGTAAGGGATTTTAACACTCAATTATCCCTAAAACTATCAAGAAGGATTAAATACATATTTGCAACTGATACTCAACTTAGCATTTAATGTAAATAGGCAGGTCAATTTACAAAAATATAGTTTTTAAAAATAACCTTAAAACTAATAGAAGTATACCATATAGTGATAATTATTGATACAATAAACACACTGACTATCTAAAACAAACACATAATAAGATAGTCATGTAGTTAAACAATTCTATTGTGCACGTGTGTGATGTTCTAGTAGTTTATTCTTTTTTTTCCAAAGTTTCCTCTATTTACCACCTTCTCCCATATGATGTTATCCCTCTATGGTACCTATTAAGGGTAAGATATTCCTTGCATGAAATTAAATCAAAAAAATGTAGTTAGTTTGCATAATAAAAGTAAAAGTAAACATTATATCTCTTTTCTATCAAACATACATATATGCACTAAAATAAAATTATGAATAACATAAAAGTACAACATATTAAATCAAACACCATCTATCCACGTGATTCATAAATCTAACTAATCACTGGTTAATTGTTTGTTAAAAATCACATGTTGTTTACTAAGGGTTAAATTAGATATCACATTTTCCTTTTCCTCTATAAAAATTATAACATTTTAAAAATTTAATCATAACCATTATTATCATTTTCATAGTATTATCCACCCTTGAAAATCATATGCAATGAGATTATTTACCAAAATGATAATAATTTTCTAGATGGGTTCCTTGATTTTTTCATGGAAGTACCTCCATTTTTTCTAGATAAAAAAGTAATGGCAATTGAATATGCCCCTATAATCTCATCTAAGAAATCAATGGTTCATAGTAGAGTTGTTATTTATACCCATAAATCTTCATGTCTTTGTGGGTGTTGAGGACCATAAATATTAATCATCCTAACTTGATTACCATATGTTAAATCAATTTAGATGCCTAAGGAAATTTAAATTCCTTCTCTATGGTATAAAATTGATTTGGTTTGGATTTCATAAGATAAAATACCTCCAAATTGACCATAACCATTAATACTAAGTTGAATTTAGATTTTTAGAATGTCAAATTAGTCATTTTATTGATAAATTCAAATGTAAATGTATTTTTTTAAAGATGTATAATATTGGGATGGTGTTGAAGTATCTCACATTTAAGAGTGTCTTGATGAATGGTAGAGCCAAGGACCCAAATATTCCATGAAAAAACATTCACTGATATTTAGATTGAGAGGTGATGTGATTAACCCATGACTTATTTATCTTATTTTTGGTCCACTTCACTAATTTTTTTCACATGATTCTTGTTCTTTATTCCTTTGGATTCAAGAGATGTATTTATGTGTTAATAGGATTAACTATTATTTTGTTTTATATTGATGGAATTATATATTTTATATTAAAACCTCTCAAATATTTGAATATGTTCATAATTTTTTTACTAAGTCAAGGTTATTTTGGGGCTTGTAAAATTTCATTACAACTAAGATTATTAACCTTAATATCCATATTTCATTGCATGGATGGATCAACTAGGATAATTTACAATAGGGTTTTTGGGTGAATTTATTCATGTTTTTTTTAAAATTATATAATTATCTTGTCATTTATTAATATTACCAATTTTTTAAAGATATTTTATCTCTTTTTAATTCTTAGGGATAACCTTGCCACCACTATCTTTTTTCTCAAGAAGGGAAAAAGGATTAACCAAATTTACACAATACTTCCCTTTATCTATATAATTTATTTGATTCTTCCCACTATATTTTTATTTAATTATTTGAAGTAATAACTACCTTATTATAAGTTAAAATAGTGTTTCTTATGTCATTTTCTCTTTGTATCATCTTTATCCAATGGTGGAAAACACTAGAGGGTAAGAAGACCAAAGCGGTTGATAAATTCACGATTCCTACTTGATGTAGGAGCATCAATACCCTATTGCAAATATTAGTCTATTTCACATGTTTGATTTTTTTTAGAGTCATAATAGGTCATCTTATATCTACATGATTCATTCATAGTTGGTATAACTTGATCAAATTTGAATTTGACTCACCTAGGCATTTTCCTACCTAAATGGTCATTTCAAATATTTAAAAATCTTGTATTGTTTATCAAGTTTTTTGATGTTGTGAAAGGTAAATATGTTATGACCTTGTGTCTAAAGGGTATTTAAGAGTGTTTATGTTTGTTTTGTACTTTTTATAAATTTAATTTATGTTAAAAGTCCTAAATAGACCTAAAGCATGTTAGTGATAAGCCTTTTTCTTTTTACGTTGGGAGTCAAGAGGTGGTTAGGAAAGTTATAAAAGTTTTTGATATAGGTGTTGACCATTTTTGGGTCTAACAAGCCAAAAATAGGTCCCCTTCTTCCTCTGATGTTTTAGGCCATTTCATTTTTGATTTTGCACAAGTCCAGGAATTTCTACAGACTCTGTAAATCTATTTCTATGGACTCTGCAAGTCCATTTCTACAGACTTTGCAGGTCTAAATCTACAGACTCAATAGGTTTTGATTTTCTATGGACTTAGTGGGGATTGTTCTTCTACGAACTCAGTAGTGAGTTTTTCTACGAACTCTGCAGGTGTAATCTTTGATAGATGAAGAACCAGTTCAAAGAGTGCAAGGTTTTGCAAAGCTTCTTCAGACTCTTACCTGAAGAAATTCATAAGGAAAGAGGGCTAAAATGGTTCAGAGGACAATTTTCCTTAAGGTTGGAAGAATGTTTCAATGACATAATATTTCTAAGAGCTAGCACCTTTGAATCGTTAAACCGATTCAATGCCTTCGGTTCATCGCTTGGTTCAATCACCTTGGTTCAAATGGCTTAGTTCGATCAATCAGTTCATCAGCTTGGTTTAACACATTAGTTTAATGCCTTGGTTTTATCGATGGGTTCATCATTTGGTTCAAACATTCAGTTCATCCAGATGGTTCAATGAGCTTGGTTCAAAGGCTCGGCGCGTAGTGTTGAACCATTGAACCAGTTCAATGATTGGTTCAAGCAAATAGTTTAAAGGCTTGGTTCAATAAAGGCTCAGCGTGTAATGTTGAACTATTGAATCGTTGAACCAATTTTGGTTCAATGGGTTAGTTTAATAGCTTATTTTAAGGGGACATCCCAAAGACAAAGGATAGGTTCCCTTGCAGAGGGTAGGGAGAATTTCAAAGGCAATCGAAGGAGTTCAAAAGTGTGCAAAAAATCTTAAGGATGAATTCTTTCAGACTTTTTGTTCGAAGGAATTCCTTTAGACAAAAGTTTGAATAAATTTAGAGAAGGCCATGAGCAAGAAGCCTAAAGGAAAAGAACTTTAGGTGAAAGGACACAAAGACTGAGATAATTCTTGTGGACTTTTTGTCCATAGGAAAAGCTTGAAGCAAAAAAAAACCCATGGGAAAAGCCCACAGAAAAGACCCAACAGATTTTTACCAAGGATGGTGACTTCTTAAAATCCATCAATTTTAAGGAGACAAATTAGCCGTTGGGTATTCAATTTCAAGGTGACAGCTATGCAAACGTCAATTTTAAGGCAGTGAAATAGCTATTGGTTTTTATATACTTACACGCCAACCTTGGAAAGAGCCCAAGGAATGCAGTGACCCATCGAAAGATCACCCCCAAGGGCTAAAGGAGCAGAAGGAGACAAAGTAGGAAAAGGACAAAGAGCCTAGAGAACAAAGAGAGAAAAGTGCCAAGTGTAGGAATAGGCAGATAGCCCAAGTGGCAAAGGGAGGCACCGATTCAAGAAGTTACTCTAGCAGGTGATATAGTTCCTGTGAATTGATTATTAGGAGGCATAAATAGCTAATAGTGCAACCCATTTTCTTCATTTCACATTAATGAGCAGACAAACAGCGTAATCACCTTGAAGAAACAATCTTGCAAGCAGACAAATGGCGTGACTCATAATTTCTCATTAATGTTTAAGTGGCTTGCTCTTCCCAATGATTGGAGTGCAAATGGGTAATCTGTAAAAAGGGGTGCCAAAAGGCCTCCTTCCTTCCTATATATATTGGAGACTTGTCATTTGAAAAAGGATCTTTTTCACATTTATAAGGCGAAGCCCTAGCAAATTTTCACCTAAAATCAATAAATACATTTTTACCTCTATGTTGGTTAGATATCTATGTGTGTGTCTGAGTGTTAGTCTGTGTTTAGTCATTGCTTCTTAATGCTTCCATAGGTTTAACACCAACACACCTAGTGTCTATAAGGTGCCATATTTGTAGGTAATAGGAGAGCTATATTTAGAAGTGCAGAGATAGAAGAAGCTACTATATAGTGTGCATTTCTACAACACCTTTGGTGAGTCTCTATTTTTTATGTGTTCCATTAAAGCCTCCCTATTAAGCTTCCTGCAGCTTGGTCCTTCTACCAATTTAAAGTGTACGTATGTGTTTGTCTGACTTCAAGTGTGAGTGTGAGAAGGTCAAATCATTTGGTGCATCACCTCTTTTTAGAGTAGATTTGTTTTCCTGTAATCCTTCTCCCTTTTCACGCCCCCCCCATTATATATCTATATACCTATATTAGCACTTATTGGAATAACTCAGATGCATCAAAGGGAGCTAGCCCTTACCTAGAGACTCTCCCCTTCAGCTTCACCAATCCCATAGGTGAGAGGGGAGTTTCCATTGTTACATGTGGAAAGGCAGGAGCTTGGCCTCCTACCTCGAGTGTAATCCACCACATCAATAGTTTTTGGCACGCCCGGCGGGACTCAATTTTTACACTCAGTAAAGTTTTAGGATTGATGCTGGTCCTATTATATCAAATCAACTATTTTCAGCATCTGGCAACTCCACTGGCAAGAAATTCATTTCCTAATCAAAGACCAATCTAAATTCTTATGCCTAAAGTCACCACACAGTTTACTTCTAAGGGTGTTCCTTTCAAATTTGTTGATTTGCCTTTGAAATCAATAAAAAGACTGAGGTTTGAGAGGACCCATCTTTATTCAGCAAACCACCTTCCTAGACCTATTGTAAGGAACACATACGTAGTAGGGCTGTAGTTACATCCCATCCTAGCTGATGGGGAACCAAGAACAAACTATGATTCCACTTGTCAAGATTTTGCTCCTCAATAAGAGCACAATATGATTACCTTGTATAAGCAACTAAACATGGAATTATACCAGAATTAACAAGTAACTATAATTCACAAATAGTACAGAATATGAGAGACAATACACAATCTTGTATTAATACTCATCCAGAAAGAAAATACAATAAAGAAGATGCCACTTCTTCTTCCACCTTTGTGAGGCTTCCCACACCTTAAGGGCTCCCAGTAATTCTCAATCAAGAGTTCACTCTCCTACCAAAAATGGTCCCAACACACAACTCAAACACAGAATTGGTGTTCACCTCCAACCAGTCAGTAATAACCCTACCAGTACACAAGTACTCAAAGTACTTCAAGTAGATCTCCCATGAACTTGCAACAACCTGCAACTCAAATGATCTTACTTACACATGTAGAACTTCTCCCTAATCTTGCAACAACCTAAAAATCATCCTGTTCTTACAATTGGAAGGATCTACCTTGCCTTCCTCTATTTTCTCATTATTACAATACATGCCAATGGGTCTATAAATAGATCTCGGACTAAACCATAACTTAGACTCTTAATTTAGACACGCAGCTCAAGACTCAAAATATCCTTTACATGCAAATACTGGATTCAAAAAACTAACTGTTCATGAAACAAATAGTTCTAGAACCGCACAGGCGATCAACATCAGTCCCTATCTGGCTGGAGATGACCGATGGCTGAATCTTGCCGATGTTGGTTGCCCTTCTGCACTGGATATGACCAATGTCAATTGTGCTGCTGATGCTGGTTTATCTGGAACTCAGCAACCTCCTCCATGTCTGCAAATAGTTGAAGCTTTTAGCTCCATAACCTAACACCAGCTATGGCATTACCCCTTATGACTTTTCATTGTCAGAGTCCTTTGAATCCCAACATTATGACCCAATTCTAGGAGCATCCCTAAAAAATGTGCCTTTTTTTTATGGAGAGGGGCCCATTACAGTCATCGAGCACATCAAAAATATTGCTAACCTTTGCAATATTCACAATGTCACTAAGGAAAATATTGTAATTAGATTGCTGGCATTGTCTCTTAAGAGCTGGTATGGGACTTTGGCTATAAATTCAATCAGTTATTGGAATGAATTGGGTACTCACTTGATGGACCATTTTGGGGAAAAGAACAACCACCTCTCACTTGCTGAGTAGCTGACTACCATGAAAAGAGCCCCACATGAATACATGCAGGATTTCAACACTCAATTTTAGAAGACATGGGATAGAATCCCCATTCTGGTAAGACCGACTGCTAGCTATGCTTTCCTATATTACTTAAGAGCATTGAACATCAATATTATTGTTATGATACAATCCATGGGAGGACATGTGCTACCTGCCACCTATGACATAGCCATAGCAACTAAAAATTGCTTATTGCAGACTAGGAAGATAGCTCCCAAACCCCATATGCCTCTTTTCTCCAAAATACTACCTCTAATTCAGACCACTGCTCCCACATTAGCTCCTCTACCTAGCATAGAGAAACTAGCTGCTGCTCCATCCAATGAACTTCATGAAGCTAAGAGTCTATTGTAAAGTATGTCAAATGAACTTGTGGCTCTTAAAAGGTAGCAAGCTCAAAGCAATCAACCAAACCAAGGATACCAGTAGTATGGCCAAGCTCCTAGACCCCCTTTCTAAAATTACAATCAAGGACAGGGTTAGCTTACTCAAACTAGACCTTTTCAAGGCTACAACCCAAGCACCCCTTCATCATCTATGGTCATGGTGCTCATTCAAAACAATCTAGTATAGGAGCAACAAAGTTGTTCAACCATGGGATATGGTCAGGAACATGCTATTTATACAAATGAAATGATGGGTTATTACCCAAATGTATAAGACAATCAGGCAGCCACCCATTCCCAAGTCTTTGAGGCTCCAATGCAACCCAACATGAGTAGCAGTTAGGCCCAGCCTAATTCTACCCTCATGAATCATTTGGAAGGATAATTCTATTCAATCAATTATGTGGGTGCTACAGGCAGTCAGGCTAACTGTGTTGCAGCCAACACAAGATTCAAAAAAAGGGCAATGGAAGAAACTCAGGCTACTACCCAAGCGTCAACAACACCTTCTTCATTACATGTAAATCAAAAAGTTCCAAGCTTCAGACTGCCAATTGTACCTCTAGTTCCTCAGCCTACACCTTAGGTTGTACATAATTTCAAAGAAATTTTGAAGGAAGGCAACCCTCAAGTCAACATGGTTGACTAGATGAATAAGCTACACATGAACATCTCCTTATGGGATTCACTGTCAATATCAGGGCAGCAAGACATGTTGTAAAAGGAATTGCATGAGTTAGATGAATGAGTTGTCCCAACAAAAGTTGATAACATTTTGATGATGAATGGGCAGCCTTCTACCTCAGGTCAGATCTGAAAGGAAGAAAAGTTTCCTCTCTTTTATGTGTCCTTGGTCATAGGAGATTTCTTGGTGCACAATTGCATCATTGACAGTAGAGCAAGCACCTCGGTGATGCCCAAGTGCATAGCCGACAAGCTAGGCTTGAAATACAAAGGAATGACCAAGGGAGACCTGTAGTTGGATAGAACTCTAGCAAAGACAATTGGGGTGGTAAGAGGTTTGAGCTTGATGCTACATGCTTTCCTGAATTTCTCAATTATTCATGATGTGGTAGTGGCAGATGTCCCTCCCTACTTTACCATCTGCTTATCCAGGGAGTTTACATCCAAGATAGGCAGCTACTTAGCATTGAATTGGTTTTACCTAATTTTTAGAACCAAGTATGGGACTAAAGTCAAGATTGAATCCGAGCCACTCCATAGAGACCATCTGGAACCTTACCCACTAAAGGCAACAAATGTTAGCTATGCCATCATTGACTAGGAAGAGTTCCATATAGACCAATCTCCATCCTCTACCCTTGAAGGAGTTGCAAACTTGCTCTTAGATGAATGTGGAAGTGACAACTTCGAGCATGATCCCTACAAATTCATCAAGGAGGTGGGCCTTGGAATTTATTGCATGCATGAATAGGGTAATTTTGTACCAAATTTGATGAAAGCTAGCTAGGAGAACTCAGGTCTATGGTAGTTATTCTTTGATGGTTCAAAAAGTAAGATGGGAGCTGGTGCTGGAGCAGTGTTGGTCTCTCCTTCAAAAGAGAGGTATTTTTTAGCCTGTCATTTCTAATTTTCTTGCACATGCAATGTTGTAGAATATGAATCCCTCATCCATGGCTTGGAGTGGGTGAGTAAAAGAGGAATCAAAGAGCTGCAAGTGTTTGGTGATAGCTAGATGATTGTCAACCAGGTAAGAGGCCAAAATTTGATAAAGAATTATCTATTGAAGTCCTACAAACATAGGGTATGGGACTTAGTGGAAAATTTCTTCACTTTCAATATTACCTCCATTCCTAGAGAATGGAACAAGTAAGTAGATAGGCTAGTAGCAGTTGGTGCCCAATTTGATATTGCTCAGGAAATAAGCTGAGACCATAGATCACGTCAATTGAAAGTAGTGATCCGACCTTCTATACCTGACAACATCACCAATTGGTAGGTTTTCAATAGTGATCAGTAAATAGCACTTTTCTTGTAAGAAGAAGTAGAATTCATTGCAAAAAAATAAGCAAAGCTATAGCAATAATATGGCAGCCAAATTGTTCAGCTGAAGAACAATAAGCTCCCCAAAGGTTTGGTCACTCTAGGGAGTATCTTCAATGGATATGACCAATTGAGAAGTGATAAGGTGTGCATTGCAACAAAGGAGGATCACCATGAGAAGGTGGAAATATTCAAGGACAAGATGCTTGCACTTGGAAAAGTGTTCACAGACTAGGAAAGGTAGCCCTTCATCTTGTTGTGTCAAGAATTTGCCGATATCTTTGCTTAGGAGTATAGTGATTTGAAAGGTTTTGATCCAAGCTTAGCCCAACATACCATTAAACTAGAATAAGGTGCCAAACCAATCAAGTAAAAGTAGAGGCCTGTCAACCCAATGATTGAGCCTCTCATGCATAAGGAGCTCACCAAATTGATTAAGTCTAGGATAATATTTCCAATCAAACACTATTCTTGGCTGGAAAATCTTATTCCTGTCTAGAAAAAGAATGGGGAGATCAGAATGTGTGTCGATTTTAGAGACCTCAATAGATTATCTTTGAAAGACCATTATCCTCTCCCAAGCATGGAGTAGATCCTTCAGATGGTGACAGGCAGAGAGCGTTTCTCCCTCCTGGATGGGTATTTAGGATACAACCAGATTTTGGTGCAAGACTATGACCAGCATAAGATAGCCTTCACAACCAAGTGGAGAACATTTTCTTATAGTAAAATGCCTTTTAGACTATCTAATGCTAGTGCCACTTTCCAATGAGCTATGGACATGGCCTTTCAGGGTTTGATGAATAAGACTGTGCTGGTATATCTTGATGATGGGATAGTTTTCTCTAAGGAAGCCAGCCAACACATGAAACACCTAAGGCAAATATTTGAGAGGTGTAGAGAGTTTGGTATCTCTCTCAATCCTAAGAAATACATGTTCATTTTCCAAGAGGGGAAGCTCCTTGGTCACATTGTTTCTTCAGAGGGTCTGGCTATTAATCCAAAAAGAGTTTGCTCCATTCTGGAGTTGTCCTTACCCAAGCACAAGAAAGGCCTACAAAGCTTCTATGGTAAGATAAATTTCATATAGAGATTTATCCCAAATTTTGTAGAGATGATCAAGCCATTGACCTCTATGCTGAGGAAGGGTGAAGAGTTCACATGGACAGCACAGAGAATATACAGTTTCAAAGAAATCAAGTAGGCCATAGCCCAGGCTCCTACTTTGATCAGCCTTGACTTCACCAAAGATTTCAACCTCTACACCTTCGACAATGAAGAGGTAGTCTCTGACATGCTTACCCAAGTAAGTGATGATAACCTTGAGTAACCAATTGCATTTTCTAGCCAAGGCCTAGAATGTTTTGAAGTCAGATACACATGTGTAGAAAATCAAGTCTTGGCAATCATACAGAGTCTGAATAAATTTAGGCACATGTTGTTGAATAGCAGAATCCACCTCATGGTTCCACATCCTAACATCAAGGATTTATTAATTAACTGAGAACTAAATGAGAAGAGAGTAGGGTGGATCACTAAGGTGATGGAATATGATGTAGATATCAAGATCACCAAATTGGTAAGAGGGAGAGGCCTGTGTTAACACCTCACTGCAAACTTTAAGTAGTAAAAGGAGGATAGTCTGTTAATCCTTGATGTAGCTACAATAGAAGAACTAGCTATCATGAAGGATTGGACATTAGACGTGAGGCATTTCCTTCTCACTGGTGAGTGCCCACACTCACTTGACAAGACCAAGAGAAGGTATTTCAGACTCTAGTGTCTCCCTTATGCCTTGATTAATGGAGTGCTATTCAGGAAGGATCTCTCAGGAGTCTTTTTAAGATGCTTGGACTCAAATCAGGCTGATAGGGTGCTGTTTGAGTTCCATGATGGACCAGCCCATGGTCATTTTGCTCTTAGGGCTACTGCAGTAAGAATAATGAGAGGTGGCTATTTTTGGCCTACTCTTTTTAGGGACACCCATGCTTGGGTAAGAAAGTGCCAAAAGTGCACACTTTTTGATGGGAAGAAACGATTGGCTGCCATGCCTTTATAGCCTATTTAGGTGGAGTAGCCATTCATGTAATGGGGCCTGGACTTCATAGGGATGATTAATCCCCCCTCTAGTACTGGACACAAGTGGGTCCTGACTGCCATGGATTATTTCACAAGATGGGTAGAGGCTGTTGCTCTAAAGGAGGAAAATGAAAGTGCATTCTTGGATTTTTATGAGAACCTGGTGGCAAGGTTTAGGGTTCCAACAACCATAATCTCTAGAAATGTGTTAGCTTTTTTGGGAACCAAAACAAGTGAATGGGCACTGAGATATGGTATATATCTCAACACTTCATCCAATTACTACCCGCAGGGGAATGGACTAGCTGAGTCTATAAATAAGAACCTAATTAGGATCATCAAGTGGGCCATGGAGGAAAATTAGAGGACTTAGCATGCCAAGTTGAAAACAACCCTATGGGTAGATAGGGTCACCCAAAAGAGGGAAATTGGCAACTCACCATACATGCTTGTCTATGGAAGGGAAGCTAGGCTCCCCATTTCACTCGAGTTGCTAGCCTTGGATCTTGCTTGCCAGCTATAATTAGAAGAAGAAAATAGCATGGAAGTTAGATTATGTGAGCTGATGGAACTCCAAGAGGCAAGGGACCAAGCTATGGCTTTTATGACTAGCTGCCAACAACAAGTGAAGAGACACTTTGACAAGAAATCTTCATCAAAAGGTTTCTCTGAAGGAGACATTGTCTTGAAATGGGATGAAGACCAAGCTAAGCTTGGAAAGCATGCAAAGTTTGATGCCCTATGGAGTGGCCCATACGTAATCACTCAGTGTAAGAAACATAATGCATTCCAACTCTCTAGGTTGGATGGTGATGAATTGTATATCCTAGTTAATGGGATACATTTAAGCATTACCACTGAGTCCCTTCTCCATCATGTATATATCTTTCCTTGATTTTCTCCTATTTTCCCCCTAAGTGCTTTATGCACATGTTAGTAGTTTTCTTAGCTTTGTGTGTGTTTTCATTTCCTTTTGAGGTAAATCTACATGATTGGTTCTAGATTTATCAGAGCTATTGCTGATCTTTAATTTACAATCTAACCTCGTGCCTAATGGATTTTGAGGCAACTGGATTCTAAGCATAGGAGGCATGCTTCCCCTGGGATTCACCAATTTGTTGACCATTTTTGGGTCTAACATGCCAAAAATTGGTCCCCTTCTTCCTCTGATGTTTTAGGCCATTTCATTTTTGATTTTGCACAAGTCCAGGAATTTCTATGAATTATGTAGGTCTATTTCTACGGACTCTGCAGGTCCATTTCTACAGACTCTATAGGTCTAAATCTATGGACTCTACAAATCCATTTCTACATACTCTGTAGGTCTAAATCTACAGAATTAGTAGGTTTTGATTTTCTACGGACTCAATGGGGCTTGTTATTCTATAGACTTAGCAGTGAGTTTTTTTTGAACTCTGTAGGGGTAATCTTTGACAGATGAAGAACCAATTTAGAGAGTGTAAGGTTTTACAAAGCTTCTTCAGACTCTTGTCTAAATAAATTCATAAGGAAAGAGGGCTAAAATGGTTCAGAGGACACTTTTCCTTAAGGTTGGAAGAGTGGTTCAATGACATAATCTTTCTAAGAGCTAGCACCTTTGAACCGTTGAACTGGTTCAATGCCTTCGATTCATTACTTGGTTCAATCACCTTGGTTCAAATGGCTTAGTTTGATCAATTAGTTCATCAGCTTGGTTCAATCAATAGGTTCATCATTTGGTTCAAACATTCGGTTCATCGAATGGTTCAATGAGCTTGGTTCAAAGCCTCAGTATGCAGTGTTGAACCATTAAATTGGTTCAATGATTGGTTTAAGTGAACAGTTCAAAGGCTTGGTTCAACAAAGGCTCAGCATGTAGTGTCGAACCATTGAACTGTTGAACTATTGAACCAATTTTGGTTTAATGGGTTGGTTCAATGGCTTGGTTCAAGGAGGTGTCCCAAAGCCGAAGGGCAAGTGCCCTTGCGGAGGGTAGGGAGCATTTCAAAGGTAGTCGAAGGAGTTCAAAAGCATGCAAAAAATCTTAAGGATGAATTCTTTCAAACTTTTTGTCTAAAGGAATTCCTTCAAACAAAAGTCTAAAGGAATTCAGAGAAGGCCATGAGAAAGAAGCCTGAAGGAAAAGAACTTTAGGTGAAAGGACACAAAGACTAGGACAATTCTTGCAGACTTCTTGTCCACAAGAAAAGCTCAAAGCATAAAAAACCCATGGGAAAAGCCCATAGAAAAGACCTAATGGATTTTTGCCAAAGACGGTGACATTCTAAAAGCTGTCAATTTTAAGGAGACATACTAGCCATTGGGTATTCAATTTCAAGGTGACGGATGCACAAACGTCAATTTTAAGGCAGTGAAATAGCTGTTGGTTTTTAAATACTTACACACCAACCATGGAAAGATCCCAAGGAATGCAGTGACCCACTAAAAGATCACCCCTGAGGGCTGAAGGAGTAGAAGGAGACAAAGTAGTAAAAGGACAAAGAGCCCAGAGAACAAAGAGAGAAAAGTGCCAAGTGTAGGAACAAGTAGATAGCCCAAGTGGTGAAGGGAGGTGCCGATTCAAGAAGTTACTCTAGCAGGTGATATAGTGCCTATGAATTGATTATTAGGAGGCACAAATAGCTAACAGTGTAATCCATTTTATTCATTTTTCATTAATGAGCAGACAAACCGTGTAATCAACTTGAAGTAGTCTTGTAAGTAAACAAACGGCATGGCTCATAATTTCTCATTGATGTTTAAGTGGCTTGCTCTTCCCAATGACTGGAGCACAAATGGGTCATTTGTAAAAAGGGGTGCCAAAAGGCCTCCTTCCTTCTTCTATATATTAGATACTTGTCATTTGAAAAAGGATCTTTTTCACATTTGTAAGGCGAAGCCCTAGCAAATTTTCACATGAAATCAATAAACGCATTTTTACCTCTATGCTGGTTAGATATCTCTGTGTGTGTTTGAGTGTCAGTTTGTGTTTAGTCATTGCTTCTTAATGCTTCCATAGGTTTAACACCAACACACTTGGTGTCTATAAGGTGCCATTTTTGTAGGTAATAAGGAGAGCTGTATTTAGAAGTGTAGAGACAGAAGAAGCTACTATACAATGTGCATTTCTATAGCACCTTTGGTGAGTCTCTATTTTCTATGTGTTCCATTAAAGCCTCCCTATTAAGCTTCCTGTAGCTTGGTCCTTCTACTAGTTTAAAGTGTATGTATGTGTTTGACTGACTTCAAGTGTGAGTGTGAGAAGGTCGAATCATTTAGTGCATCACCTCTTTTTAGAGTAGATTTGTTTTCATGTAATCCTTCTCCCTTTTCACCCCCCATTATATATCTATATACCTATATTAGCACTTATTGGAACAACTCAAATGCATCAAAGGGAGGTAGCCCTTACCTAGAGACTCTCCCCTCTAGCTTCACTAGTCCCATAGGTGAGAGGGGAGTTTCCATTGTTGCATGTGAAAAGGCAGGAGCTCGGCCTCCTAACCCGGGTGAAATCCACCGCGTCAACAATAGGTATGTGTTTTTTATTAGAGATAAATTCAAGATAGAAAGTGGTGTGAAATAAATATGGTAGAGCATCTTTGAAAGGAGAAAGGAGAAAACTCTATTCATTAAACCCTATTATGTAAGTATTGTCAAGAAAATGAATGAATAAAGCAATTTGTTTTATAAACAATAAGTTTTCTATTATTTTGTTTGAGACATTGTCCTAAATACTATATATTTATAACATGTATGTGAAACAAACCTTATGGTAATATTTTAAATGATTCTTAGAGTTGATGGTCAATTGTTCATACCATGTCCTAACTGTGTTCTAAGATAAGCAAACTGTGTAAGTATATTATTTACAAAGGATAGATTCTATAAAAGGAAGAATGAAACACATTAAATAATGGTAAGTTTATTTAATAATAATAATTTAATTATCTCTACACATTGTATTTATTTATTTTGGAAAAGGTAATTTGTATGAATCAAGCACAAACCTTATGCTTCTTGAGATAAAGAAGATTGAGAATCGTTGGTGTGAAAAGAAGTAGCTACAGAGATTGAATTCACACATATATATGTTGGATAGAATGATTTTAATTTTTTTTAATTCTCTCATAATTATTTAGGTGATTTTGAATTCATAATTCATAAATGTTACACTCAGACCTTGTGTGTAGATAGTGTTCTCAGCTACATCCCTGTAATCAAAGATAGAACAAGGTAAAGAACGTGAATAGAGGTGTCAAAAAGTTAAAAAAATAGTTATAAAAGATTTCTAGTCATTTTAAAGACCTTAAACACCATTTAAAGTCATTTCAAAGCTTTTGAAATGTTTAAAAAAGAGAAATACAGCCTCTCGAGTCACACAGTTGGGCGATAACCCTATTCTAGGGTTTCAAGAGAAATCTTAAGATTATGGAGTTTACACCATAAAAATTTCATGAAAATTTATTAATATTTAGGTTTACATATGCTTAAATATATTTCTAAGGTTTTGAATCTATTACATACATACTAGTACATATGTAGCTGATTATGAGTAAAATAGGGCCTCAGAGACCTAAAAGGGCTAAATAGAGAACAAGAAGGGTTTGGAAAAGAGATATAAAAGTTTGATTGAAGTCTTAAAATTCATATAAAGACAAATGGACATAGAGGCTATTTGATAATAATCTTATTTTCTTAAAAAAAAATTGTACCAATCCGTACAAGCAAGAAAACCAAGGAAAAAAGCTACTAAATAGACCTTGTGATAGAGTAAGAAGTAAGGAATGGAATTGGTGGTTGTATTGATAGGTTTGAAAGTGAATTTAAGGAATATTAAGACCCATATGAGTATGATAATATCAAAATATTTATAAAATATAGAAATGAACCCTTGAACTAATGAAGAGTTGTTTACAATCCTTTGGTAAAGAAAGAATAAGTTGTTTGAAGAGTAGTGAAAGTTGATGGGGAGTGTTCATCAGAATTGAGGAGTCAACACGAGAGTTGTAAAAAGGAAAAGAAAAAGATTTTTATAGAAACCAAAGAAGGACAAATATAGATATTATATCTAAGAATCATATTGGTAGAGGTAAATAAAGGTGAATGTATTTGTTGTTTTCATTCTATAAAGACAATTGTAATGAAGCCCTCTGCATCATTTAATATCAGAGTAGGAATATTTTGAGGACAAGGTATACTATGTGTTTTGAAATTATATGTTATTTTTCATGAAGATTTTTTGGAGTACATATTGGATGATGTTTTGAGTTGTTATTGTGAGATAGATAATAAGGTTGCAGGAAAGAGTGAGGAAGCTGCAGGTATATGAAAAGAGAGGTAGAAAACTAAGTGAAAGAGATGAGGTGTGGCAAGGACCTTAATCCAAGAAGGCTTAGTGAGAGAAGAGATAGTGAAATCTCAAGGAAGGAAGCTCACAAAGATAAAATATTGAGAAAGAGGTAAGATTCCCACGTGAGGATAAAAATAAAGAGACTCTAAGAGAGAGAGTCTAGTGAGAGAGACCCAAGTGAGGTCAAAAGAGATAACAAGTAGTTAAGCTTGTCAAGAAGAAGAGCTATAGGTCATGAGAGACCTTAGAGAGAGTGTGAATAGAAAAGAGTGATAAATAATGATGAAGGGATTGATAAGTGAAGATTGCCACAAGAATAAGGAAGTGAAGCAAAGAGAGTTAGTGAGAGAGAAGGAAATCATTAAGATGCAGAAGGTATTGACAAGGCTAGAGCAAATATTAGAAGAGATGAGACCAAGATTCCATGTATGCATAAATAAAAAAGTGAGATGGCCTCTCAATTAGTTGATTAAAAATAGGAGAAGACAAATGATCAAGAAGTTAGCAAGGTAGCCTAGAATTAGAAGCAAAGGGACAAACAAGCCTCAAACTATTGTGACTAATGGTTTATTTGAATGTTTGTATATAGATGAATATTTTCATGAACATTGAAAGCATGAGAAACATGATACTGATTAAGAATAAATGGATTATATATCTAAGTATGGGGAAACAATCTTATGCTACCTTGAATAAGGTGATCCATCGGATGAAGAAGGAGATAAAGAGTTTGTATCAATAACAATTCTCATGACAATCAAGAAAGAGAGATTTTAGTTAAGAAAGTTTGGAGGAGAATAAAGAAGTACAAGGTATATGTTTCAATGTATTTTTTGATGAATGTGTTGATTTAAACATTACTAAAGATCAATTTTATGAAAGTACATTGAAGCTAATGAATGTGTTAGTGGAAGGACAAGAAGGTAAAGTAATACCAAGTAAATTCTTTGACACCTATGAGGTGGTAGCAGTAGAGAAGGAAGAATAAGCACAAGTTGAAGTTATTGAAAAAAATTCATGGAACTAATGGGATATAAAGGTGATATAAAAGAGTATACAATAGAAGTGAATCAGTTATGTCATCAAATAATGGAAGGATCAGATGATTTGAGTCTCATAGGAGACAAGGACACCATCATGGTAGTTGAGTTAGCATTGATGACAATCTTGAGTCAAGATTAAGAAGATTTGATAGCTAAATAAAAAAGTTAATACCAAGGGATAAAGAAAGAATTGGTTATGTTTAATTTTTTCACTTCATGTGCAGGTCTATGGAAGAGAGAGAACAAGTAGTAATTGCCCATGATTGGTTGGAAGATACAAAGCAAGAAGAATAACAACAAAATATGAGATGTCATACTCTTAATCAAGTTTCAATAAGGTCTACATGTTTAAAATAGGCCTTGGTATCTAGGTGGACAATAACTTATAATATGGATGTTAAATAGAACATCAAATACAGATCATTTATAACTTTCATCGAAAGTTTCTCTTGCTTCTCGGTAGTATGATGTAGGAGAATCACTACCCTATTGTAAATATTAGTCTATTTCACATGTTTGAGTATTTTGAGAGTCATCATAAGTCATATTATATGTATAGGATTCATTAAAAGTTGGTATAACTTGATAAAATTTGAATTTGACTCACTTAGGCATTTTCTCGCCTAAATGGTCATTTCAAATATTTAAAAATCTTATAATATTTCTCAAGTGTTTTGATGTTGTGCAGTGTAAATATGTTGATACCTTATGTCTTAGGGGTCTTGAAGAGTGTTTAGGGTTTTTTTAATACTTTTTATAAATTTAAGCTATGTTAAAAGTCCTAACTAGACCTAAAATATGTTAGTGATAAGCCTTTTCTTGCTACATTGGGAGTCAAGAGATGGTTAGGACAATTATAGAAGTTTTTGATACAGGTAGGTGTTTTTTATTAGTGATCAATTCAAGGTAGAAGGAGGTGTGAAAGAAATATGGAAGATAATATTTGAAAGGATAAAGGAGAAAAATCTATCCATTGCACCTTGCTATGTAAGTATTGTCAGGTAAATGAATGAATAAAGCAATTTGTTTTGTAAACATGAAGGTTTATATTGTTTTATTTGAGACATTGTCCTAAAGACTAGATATTTATAACATGTATGTGAAACCAAACTTATGGCAATATTTGAAAGGATTCTCAAAGTTGATGGTCAATTGTTCATACATTGTCCTAACTGTGTGCTAAGATAAACAAACTATGTAAGTATATTATTTAAAAAGGATAGATTCTGTAGGAGGAATAATTAAACACATTAAACAATGGTAAGTTTATTTAATAGTAATTTAAGTATCTCCACACATTATATTTAGTTGTTTTTTTTAAGTTAATTTGTATGAATCAATCACAAACCATATGCTTCTTGAGATAAAGAAGATTGAGAATAGTTTGTGTGCAAATAAATAGCTACAAAGATTGAATGCACGCGCACACACACGCACACACACACACACACACACACACACACACACACACACACACACACACACACACACACACACACACACACACACACACACACACACACACACACACACACACACACACACACACACACACACACACACACACACACACACACACACACACACACACACACACACACACACACACACACACACACACACACACACACACACACACACACACACACACACACACACACACCCACACACACACACACACACACATGCGCGCGCGCACACACATGAACGCACGCACCCACCCACCCACCCACACCCACACACACACACACACACACACACATGTTGGATAGCATCCTTTTAAATTTTTTTAAGGATATCATCATGATTTATATTATTTTGAATTCATAGTTCATAAATGTTACACTTAGACCTTGTGTGTAGATAATGTTCTCAATTATAGCCCTATAATCAAAGATAAAATAAGGTAAATAATGTGAATAGAGGTGTCAACAAGGTAAACCACCAATTTTAAAATGTGTATAGTCATTTTGTATACCTTAAACACCATTTAAATTAATTTTAAATCTTTTGAATCATTTAAAAAAGAGAAATACAACCTCTCAGGTCACACAATTAGACAATAACCCTGTTATAGGGCTTCAATCAAAAATCTTAATACTATGGACTTTTCACCATAAAAATTTAATGAAAATTTTATAAATATTTAGGGTTACATATTATTAAATATATTTTAAAGGTTTTTAATCTATTCCATACATACTGGTACATATATAGCTAATTGTGAGTAAAAATAGGGCCTCAAAGACCTAAAAGGGTTAAACAGAGAATAAGAAGAGTTTGGAAAAGAGATATAAAAGTTGAATTGAAATATTAAAATTCATATAAAGATAGATTTACATAAATTATATTTTATAATAATATTAGTTTCTTAAAAAGGTTCCATACAATCAAGAAAACCAAGGAAAAAGGCTACTAGAGAGAGCTTGTGACAAAGTAAGAAGGAAGGAATGGAATTGGTGGTTGTGTTGAGAGGTTTATAATGAATTTAAGGAATATTGAGACCCATATAAGTATGATATCAAAAGAGTTATAAAATAGAGCAATGAACCCTTGAACAATGAAGAGTTTTTTACAATCCTTTGGTAAATAAAGAATAAGTTATTTGAAGAGCAGTGGAAGTTGATGGTGAGTGTTCATTAGAAATGAGGAGTCAACAAGAGAGTTGGAATCAGATAGAGACAAAAAGTTATATAGAAACCAAAGAATAAAAAATAGAGATATTAGATGTAGGAGGCATATTGAAAAAGTTAAATAAAGGTGAATGTATTTATTATTTTCATTCCATAAAGACAAGTGTAATGAAGGCCTCTGCATCACTACCTCATACTAAAAAAATCTTATGGTGTTTATGTTTTTAGTGTGTCACCTTACCTTGTGATTATTGCTAAAAATATTTTAGTAAATATTCCATTAGGGTAATGACTACTCATAGAGGTCATATTGAAATGACTTCAAACATAGTAAAAATATCACAAATATTAATTTTATTGTATTATCTTATTATTTATGGGTCATTATATAGTGTCTAGATTAGTCATTTATACATGACAACATCATTGTTTCAAATCCATATAATTTTATATTATTAGATGAATAATTACGTAGATATGTGTTTTTTATTTATGAGATGAGCCTTTTGGAAGACCATCAAACAAATTCACATCTATTTTCCATTAATATAAGCCATCCATTTATCCAATTATTTATAATGTTCATGTTTTTATTTGAGTTATACTCATTTTTTCAGTCCAAACTATACATTTATTTTAGATGAGTTCCCTAAATGTTTCCCTACAAGTACCTCCAAGTTTTCTAGATAACTCTATGGAAATAAAATCACACCCTATAATGCAATCTAATAAATAAATGGTTTGTATTATATTTGTTATTTATACCAATAAATCTTCATGTCTTTGTGGTTGTGGAGCACCATAGATATTAATCATCCCAACTTGATTACCAATTGTTAGATCAATCTAGATGACTGCAAGGAAATTTGAATTCCCTCACAATGGTTTAAAGTTGATGTGGTTTAGATTTCATAAGATAAAATTACCTCCATATTGACCTTGAGAATCAATACTAATATGAATTTTAGAATGTCAAATAATTAATTTTATCTTTATCTTTGAGTGTAATCACGGATTCTTACAAAAAGATAAGTATCAATATAACATTAAAAGATTTGACATTTAAGAGTACTTTGATGAATGTGTATACACCTAATATTTATATTAGACTCTTATAAACATCAAATTTGACACACTTTGACATAATTATACTTGTGTGTACACATTTTACTGATGCACACTTTTCCATATCCGCTTACCTATCTATTATCATGACCAACCTAGTTTTATATCACACATTTAGGATCACCTTAGTTTGTGCAAAAACATTATATAATCTTAACCAAGTTTTTTCCATATTCTATATCACTTATTTTCTCTTTGGATAATGTCAATAAGAGTCCAACACTTGTAACTTACATTAGGTGCATGCCTTTATTGGTAGTGTCTCAGATCCCTTAATGACCACTTTTAAAATTCAAATGTCTCTCTTGGGTCAATCTAAGCACATTTCATATGTCAATTATTTGTGGGTTTGTGGGAGTGATAATACCAAAGATTAATCCATAAATAAACATTAATCCTAAGGTCTTGTTTGATTTTAAATTAATTTTTCATTCACTCTCTACTTGACAAAATCTTTAAAAAATCATTATCACTCCATTATTCAATTTTATCACATATATAGATATAAAACCTACTAAAAGGAGCAATCATAGATCCAAGTCTAAACACTAACACAAGGTCAAAGTTTCATGTTAGCAAGTTTCAAAATTCAAATGTTTCATTAAATTATAGCATGATCAAAATGGTACACACACACACCCAACTAAGAAAACTACGTGTGGTTTGAGCCCTCTTCAGACTATTAAAATATAGGAAATGTTCAATCACTTAGTAGGGAATGGTTAAGTTTCTCCAACCCATATTTATATCCCCTTTTCTAATTCAATATAGTGTCAAAAGTGAATCTATGGTCTTAAGGAAAGGAGTGGTAAAAATAATATTTATGCATAAAACTAAGGGCAATCAAATACACATGAATAATCTAAATATGAATATGCATTAATTTGTGTTGGAATAGACTAACACATTCAACTTGGATAGTGCCAGTAGATAGAGGAAAATAATAATTGATATTTATGTTTGAGCTTCATTGGTAGTGTTTACATAGGTTTTGATAATATGTTTCTTGATATGATAAATTTTAGAGATAATACAAATCATTTTGAGGTGACATAGTTAGTAAGCAATTTAAATTATAAAATTATCTAAGTGAAATATCTTCCCTCTTACTTTGTGAATTATATAAATACTAAGTTTAATCAGCTTCTCACTTAATTTAGATTTTTATGTCATATAAATTTAGATTTCCATAATTATATCTTGTTTATTACACTTAAATCTTAAAATAATTAAAATAGTCTAGTGACATTCACACTAATTAATTAGTGACCTAAATGTGAGTATCACATTGATGGGATTATTAGTTAGTAGGAACATATTTCACTTCAAAAATTTAAAAATGTAAAAAAACAAAAATCAAAGCTTATGCATGACATGCTTTGCTAGTATGCATGATTTGTACATTTGTACCTTTCTACATTGGGGACATGCCAACACTATGGGATATTTGTACATTTTTTATGTTCTACCTTTATGATCCATCTTATGTATTGTATTATCTACTTAGACTATTTATAAATGACTTGATTTTATGTATACTTTTTAGAATGTTATTTCCTATGAATATTGTACTTTGATATAATAAATGATGATATTGATTAATTATGCAGACTAACATTATTTATTTTATGTGTGTTTGATGATATTAATTATTACATGTGTGATAATTGAGGTGCATTATTTTGTGTGTTTTATGAGTGTATTTATCATCTTTTATCATGTCATGCATTAGCTATATCAACAATCCTCTAGTAAATTTCATGGTGATGCTTTTCATGTTGAGTCAAAGTCATGTCATTTATTGAGTTATTATGTGTTTAATGATCATGATATTATATGAATATATGTGTGTGTAGATACATATATGATTGTTTTTGAGCTTAGTGTTGTGATTTTTATCACACATTCTTATATTGTGTGTGATTCCATGTATTTTATTATGTATTTACTATGATGCTTATCATTATGTTTCTATATTTTATATCTACTTAGCATGACACTTGTATGCCCTTGCCTTGGATTACATGTTTAATACATACTAGAATGATAAAATATTTATATGAATACATATCTTATCATGTTTGTATACACATTACACATGATTACATTTTTAAATTATTTAACACATGATGCACACAACTCTTTCTTTTGAGGTGAGTGATTCATAGGCTTCATCCCTCACCTCAAAAATATGGTGTATAGAAGGCTTGTCTTAGATATTTAGGACATGATCGATAAATAGTTCATATTTTGGGTCATTATGTGATTCAGATGGGATAAATTTATAAGATTGAGACATATGTGATGTATATGAGTGCATTATACATGATTATGATAAATAATTGAAAAACTCTAGGACAATATGAGACAAATTATATGGGTCAAATTGAGTATATTTTATCAACTTTATCAGATTAGATAGACTTAAAAATAGATTATGACATTCTATATCACTTTGAGGTACATATAGATCAAATTTTGGGCATCAATGTTGTTCATGCAAATCTTTTTATATTATATATTGAGGATTGATGGTACTATGTAAGCACGTTAGGTCTAAAATATATTTATAGTGGTTGATTTAATGTTTTTATCTACATATAAACCTATTTTATAGTTTTATATTTTCATATGAACCTGTTTTAGGGTTATACCTTTACATATGAGATTATTTTGGCATTCCACAAAATAAATATGATGATATATAGATGAGCATGGTTGATTATTCCATGTTGATCAAATTTTATCACTTCTCCATCTCCAACAATGGTTGAGGCATTAAAATTCCTTAATGCATGGTTTCATCAGTTTTATCTTCAATGATAATCACCCCATGGAATTTTCCTAATCAGTTTAGAAAAGGGAAAGTTGGTTCATGTACCCTTAGGTTTATTACTTCCTTGAATTTTCAATTTCAAACAATTTAATTATCTATATTTTTCCATATTATATTTCATGAGTGTAAATTGGTCTATACTTTTACATGGAACAAGTGGGAAATTTAGGGTATAACTATCACCATTAAGTGTAATTATTTATTATTTTATCCTTTTAACCTATAATTTTAAATATTATAATATAACGAGGGTATTTTTAGACAACTAAATTTGGTATTAGACACTTGGTACTATCAAATTTGGCACACTTTAACATACTTGGACTTGTGTGTACATGTTTTAATCTTATGCACAATTTTCCCTATTCATTTACCAATCCATTCTCATAGCATCCCAATTTTATATCACCCATATTTAGGATCACCCTAAATTAATGTAATAAATATCTATAATCATAATAAAATTATTGTCATATTATATATAACTGATTTTCCCTCTCTAGATAGTGTTAGAAATACTATGACGCTTGTGACTTTTTGTAGGTGTCCATATTCACAATAATTGTCTTAGAGCCTTTAAAGAATACTTTTGAAATTCAAATGTCTCTCTTGGGTTAGATTAATCATGTTTCATAAATTAGTTATAGGGGGAAACCAAAGATTCATCTATAAATACAAATCAAGCATATGGTCTTACTAACTTGGAAATTACTTGGTCATCCACTCTTTAATTTAAAAATGATTGAGAAATCCTTTAGTAATCAATTTCTTGACGATATCAAAAAATCATACATATCTAAAAACCCCTTAAAGGATTATTCCTAGAGTCAAGTATAAACATTAATGTAAGGTCAACGTTAAAACTTGCATGTTGGTAAGTGTTAAAATGTGAATCAATGATTGTATTATAGCATGATCACAATGGTTTGCATACACACTTTGGTGAGATAACTATGTATAGTTTGAGATATGTTTGGATTATTGGAACATAGGAAATGATGAGGTACTCAATTAAGAGTGGTTGGGATTTCCAACCTATCCTTGTAACCCTCTTTCTAATTTGGTGTCAAAAGTGAAGTCAAGGTTTTAAGGCAAAAATATATAAAATCAGGACCTATGCACATAATAGAGTGTAATCAAATACAAAAATATTATTAAGGTGAATGAAAAGTTATTTATGGTGTAATATCCATGCATAATCAACCTAGATAGAACTGATAGAGAGAATAATATCAGTTTTTTAGGGGTATGAGTTTTATTGATAGTGTTCTTGTAGGTTTATATAGTGTTTCTTGATATGAGTAGTTATAAAGATAATATAGTTTCATTTTGAGGATAGTGATGTAGGAAGTAAGAAATTTAAATCATAAAATTAGCTAAGTGTAATATTTTTCTCTTACTTTATAAATTCTATATACAATAAATACAATTAATCTCTCTTTTATGTTCAAATTGGTATGTTGAAGACCCTATTTTACATAATCTAGATTTTAATAGTTTTTTTTTTTTTTAGATCACCTAAATATGAAAATAAGTAAAAAATAATGGTAGCACCAAGGGCATAAAAATTCCATGAAAAAATCTTGATTAATGATATTTAGATTGAGAGGTAAGAGGATTCACCCATGACTGATTTCTCTTATGTTTGGTTGTATCCTTGATTTTTTTGCACATGATTTTTGTTCTTTATTCCATTGCATTTGAGAAAGGTCTTTATGTGCTAATATAATTAAACCATTATTTTGTTTCTTATTTATAAAATCATTATTTCTTGATGAAGGCATATAAAATACTCAAATATGTTGATAAAAACTTGTACTAAGTTGAGACCACTTCAAATCCTATAAAATTTCATTAAGATTAGGATTCTCAACTTCACTATCCATATTTAGTTGCATGGATGAATCAACTAAGATAATTTCAAAGGGTTTTTTTTGGAAAATTTATTCATGTTGTTTTCCAACCATATCATCACATCATAGTTTGTTAATATTACTAATTTTATAAAGAGATTGTATCTCTTTGTAAACTTCAGGGATAACCTTATCACCACTATCTTATTATTCAAGGAGGAAAAAATGATTAACTAAATATATGTGATACTTCCATTTATTTGTAGAAAGTGTTTAATCCTTCCCACTATTTTGTTTTTTATTTATTTCATGGCATAATCACCTTGTTATAGGGTAAAAAGGTGTGTCATTGTGTAGCATCTTTAACCAATTACAGAAAAATTTAGAGGGTGAGAATCTCAAAGATGATTATATTCACCATTCATGCCCCTTACTAAAAAAAAATCTTGTGGTTCTTTTGTACTAATTGGGTATTTTTACCTTATTATTATTACCAAAAATATATGAGGAAAAATATAATTAAGATAATTACTATTCACAAAGGTCATCTTAAAATGAGTTTATGCATAATAAAAATTTTAGAAAAAATAATAATATTATAGTTACTTATTAGTTATGGGTCATGGTCTAGATTAATCCCTTACATGTGAAAACATCATGGATTCAAATCCTCCCAACTTTACCTAAGCCTATTATCACCAATATTAAACAAAACCTTTATGAATATCATTATATACGCCTACATGGTGATATAAATAATTTCACCATTTTATTGCATTTATTATTTATAAGATAAGTATTATTGAAGACCATCAAAAAAATTCAAACCATCTATTTTCCATTAATTTATACCATACTTTTACTCAATACTTAATAATGTTTATGTTTTTATTTGAATTTTACTCAGCTTTTTTAAACCATAATGAAAAATTAATAAAATTGATCATTTTAATTTTTTCTTTTATAAAATATGTCATCATATAAATTAAAGACAACATTTAAAATAAATTTTATTCAAATAAAACATATATTTGATCATTTTAACCTTTTTCACTTTAAAATATAAGATCACAACACTTAAAGTCAATAACTACATGAATTTATTTTTCTAATAAAATAAATATTACCACCATCGCACAAGGGTTTGATCTTTGAATCTTAACTACCATTAAAAAAAGGTTTTAGGCTTTAAATATTCCATTTTTATTACTTTAAATAAAGATTCGATATTTAAATATTTTTATCTTTACTATTTATGTGTTTTTAATACATGATAATTGTAGGGTTGGCAGCCCCATACCTAATCTGGAATACAAGCTATAATCCTAAATCTCATAATTTTATTATGCTAATTCACCAATATTTACTATTTTTGTGTTAATTGATTTCAAGATTTGTAATGTTTATTTTTCTACAAGGTATTAATTAGGGTTTCACAATAGATTAAAATGCCAATGATTTATTTTTTAAATGAGTTGATGAGATGATTAAGTGTAAAGTAATTGTTTTCCTAATGGATTGGAAAATTTGATTATGTATTGAAAATAATTGTTTGAGGAACAAAGTGCTCTTGAAATGCGGTTATTCTTTGTTCTGTTATTTTAATCACATATATAATTGTAACCATTTTATCTTTATACAATAGTTTTTTTATTTTATATAAAATTTTAATTTTATAGAAAAAATAAATGATAATCATTTGTTTTTTAAGAAAATATATGTAAAAAACATTTAAATTAAATAAATTTTAATTTAATTATATATTTTTTGATTTATTGTAGTGAATTATATAAAATCTTAGTATTGTGTTAGTTTTTTCAAGGCTTTCTTTAACTTAATGTAACATATATTCTGAGGTGTGATTACCTCCATATTTTAGTACAGTTAACATTGTAATATTATATTTTATTAATAAAAATATACTTTAAAATTTTAAAAATAATTTATATTATAGTTATGTTTATAAAAATATAATTTTTAAAAGTTAACGTCATCCATCAGATGTAATCTATGATCCACCTCATTAGTATCAAAAAAAATTATTCAAATATTTATATCTAGTAGAATGAAATAAAGTTATTCAAAGATTGATTCATACATTGAAATCCCTTATAAAATGACACAAATTTAACTCAAAACAACAAAGAAATGAAATGTGCAATGTCTTTAATCTTCTCTATTATGGTGGTCAATATCAATACTCTTAAATTTTAGATAAAATTTGAATGATTCTATGTTTGAAGTTAGGATTAAAATGATGAAATTATCTCTATGTGTGTGTGTGAGAGAGAGAGATTTTATTTTTATGAGATTATTATTTAGATAGTTTATGTTAATTTGTATCATTTTAAGCTATATGTGTATTTTTTATTATGATTTTATTCACACATGTTTCATATGATCTTGAACCTATTTTCTTCCCATTTAATTTTTTATCTCCTCATTTATTTTCTTATTCTTTCGATATTTTGACTAAGAAATAAAAAATATAGCTCTAGTATGTGAGGAGCGTACCACTACAGTTTTAGGCTACCAAAAATGTACTAATACATTTTTTACAAAACTTTTTGTGGGCCTTCCTAACCCTTTCTTTTAGTCTATCATGCTTCGTGTCCCTTGAAATCCATAATTACTTAATACTATTTTCTTAGTATTTACCATGTTGTAATTAAAATCTAGGTCACTATATCTTGCCATAGCTCACTGTAGTTATTCAACCATCTTCGCACTCACATTAGAAGTTTATAAATTAAGGGGAATAACTAATTATCAATTAGAAATATTTAAATATTCTTGAGCACTACCACAAAACTCTTTTAATGTCATTACTATAACACATAATCTACTAGTAATGATAGTTAGTGACATCACTACACTCAATGTATATAAAGTGGTTTCTACCAACACTTGTAGTGGTTCAACCAACACTTCATTTATATACATCATATATTAATGTACACTAATATTATTTTAGTTAATTATGTGAAGTATGTATATAATAATTAATTTAGGGAGTACATATCTACCATACATCTAATCCTTCAAATATTGCACAAAACTTAGCACAATACAACTTTGTTATCATAATTCTACATCGATTGTCAATTTTATTCTTTATTTTACTTATTCATTTACACATTGAAATTTCATATCCTTTAACATTCACAATTTTATTTATATATAACCCTCTTAAATATGTTTAATTAGTTTATTTTTAGGTCTTCTCCTAAGCCCTTATGCAGTGGTATCAAAGCATACACACTTCATATAATTTATGAGTGGTGTTGTGATGTTTTATGAACTTTGCCCATGTGTGTATTCCATTTCATATTAGGTTTGAATACATGAAGTTAAGGCTTGAGTCTCATGACCATTTTTCATACCTTCCTTCACATCCTTAGATGAAAGATAAATATTTAAAACCACTAATTTCAAAAATGTTCTTGAAGATGATAGAGGATGCATCATAAAGATAACAAGAAGATTTGGAATAATTTCTTGCACATTAATGGAAAAGTATTGTTGATCATTTATTAATACTTCTCAAGCAACAAATTACTTATAACACCTTTCATTCACATCGACCATTTGGTGGTCACACACCATATAAACTATAATTTAATCTAGGCATCCTTATGTTTGAAGATAAAATGGATGCATATGCCCTATATAACTAGCTCAACTTTATCTATTCATATTATGCAGTTAATCAATTCTTTTACCAATAAAATATAATTTTTATTCTTCTAAAATTTATTTTATCAATAAAGAAATGGTGGGAAAATTGTGAATATGAAGTTAATTTAGTGGCAACTCACATGAAAATTGTAAAGATGAAGTTAATTTAGACACATCTATAGGCTCATGGAATGGTTTTTTAGAAACACTTAAATAAATTATTACCCTACTAGAAACTATCATGACAATACATCAAGTTCTCTTAGTTATTCCAAGGAAAAGATAAATCTATGTAGGAGTACATAAATACCTTTCATACTTTGGTGTCCAAACTAGTTATTCAAGATTTAGAGAGAAACCTTATTTTGAAGAATAGGTTAGGCTTGAGGCCACATATCCAGTCAGATATGGATTTCCTATAGATATATTCAATAAAATAATCATATAAATTGGATTGAAAGTTTGAATCAAATTCCAATGCCAAAACTAAGACATAATATTCCAAGTCTCATAAAAACAACACTATAAGCCTTCAATAAAAAAATCAAACTAAGAAATGGATCCAAAAATCCTCCAAATAAATAA
Organism: Torreya grandis; assembly: GCA_037957365.1. Lineage (NCBI taxonomy): Eukaryota > Viridiplantae > Streptophyta > Pinopsida > Cupressales > Taxaceae > Torreya > Torreya grandis. The sequence goes on from JARHVA010001143.1 coordinate 2,202,825, forward strand.
GAAAAAACTATCAAATGATTAAAATAAACAATCCAAGAATAACAAGTGGTTTTCAGTTCACAACTCTAATAATCATTCTAGTGAAGAGTGTAATGCTAGTAAAAATCTAATTTCACACCTTGAAGAAAAATGTACATGTACTATAACATTGGACAAGGGTAATCATGTCATAAAATTCAAATTTAATGCCATATTTGGTATCAAAAATATGTATACTAACCCTAAAAAAATAAAGGAAGCAAAAAGATTGTTCCATTCTTAAATGTGGATCAATGTTCAACCAATACACTGCTCTATTGCCAATGGAATCCAAAATAACCTAATTTCTCTTAAAACATTCCATAGATTAAGTGTTTTATTGATACCTCACCCACAAGCATTTTATAATGGATAGTTTAGTGTGGGATCTAATAGATGAGTCACTCAATAGTTTCAGTTAGTGTATAATATTAAACATTTAAAAGATATAGTCCTTTGAGGCATCACATTATTAGAGGTATGTAATGTTTTACTTGGAAAACCATATTTTTATATCAACATGTAGTCTATGATACAAATTCTATAATGTTATCATATATATTGGTGATAGCAAATATTGCATACCAGAATTAGTTCCTAAACTATCACTCATTAGTGTCAAACAATGCAAGAAGCTTGGCACTTTTAGTAAAATGTTTGTGATTTTAATGGTAAGCTATAAATGTGGGAACATCCATGTGGCATCAATTAATACTATACATCATCCCAAAAAAATATAGACTTTATATTTGACTTACAAGTTATAAGAAAATAGGGACATCTTTAAACCATTAATGAAAGTGTGTAAAAACTATGTAATAACAGAAACTATTGATTTGATTCCAAGACTACCTCTACTGAATGCCTCTTTATACAATAGATCATTTCGAGTGAATGAGGAGATCAAGTGGTAGATCCATGAACTTATCGATGAAATACATATAAGGTATAGCTCATCACCCTATGACAACCCAATTATACTTTCATCATTCAAGGATGGAACATGGAGGCTATGTATTAATTATAGAGCTCTCAAAAATATCATAGTGATTAAATAATACATGTATACACATAAAATTTTTCACTTTCATCATTTTTTGATGTTTTATTTGTAACAGCCTATCAAGATTCAATCTCCTTAAGTGTACGTAAAGGAGAAAGGATTTTAGTTCTTTGAAAGATATTTTTATATCCATGCCATGATCATATCATTCCTACTAATAGTCCAAATTCCTTATAGTTTATATCTATTTACCTCCAATGATGCCTCCCTAAAATCCCAAAACCCTGAAATACAACTAAGTTTGAAATCTAGTGGGACCCTAAAAAATCTAGAATTTTCAATATAACTCTTTGAGCTCCTAACCCACTCTCAAACATCTTGAAATTATATATAAAAAATATAACTTAAAGTATAATAAAATATATGTTCATGCCTAAATGTAAAATTATACTTAAATGATCTTTATTTTATATATACTATATGTTTTATCACCTTTTCCATCTTATCCTATGACATTGACCCAAATGATACCATTTTCCATCTTATCCTAAAACATCAGCCTAGATGATAGCATCATTATATTGTATTGGACAAGAAAATAAAATATTATGGTATTAGTCAGCTTAATACCATTCTATGTTAGCTGACTCATTTCTAACTACATTGAGCTGGCCAATGGTGTCACTTAAATTTTGGGATGGATTCTTAGAGCTTCACTATGGAAAATAATTTTATCCTAAAGCTTGATTAAAACTTATAAGTCTTCATAACCACAACAATCTCTTGAAAAGAACCATTAGCCAAGGGGGAGATTAAGGATCAATTGGTTCTTCATCAAGGTAAGTATATTCTAACCCTATCTCTTTCATTTAGTAGATAGATGTTGTTTATTCCTTAGTAAATTAATGTGTGTATATCCTCATTTGAGCTTTATCTACACTTATACTTAGTGTGTCTATAGGATTTCTTAAACTTTCCATTCATCCATTTTTGGTAGCTTATGCCCCATTTGCCTAGCATGGCTCTTTGCCCATTTTGATATGTTTTTAACCCTTCCCATTTACTTATATTTATTTATTACAACATTAGAATACTTAAAAATAGAGAAATATAGTTAGAAATAACTCATTTGGTTGATTGCCTAGAGGCTTTGAAACACTTTCCTTTGATGTTGTCTTTAGGTGATATTCTTTCTAGGTTTGCAGATCCATTTGGTCACTTTTGAAATCAATAAGTATCATTGGGTTATATTTGCTTAACCTTCTTAGAGTCTATCTATTTAGATATAAGATAGTTTAATATTGATCCTAACCCATTGCAGACAATACCATCTTCCAAGGATTGAGAACTTGTTAAACTAAATTTGTGGAGTAAAATACTTAATCAAAATTGATCTTAAGTCTAGGTATCATCATAATCCTATTGAACCTATGGATATATAAAATATATACTTAAAATTTAAATAATTTTTGTTTGAATGATACCAATTATCAATATACATTCATGTGGATGATGAATGAAATTTTTAGGATATTCACTACTTCATTTTTTGTATTTTATCTTGATGAAATCCTAATCTTTATAAATATGAGGGATGGACATTTTAATAATATAGAGTAAGTTCTTGACACTCTAAGAAAGCATAAATTTACACAAACATGAAAGAATGTCCATTTTTTATGTAGGAAATATAGTATTCTATGATTCATTATAGATGCACAAGGAGTGCATATGGACTCAGCAAGGATTCAAGCTATCCAAAAATGGCCACAACCAAATAATCTCATAGATATTTTCAACTTATTTGGATTAATTTTTTTTTTAACAATAGATTTTTACTTATTTTTTCTCATATTAATTGGCCTCTAAATAAAGTTACCAAAGTTGGTGATAAAGTAAAGTTCATCTAGTCAGTCACACAATAGAAAGCATTCAAGGAACTAGAATTTAAAAACTATTTTTCACCAATACTTGCATTATAAGATCTTTAACAAAAATTTGAGATTGATACTAATCATCAAACTATACATTTGGAATAGTCCTCACTAAATATGTCCATCCAATTGCTTACCACCATGAGACTTTCACTACACCAATAAGAAACTATCCAACATATGATCATGAGAATTATGTTATTAATCAAGCATGTAAGCATTGAAATAATTATATATTGGGAAAGGAGAATATGATATATACATATAAAAATCCACTTCAATTATTACAGACTCAAAATAATTTACAACAAGATTGACATTATAAATGGTCTTCTTATCTTCAGTAGTTTTATCTAAAAATAAAGCATAAGAAGGGAAGTGCCAATTCATTTGAATATTATATAAACCATTCATTTATTTAATATTTCCTTTATATAATTAAAACATGTGGGCATGAATTTAAAAAAAATCAAAATTATATCCATATGACATGGAATTTATAGATAAATACTAGAATTTGCTTTTATAAAGTTTACTTCCTTATTTCTACTTTCAAGATGGATTCATATATCATCTTGGGAAATTTTACATTCCACATTAGGCATAGAGACATAAATATCATGGTAGGCTCATTTAAGTGAAATCATATGAAATTTTGGATTTTAAAATACTCTCGTGGTGTTACAAAAGTACTTCTTTTGGCCATACCTTAAATTTGATGTTGAAAATATATATCAAGTTGTGTATCATATGAACAATTTCTAGATGGGTTAAGAAGAAACAATGTTTTTACACACCTTTGTTATTTTCAATGAGACCATGTGAATATATTTCCATGGACTTCATCTCATGCTACTATAATATGTATCATGATAATGATTGTGTTTATGTAGTAGTTGGTAGATTCTCAAATATGGAAATTATAATACCTTGCGATAAAGTAATCTTAACTCTAGAAATAACTCAATTGTACTTTTAAAATGTTTGAATTCATTTTATAATCCCATAAACTATCCTTTTTGATAGAGATATAAGCTTTTTGAGAATTTTTTGGAAATCACTTTGGCCTATGCCAAACACAAAATTGAACGAGTCTACCATAGACTAATGGATAGATGGAAGTAGTAAATAGGATGAGAATGAAACTTTTTAAGAGTGTAAAATTAAAATAAGTAACAAACTTGGGATGAAAACCTAATTTTCATTCCACATAATTAAATTAGAAATTTACATGGCTCTACCAAACATAACCCTTTTCAAGTTTATTTGGGTTTAAAACCTTTGGCACTCATTGATGTTTATTGCCATATCTCACCCTCAACAAAAACAATTATTTTATCTATAAAAAAACTAAAAAAGATGCTTAGTTCATTGAGGACATTCAACAACAAGTAAAAACCATTCTACAATAGGCTAATGTTAAGTATAATCATTTCCATGATAAGCATTAGACACTACAAAAATTTAAGGCTAGTGACCAATTTTGGATACACCCATAGATATAAAGTACAATGAGACCTTACCATAAGATTTTTCAATTTTTGTACAAGCCATACACCATCACCAAGAAATTATGGGATAATTATTTTGATCTCAATCTTCCTACTTAACTTGAGTTGTAGCTAGTCTTTAATACATCTCTTACGCCATTACTTTCTAAATTTGTTGTACACTTAAGATGTGGTAGATAATCTCTAAAAAATAGAGATCAATCAAGATTGTAGTATCTAATAATAATTAGATTAATTCATTAACACTCAAGTGAAATAGAAATACTGAGTAGAGTTCCCTATTTTATAGATCATCAAAGTAGGTTAAGTTCATTCAAAAGGAAAATGGTTTACAAAAGTATATGTTGTTATTTTGTATCAATGGATTTTACCATAACTACATGCAATGGGTATTATTTATCTTCAAGGATGCATGATTAATTGAGGAGGATTTAGGTCACTACATTTTACTATAGTTACTCATCCAACTTCATGCTCATGTTAGAAACTTATACATTAAGGTAAACACATACTTTCCAATTGAAAAAAATTAACTCTTATTTAGTGATGCCACATATCTCCTATTATTTTAGTATTTTAGCACATAGTCTATAAGTAATGGGAATTGGTGATATCACCACACTCAATAATTATGAAGTAGTTGCTCCAACTATTATAATGTTTTAAATGATGCATCATCTCCCTCCATTGTATATTAGTGTACACTTCCATTCTTTGTAATGGACTATGTGAATTATATAAATAATAATGACTATAGGAATTACATATACATAATACACCTAATCTCAGATATTGTATATAACTTAACATAATATAACTTTTCTATTATAGTTATACATAGTTTGTCAATTATCTTATTTACTTTCTTTGTTCATTTTAACGTTACACTTTCATATACTTTAGCATTCAAAATTTAATTTCTATTATAACTCTCTTAAATATATTTAAATGTATTTTTCATTGGGTCTCCTCTTAGGCCAGATAAAAATGACTATAACTTTATTTATTCATTCAAATATTTGATCTTCACGTTGCCATAAATTTCCTCATTCTCAACATTTCCACTCATCCTTTGAGTGAGCATGTATTATGTTTATTTTCAATTAATATATTTCATGTTTCAATTTTTTTTAAAAATCCTAATTATCTACTTTGTTGTGGATTGGTTCAAAATTAAATATAAATTTTAGAGCCCAAGACATTGATCTTCATGTTACAACACTATTTCCCCCTTCAAAATACATAACTAAAAATTTATTGTCATCTAAAATCTAGAATTTCAAAACTATTTATTTCCTAAACCTTTACCATTTGAGAAATTAAATTCCAATGTAACTCCATAACTTAAACATTTTTAATTTTCATAGCCAAAATATTCAAAGCCTAGTGTTCTTTGTTGAGATTCAAATAGTAAATAAATAAAGGGAAAATGAAAATAAGAAATAAATAACATACACAAATTTATAAATAATTTATTATAAACCTAAAAAAATACTACGACCTTAACATTTAAAGGATTTAGTGTCATATCCCGCTTAGGCAAACCTTAGAAATTATGTTTTTTGTAATATTTTTTTGAGCCTTTATATGGTTATAGGACTTGATAGTTGATCTAATTCATATTTAATTTATCAATTTATATTTCATTATTTTAGTTCATGTTGTATTTTATTACATTTCATTTAGAATTTGATATTGAAATGTTTATGCAAAACTAGTACGATTGATGCTAATTTATGACTTTAGGTAACAACCTGATAGCTGAGCTAAGTTTAGAGTTGGAAGACTTTCCCAAATTACAAAAATATCACTATAAAAGTAATTGAGTGTAAATTAAAAGAGAGAGATCATTATTGTCCACCTTTTCCCCTTGTGTAATGTCTCGTATTATGCAAACCAATGTTGTGAGTAGTTGTTTTGTTTATTTTTCCCATGACCATCATCAATTTATAACCAATTGTTCAAAAAATTCTTATGGAATAATTATATCATGAACATGATAGGTTGGTTATTATTAAATTAGCACTAATCTACAATGCATTATCGAGGACATGATTCAAGTGCCTTGGGGGCTTGTTGTGGCATAACACACATGTCATGTATTATGGTTTGAATTTTGTTTCTAATCATTAAAGCTTGCCTTGGTGAGGAAATTTTGATTATTATAAAAGCTTTATTTAATTATTGACTAAAGTTTAATGATTAATGCATGGCCTTTTTTTATGTTGGTAAAAGGTCTTGTTTGGCCCATGATGGCATGATCTTGGCATAACATTGACTTTAGATGGAGACAAAATAACTATTTTATTTTTTTAGGGTTTCATTGGTTAATGTTGGATGAGTTATCATTTTCAATTTTTACTTAGAGCCTTGGAAGATAGTGTGGATAATGTGGAAGGGTGTGTGTGGCTATCTCAACCAGGTTTTGGGCACTACCATGTAGTTAGTATAGGTTATTTTTGGAAGTTAATTTGAATTGGCATTTGATTTTCTATATGTCATGAAAGTGGGTAGAGGTACATGCTAATTTTTGGTTGTACCTAAAGACACAAAACAAAGAGGAGGAGAAAATATATGGAGGATGTATAGGGAAAAAGTGGGAAAGGATTCTAGATCAAAAAAGGAAATAAATAGGTAGGAATTGTGAAGTATTTTTTTAAAGTTTATTTGTTTTACTCTTAAGATATTCTTCTTATTTTTTTTTATAGTAGCTAATGTGATGTTTAGAGACCCTAAGAAGGTGTAAAGGCCTTATGGAGGGATTTATTTATGTGGGTTTCATAAAACCCTAGGGTTTTGATTACACTCACCATACCACTTCCCTTTTCAACAACTTTTTACTTGTATTATAAGTGTTTCCACATTTATTGTAGCTACTAGATAAGAATTTTTTGAATGGATTCATGGGTAGTTATGGTGGTAACTATTTATTGAATAACCCTTGTGAGAAAGGCACTACTTGACAATAATACAACTTGGAAATCCTTCCATATGGTTAGGGATCTCTATTATGACTCCTTGTTGTGATTGTGTCCTATTGTGTGATATGATGACTCTATGTGGTAAATTTATCTAGTGGACATTGATCTCAATATTACCTTTTAATTCATTTGATTTTATAGTACTAGATTTCATTTAGTGACCTCTTACAACCCTAACCTAATGGTTGGGGTGGGTAGGGCTTACCACTAGAAATATGGGATCAATTTTCTCATTATTTTTTGTTCAGGATCAAGCATATGTAGTGTTTCATGAATGCAAAAAATAGTTGGGTGGCTTGTTGCAAGATGTTGGAATAATGTATACTAGTGCTAATGATCTATGAGGCACTTGGACATATTGTTATCAATATTATATTTGTATAAGGATATTGTATGTTATTTATATATCAACTAAAATTTATTCATTACATATTAAATGTATATTGGTTATTATTGAAATTATTATTTTAAAACCTAAGTTATAACCTTGAGTTGTATGCTTAGACCCTCAAAGAATTAAAACAATGTTGCATTAATTGGATAAATATTATTTAAATAATAACAAGTTATAACATTGAATTATATTGATGTTGTTTTTCTTATTTCATTGAGAATATTTGAGTATGAATTGTTATTGGTGAATGCATGGAAAAAGGTAGTCAAACAAATTTTACTTGGTAATATAGGATTGTCTCAAATGAATTTTACTTGGAAATAGAGAATTGTCTAATTTGATATTATTGTTTAAGATTTAGTTCCATGATAGGGATGTAATTTTACATGGTAAGTAATAAATCTAGAAATGAACATTATTTAGTTGATCTTACCTATGTTTTAAAGCACCAACTATGACTCAACTGGTAGCTTACCACTAGTTACTTTAATAATAATTTATTTCTACATTAGAAATAGCCTTCAGAAAAGTAATGTAGATTAGGATTGAACTAGTGTGAAAATTATATTCCTCTCTAATTGTGGTTTTCATTTAACAAGTTTCTTGTGTGTAATGAATTTGGTTTCCTCTCAGCTTTAAACTTTATGTAAGAACCCCACTGGGTTTTACTAGAATATAGTATTTTTTTTATATTTAATTTCATAGACTCATCATATATTTTTCATAATGAGAAACCTAAATTCGTGATATTTAACTAAATATATTAATTTAGTTAACCAAAAGGTTTATATTTAATCCACTTAGCTAAAGATCACCATGAATAGATATGACAATCATAATCAATAATGAATAACCATAAATACTGCATCTATCATAAATAAAATAGTACAAATTTAGCCAAAATTGATACAACATTACAACCACTATTGTGGAAGTAAAGTATAATGTTAAATTTTTTAGCAATACATAATAATATCTCAAATATTAAAACATGATATAAAGCTCTACAGAGTAGAGTCTCCAAAACTCAAGTATCAATTTGTAATTTCAAGTGTAGTTCCTAGTATAATACTCTAGCTAGGAGGGAGAGAATCATTCGATTGATTTTCCACACCAAACATGGACCATAGATCCACCACACTATCTCTTAAACAAGGATATGTCCCTCCCTTCATGGATGGGTAGATAATGATGGTATAGAAATCCAGAGTAACAAACTAGAACATGTGTGTTGAAGATATATAATACATAATGTGTATCATAAAGAAATTCATTTTAACATGATATTATATAAATATGAAAACTATATCACCATATGAAATGATAATGTTTAATTAAAACATTACTTTGGATAAATTTTTAAATAATTAATGATCTCTATGATTAGTCAATTTCATACATGACTCAATCAAATTACTCCTCATCTTACATTAATGGTGCTAATTAAGCTAGTGGAATCTATCCACTACTTATTTAGTGTCATGAATGCAAGATTCGGTAAAATTAAAATAATATAAAAACTAATAGATTATAGCAAAATATTCCCTATTAGTAAATACAATATGCTAAGTACAGAAATATCATTTTCATTCATCTAGTCCATCAAATGAAATGCAATGAATCTATGATCTTCTAATTTATTACAGAATAATAAATAGAATAAAAATGCAGTCCTCAATAGAATCTTACCATCTGGATAAGAATCATATCTAGACTACCAGTTAATTAATAACACTATGTAACTGTAAAAGTTATTTCCTCAACTTTTATTTATTTAAACATAGTTTAAATCTTGTTCATATTTCCAAAATATATAAAAAAAGCCAATATTTTTTTAATTATAAAAGATCTATAATTTAGCAATTAAATTCTATAAACTTAGAATCTCAACCAAACATTCAACATATAATATATGTCCCTAAATCCTTTTACTTTAAATACTACACACAATATACACAATGAATCAACATCTTGGTATGGATTTTTGTTACGGGTTACTATAAGAATTTCCTAATCACTTATATATTCCATATATTTATACCTTATAAACATAAAATATCTGATTTAAGAATGCATTCATTATAAAATCCAAGCGTACATAAGATATACCACACTTATTATTTATATCTAACAAAACACATATAATATGTATTGTTTCAAACTAAAATATAATCCACATAAAGTTTTTTCATTCTTTTAAAATCAAAAGACATGACAAAATTATATTTTTATTTAATCCTTTCGTGCTTAATATATAATCTGACCAAGACTCAAGGCTTCAATGTTAACATAAATTTTAACTTTGTTTACATAGCTAAATGCATATCCTAATCAAACAAACATTCGACACAGTCAAATGCTTATTAACATAACCCAAATAATTAGACATTTGACCTAGTCAAATTAATATAAATATATATCCCAAACTATCAATCATTCAACATAGTCAAATTCATATAGAAAATATAATCATTTATCAGTTCAACACTGTCAATTCCAATTTAGAAAACCCTACTCAGTTTATAAATTAGCTAAGTTGCTTATGATATAATATTTCAAACTCATTTAATATTTTGACACAATCTATTTAATATAAAATCAAACCCAGTTATCAATTTGACACAAACCAATATTATATCATAATCAAACCTAGTTTTTATTTTAAATCTTTTCAAATATAATCCATTATGATAACCCCTATGAATAAAGTCACTATATTTATATACACAACCTAATATCATACACCGTTTATTCAATTGATTGCATACAACAATTCTTCATAATAACTAGTCATTCTCGTATCAAAACTTCCCTAAATTGACTCACAATTATTATGAACATTAGTACTAATAATATTTATATATTCTATTATATATAGTTATATATATATATATATATATATATATTACATACATTAATGTGTATATATACCTTAGGTTGTCAAGATCCTATAGGGTGTATACACACACCCCTACCTATAATAATAAATATGTACATGTACTTTCAAGAAAAATAAATAAATAACCCCATTTCCTTTTTACACAATCAAACTAGTTCAATATATAGTATACCCTCTTGATAAAATTGAATGTATATAACCTATTCAAAATGTCATAACAACTTCAAAAAATTTAAGGAAAGTTTGAATTTTGCTGAATTGATAGGGGGTTATAGGTAGAGATTTCATAGTGGTGAATTCAAATAAGGAAAAACACCTATGACCCTACCCCTTACTCTTTGGGATTATGAAGTTGGATGTAGGGTTTTGTAGAGGTTGAACCTTCTACAAAGCCCTATTTTTTTCAATTTATTTCTAAAAATAAAAAAACCCATTATTCTATCAACTCATTTCATAATTCCATCCAAAACTAACACATATAAATTCAAGTACAAAACCAACCTATATATTTTTCCAAGTGAGCCAAATATTTCTAAGCTCCAAATCTTTTAATCTCTCTCTTTTTGTCTACAACTTACCATATACATGTGTCATCATCCAAAACTCTTATTCTCCTTTTTTTTAATTTATTCTTATCATCTTAATTTCCTCTAATTTCTTCTCCATTCCCATCAGGAAAAACTGACTGATAAAATACAAGCAAAAATTTCTCAAGAAAACTCTACAATCCTCCACCATGCAGTCACAACAAACTCTCCATGGTTTTTTCCAAATGATGGTTAAATCAGATTTAATGGATGATTAGAAACCCTAATTATCTCAAAAATTCCATAGAATCCTTAAATAGTCATTTTATATTCTTTATAAAAAATTTATGACATTTATATAAACAATCCTATCATCGACTTCCCAAAATTGACCAATTAAACCATAAGTCACATAACCCCAATGTGTATTCCATGCAATGACTATCAACTTAGTTGATAATATTTGTATTTCCACGCAAATACTATCAACCAAATAAAATAATGATTATATGACATGGAAATACATTTAGGTATTACAAGACTATAGTTCATTGTTAAAATGCTCTCCACAAACATACTTAGAAAATACAATGATTTCCTAAAATCATTTAACAATTAAAATCAATATATTCATTTATATAACATATCTTATGAATATCAGACCTTTGGTAAAAATTTTAATTGAATACAAATATATTTAATAATAATGTTATTTATATCTTTGACATTTGGATTTAGCATATATATTATAATAATAATCTTTAATTATTATTATCTAAATTTTAAAGATCAAATAAAAATTATGGAATCTATCATAACATCATAATTTTATACTATACAATCATACTTAATAAGGTAGTAAGATAAATAAAATATAAATTAATTCACTCAATCAACCAAGAAATTACATTAAACAAGATAAGCTACATATGATTACTAAATTAGTGAAGTCACTCAAACAAATCATCATGATCATTAATAACAACTAGATTAGTGAAAACATAAAAGATCATAGCAATCATTCAAATGTAAACTAAAACATACTACAACTATCTATCAAATAACTAATCACACAATCATGAAATACAAATGTGGTGAGTAAAATGGTTTATAGATTTGTTATCTATCATCTCCCAATGTCTCCATCTAGACCACCCTCTTTGATGATACTCTCCCTACATTACACTTAGAGGGATGAATATGTCCTACATCCACTTCAAAAAAATGAAATTAGTTATCCTAAAACATCATTATATCCATAAAATCATATTTTATAACTAAAAAACATGATCACAATGTATAAAATATAAAATTATTGTTAACTCATAACAAACTAATCATGTAAATTAAACAACAGAAATTGTCCCATAATTAGCGTATATCATAAATCTTAATCAAATATTAGTTAACTAACTAATCAACTATAATAATCCACAAATAAAATAGGTTATTCAACTTAGAGAGAAATTAAGATGTGACATCCTTCCCCTTAAAGCTGGTCATCATCTTAATGACATTTATTCAAACACAAATTATGAATTTAAAACATTATTCAACAAAAAATAATATAATATACAACAACAAATCAAGAAAACAAATGTGAAAATAGTGTGTAAAAACCATCATAGTCCTCCCAAGTGGTACTATCTTTAGAATATTAGTCCCAATGGACCTTTCACTATGACACTTCTCTATTATGTAAATGGATTTTGCGAGTGTCAATTACTCTGATTGGTTCCACCATGACCACCCTAAGGTACAAAACCTACAAATCATTCCAGTCCAACATATGTTAAGGATAAACAATGTACTTTTTAAGATAAGACACATGGAAGACATTATGTAAAAGAGCTAGAGATGGTGGCAATACAAGCCTATATGTTATTAGAATGACCAATTCCAAAAGCTTGAAAGGTCCCACATATCTTGGTGAAAGTTTCATTGACTTCCTAAATTTAATTGAGCTTTTTTTAGGGTTAATCTATAGAAACACTTTATCACCTACATAAAATTGATTAGATGTTCTCTTCAGATCAATATAATTTTTATGTATATCATTGGCCTCAGCCACACTCTATTTGATTGTCCTAACTTACTTCATCATTTATAAAAGCATCTAAGGTCCAAAAACTACCATATCTTCCAACCTGTCCCAATTGATTGGTGTTCTACACCTCCTTCCATAAAATGCCTCAAATTGAGACATCATTAAAGCTAATTGGTATGATTTATTATAAGCAAACTCAACCAATGGAAGGTACTCCTCCCACTTAGATTGCTGATCTAGGAAATACATATAAAGGATATATTCTAAATCTTGGTTAATTCACTCTATTTAGTTATCAGTTTGTGGGTGATAATCAGTGTTGAAGTTCAAATTATACCTAGAGTTGAATTTAGATTCAACCAAAATCTATAAGTCATCCTCAGATCTTGATCTAAAATAATATTTTTTAGAAAACCATGTAATTGATATGCTTCTTTTACGAACCTATTTTCAAGCATAGGTGCATCATATGTCAAGTTGCTTGGTATGAAGTGGTCTACCTTGGTTAGTTTGTCAACTAATACCAAGATCATGTCATGTTAGTTTTATGATAATGACAAACCTTAGATGAAGCCCATGCTAATAATCTACTAGTTTTATTCTAGTATATCATGTGGATATAACAATCCAGCTAGATGCATTGTTCAACTTTCACATATTGGCATTCCAGATAATGAGACATAAAATCCATTGCATATCTCTTGATTCCTTTCTAGAAATGAAGTTTTCTAATCTCAACCATGAGATTGGTTACTCTTGTATGTCTTGAATATGGGGCATTATGCAATTCCTTTAGCACTATGCCACTCAGATTCTCTCTATCATGCACATACATCCTTCTATTATATCATAAAAGACCATCACTTTCTATTTTGAATCCTTTTTACTTAGGATTATTAACATTATTAAATAATTCTTTCCTAACCTGGTCATAAAATTTATTTCCTAATAAGAATTTGATTGCTTAATCTATAAAATTGCTCCTGATAGTAGCCATGGTTGCTATGTACCTCCTATGGCATAGATCATTAACTAATCTATTATCATTACCTTTTATATAATTAATATCAAAATCATAATCAGATAAAAAATTTAACCATCATCTTTGATAAGTATTTAGGTTCTATTGGGTCAATATGTAATTGAGTCCCAAGTTATCATTCTTAAGTTCAAACAGTTTTCCCAATATGAATGCCTCCAAACTTATAAAGCATACATAATTACAAAAAAAATTAGGTCATAAGGGGCATAATTCACCTCATATGGCTTTAGTTTCCTAGATTCATAAGCTACCACTAAGCCATATTGCATAAGAAATCATCCAATTCCATCCCTAGATGCATCAGTGATTACTAAGAGTTGACCATTAAGATTAGGAAATCTTAGCATTAGTCTTGAAGTAAGCCTCATTGTTAATTCCTGAAAGTCTACCTCACACTTTTTTGACCAAATGAGACTATGATTCTTCCATTGAAGAGAGGTAATTGGATTAGCTATTTTAGAGAAATTTAGAATGCATTTCTTGTAATAGCCCACTAATCCCATGAAACTCCTTACCTCATGCACATTTTGGGTGCTGACCACTCCATTATAGATCTTATCTTTGATGGATCCACTAAAATACATCTATTGAGATAATATGACCTAAATACTACACTCTCCTTTCAAAAAATGCATAATTAGATAGCTTGTCATATGATCTATGATTTTTCAAACATTACAAATCTAGTTCCAGATGCTATAAGTGCTCTTCCTCATCCTTAGAATAAATGAGGATGTCATCTAAAAAGACAAAAATAAAATGATATAGGTAATATAGTAACACATTTTATAAGATTCATAAATACTACTATAGCATTTGTCAGCCTAAATGGTAACATAGTGAACGTGTAGTGCCTATATCAATTCCTAAATGTTGTTTTTTAAATATCCTCTTCACAAATCCTTAACTGATGATACCCTACTCTAAGATCAATCTTAAAAAATACTATTACTCATTACATTTAATCAAGTATATCATCTATGTGTGGTAATGGATATCTATTCTTGATCATTTTTTTATTCAATATCTTATAATCTATACATAGGTGAAGAGTGCCATCCTTCTTCTTGACAAAGACAACTAGTGCACCCCATGGTGACACACTTGGTCAAATCAGCCCTTTCAACAAAAATTCTTAAAGTTTTGCCTTTAACTCAACTAATTCAGTAGTTGTCATTATATATGGTACCTTATACTATGGTTCCAATCTAGTTATGATATAAATTAGGAAATCAAACTCGTGCTTAGGTGAAAATCCTAGTAATTCTTATAGAAACACATCTTGAAAGTTTCTCAAAAAAGGATAATCTTTGAGATATGGTTATTTATATTCTTCCATCTCATTTATCTTAATAATAAATGTGTGTCATCCATTATTTTGATCTTTCTTGAGTTGAATTTCAAAAATCTACCTTAGCTTGAACTCCTTCCTCTCACCCTGAAGTTGTGTCTGATTTCCAAAATCATCTTGACACTCAACCTTATTTAGAAAACATTCAACCTTGGTTTTATGCTTTGAAATACAATTAAATCCTAGGATCACATCATATGATCCCAAAGGTGGTGCATTAATATCTACTACCATAGTAAACTTTGGAAACCTAATTTATACTTTGACTAAACACTTATCAACTTTGACCTTATACTCATTCCCATATTGTACCAACCATGAATTTTACATAACTCCAATTTTTCTAGACAATTTACTAAGCATCTTAGGAGATATGAAAGACTTTGTGGCTCTTATATCAGTAAAAATAAAAAATAGATGATCAAACAAAATACCTAATAGTTCTATGGCTAAAACTTGATATTTAACCTATCAATTATCAATAGCTACATGAACCCACTGTTAAAATGTACCTTGTTAAGAAGCTGAACCCTTGTTATTTGATTTTTCTTGAGGACATTTTCAAGAAAAATAGTAACCTCCACAAATGAAGTAACATCGAATAGGTCCTTTCTTCTCAATATATTGGTCTCCTTTGAAACCACCCTTAAAACCATTACCAAGTTTATTGATTCCTGAACCATTATTAAACTTGTCATTCTAATTCTTGAATTGTCAATTGGAATATCCACTCCTCTGCTTCTAGTTCTTATTAAAATATGGTTTAGAACTTCCAAAAAATTTCTTAAAATTATATATGATTTGGGAAAGAGATTTTAGTTTATATTCTTACTTGATTGCCTTCTTAAACACCTTATCCATGGTAGATGGACCATGCACATCTACTTCATAGCCAATTTGGGGTTTCAATCCCATGATAAAGTTCCTAATTTGAAACCTCTCATACACTTGATACTAAGGTACATACTTAAGAAGCTTGGTGAATTACTCCCAATATTCATTCCTTGATAAATCCCCTTAAGGTTCTAAAAATCCATAAGATTTTGGTTGAAGTATAGTTTTGAAATCCATCATGACCTAAACAATGTCATAAATTATTTCCAAGTGATGGCAATTGAGTCAAGGTTTATATCAATATTCTTATTTTCCCACCAAGTTAGTACTTCACTAGTAAGCTAATAAGATCCCTGGACTACTTTTTCAACTTTAGAATAATTTTGAATCTCAAAATACTTCTCCATTTCTATCAACCATACTTGAAGTTCCATCTCCCAACATGATTCCATCAAACTTTGGTGGATTCACCTTTTTCATGTCACATTCTAACTATCCAGATACTCAAGATCTCACATCCTATGGTACTTCCTCATGCCTCTACTATTGAAGATGTTCCTAATCATTAGGATGTTCTTTTAGTTCCTCTTGAGCATTCTCCTCTTCATAGACATGCACTTCCTATTCTAGGGTCA